>VWZN01014357.1:826131-859969 GCA_013396955.1 Regulus satrapa
CCCCCCCAGAAAAACTTCACCTGAGCACATCCCAGGGGATGCTGAAGGAGCTGAAGGCAGAGTCAGTCTGCAGGAAACATGTGCCTCTGGCTCTTTGAATGGCAAGTTGTTCAGCCTAGAGGGTGAAATTGCACCAGATTGGTGTAAAGGTTGCCACTGAAATTGAAGCTCCCGTCCTCTACTTTGTCTCAAGTAAAGGGAGGATGAATGCTATGGAAATGCTCAGAAAATTTGGGAAATTGCTTATAAAGAATGATATGAGCTTCCTGTGGGCTTTGATCTTCCTCTGACACGAGTTTTACTCTGTCCTGCCTTCTGTGCCCTTGTATTCTCTCACACGTGCCCACACACGCATGCTTTAATTCACAGTGAAGAACATCCCTCAGTGAACAGCAGAGATCATCACCCTTCCTAGAAGGGAAAGGGATGGAAAAATGCTTTTGGTTTGGGTTTGGGATGTCTGATGGGTTTTTCTGTGCTTTTTGTGGTGGAGGTGGCCGTGGCCAAGCACTGCCCCTTTACAAGTAGCAATACCCAGGCTTGTATGCTCGTATAAAGCCTATTACACTAAATCTATTCCCAGATTCATTCTTCCCAGATGTTCTCATCTTTGGAGTAATATATCACCCCAGTGAAGTACTCTTATAATCTATTACACTAATACATTGTTCGAAGGACACCACTGATGATAAATTTCTTAAATGATGGTGCTGTCTAGGGATAATGACTCTAAGAGCAAATGCAAGGTAATGTAGTGCCTTTTTAAATTTTTTTTTTTTTTATTTTATTTTTTAATGCTGGATTCCAGAAAGAATATGGAGCCATCTCAAAGCCATTTTCATATGGGGGAATGTTAAAATATGCAATATTTCAAGCACTATTTAACAAGCACTCGAACAATAGCAGCATTGATGATAAAGGTTCTACATTTAAAATCAGTCCTTTTATTCTGTTGTCTTTTAGCTGCATTTTAGATGAAATTTTGTCAGATTCTGTTGTTAAACCCTTATTTGAGAGTGTTTTAAGATTAGGGTTTTTTTTAATAATCGCTTAAAAGGCACATCTAATTTTCATTGGGAACAAAGCATAGCCTTTCTCATGGTTTTATCTTCAAATTTTTCATTCTTGTCTTTCCACAGGCCAAATTTTTAGGATGTTTGTCCATATGATCAGAGCCAGGAAGATTTTATTAATTGGCAAGCTTAAAGGTTACAGTCTCCTTGCTATTGCAGAGGAATTGCCAGACGATGGCAAAATCTTTGCCTGTGCAGAAGCGCCGTATCTCGGAGTGAACAGCCAGGAAGCATTCGATTATTCCTCAGATGGCAAAAAGATAAGCATGCGAGTGGGACCAGTGGCAGACACCTTGGAGGTAAAGTCAGCTGGAAAGGGAGTTTGGGAGTTCTTGTGAAGAGCACATGAAAGAATTTCGGGCAGGTCTTATTTCCTGCCCACAGGACGCTGGGTGGTGGCTCTGGTTTGCTTGCAAGTGTGTGAACACGCTCTTGCACTGAGGTTATTTATTATTTCCAATGTATGATGGGGCAGCTCTGTCACACAAGACAGATTTACTCCCTTTTAACTAAAATCCTGCAGCTTTTTGATCAGAGGAATCACAGGCACTCAAAGTAGGTCGATGGGCTTCAATGGCAGTTTAACTCAACATGGGTTGGCTTTGTTTCGGATGCCTAATTCCAAATGTAACAAACAGGAAGAGTGGGCCTGTACCCTGCTGAGCCAGCTTTTGAGAAGGACAGCTTGGTCCCAATGTTCACAAGAGTTGGGAAACTCCTGGAGAAGTTTGTAATTCTGCCAAATCCTCTCACTCTTTTCCTCCACAGCAAACTCTCAGATGAATTAGACCCCACTTTCTCACTTCCAGTGGAATGTGATGAGCCTCAGACAAATAATGGCTTAGCTGTACTTGTTTCATTCTGACTGATGACTTTGTCCCAAGAAAGAGAAATCTTATGATTGCTGGAAGCTCACATTAAATTCCAGTTTATGGATCTCCAGGACGTTGCTGAGAGTCCAGCATGAGACAGGTGGTGCCCATACCAGGTTCATTAAAAAGCCTTTCTATTATTAATACAAATCAATTTGATCTGATTTCATTTTCAATCAGGATGTGTCAGTGTGAGCTTGATTGTAACTTTATTTGCATTAGCAGGTACCATGTTTATTTCTAAAATGAAATGGCCAGGAGCTTTCTGACCTCTGGTTTTCATGACCTCCAAGTTTGATAAGAAAGAAACAAAGAGCTTTGCAAGTATACGAAAAAACGAAATGTTACAGATCACCTGCAATGTGCAGCATTTAAAATCCCAGCTTCCCGCAGTGAGTGTGAAATTAATTGAATTGCTGTTGCTCTCTAGTGCCCATTCTGTGCAACTGACTTACTGTGACTGAATTAAAATATCTAGAGGCAGGCAGAGTACATGCTGTGTAGAGATTAAAGAAGGGAGCAAAGACATGAAAATTAAATCCTTAAAACAGAATGTTGCAATTGATTTTATATCCTCCAATTGCAACATGAAGGCACATCCTGACCCCAGTTCTGCAGGTGCTCAGAACTTCAAATACCTCTTGGAGCTGTTGGGAACAGAGATGCTCGTGTTTGGCAGGAGAGATCCCAGCATGGGGACACCTTTCTGCACAGGATTTCTGCACTGGGCTCTGAACTTTTGCTATTCAGTGTGGCAGGCGTTTTGTCATCAGTATCAGGATTGTCCTACAGGTTTAATCCACAATGGCTGTAAATGTTGAAGCAATCAATTTGGTGGCCTCTCTGGTGCATTTGCACTTTGGGCTTCTGGAGGTTTGCCCAGCTGGAGCGTGGCAGCTGCACGGGATGCCTGGGTACGTGGAAGGGGCTGTGGACAGTGGGCTGCCTTTTCCCTCCCAGATGACCTGTGCAGGTTGGAGACTGAGCAGGCTTCCCTTGCTGCCTCATGGGCAGCTGAAAGGCAGCACAAGGCAGTCACAGGCAGGAGCTGGGTGAGGGATGGCACAGCAGGGCTCTCACAGCTTCACAGAGGACATGGAGAACATCTCTGCCCCTCACGATCTGTGGGGAAGCTGGTCTAGAGCAGAGCTGGCTAACATCTGTTGAAGAGCACAGTGGGGTTTAGAAGAGCTGGAACAAGATCTGGTGAGAATTGTCCTTATTGCCTAGTGTCTGCAGCCTTAGGTGTCATTCTTGTTCCTTTGTTGAAACTAGAGGGCAGAGATGGTCAATTGAACCCACCAATTGCTCTTTGGAGGTGTCTGATGCAGCTTTCTTGCTTGGAGATGATGGCTGAATCTCACTTCTAAGCTGAATACAGCAGGGCACTACTTCTGCTTATCTGCTGCTCCTCAAATTTTTGCAGTAATGAACTCCAGGAAGCAGGACTTGCCTCACTGCCCTGGCCCTTTCAAAACAAGAAAATACGATCTATAAATTACCCCTCTGTCAAGGAATTCCTTTCCTGCTACATAAAGTTATGATTCAGCATGTCCAAACTATGATCTCTCCCTTCTGCTGTAAAACTGTCTACCCAGGAGTTGCATCCCAGGCTCAGGTATAATCCAGGTGCTGCAGGATGTGTCCAGTGCTGTCCCCACGACTGCTTCTGCCTTTTACAAGGAAGCTGCCAGGTCTTGCAGCAGCTGTCGTAAGGATGCAACACATCTGTGCCAGTGCACCTTGGACAGTGGGGCCACTGTGTCACCCCTCTGGTTTTGGCTCTTTCACCCAAATCCATGGCTCACGGGGGCTGGGAGCACGCACAGAGCAGTGCAAAGGCAGCACGCCAGTCCATGGCAGCACCTTGACCAGGCTCTCTGAAGCCTCTTGATGCTGCCTTGTGTTGTCACACAGCAGTGGTGGAGTTGGCCTGTTTCCCTCCCTCTTGTCCCAGATCACAGCCAGCACAAAACATCTGGGATTTTGACCTGTCAAGAGATGCTAAGTATCAGAGAGGAGCCAGAGAGCTCAAATACATGGTAGGGTTCACTTGATACCTGGGGACACGATGATAAAATTCCACCTTCCCCATGCATGAGGGATGGACACTGCCAAGCTGGGTGAGGACCCCACCAGAGCAGAGAGCTCACATAGCCCTCTGTGCCCAAGAGCCCCAGGAGTTTTACACAGTATTTTGAAATGTGGGCTGAGAGGAAGCTCTTCTTCAGGTTCAGTCTCCAGGTGCAAGTGTCTCCAGTGGGAATTAGCTACCTATTCAATATGTCCTGAGCCAGTATTTAAAAACATTTCCCAACAAACCTTCCCTTAAGTCTGAACTCTGTTGAGCAATGCCTGGATAATGTGCCTTGCCATGGATCTGCTGCCAGCAAAAGCCTGATCCTGCACAAAGAGCTTCCTTCAATTCCCAGTGGACTTTTGATGAACAATGGATGCAGAATTGAGTCTGGAGGGAATGCAAACTATCAGGAAATTATTAACATCCATTATTTTGATCCTTCCATTTCAAAATTGAAAATGCAACACAAAAATAGCACGGTGTTTGCAGCCGATTCTACTGATTGCAGGGCATTGTGGAAGCATGTCGGGGTTTGCTTTCTTCTTTTTTCCCTCCTGTTAGCAGACAGAGTAGGTGAAGAGGTTGAGCTGCAGATCTCATTTCTCCTGTTTTGCTGCTTGTGAAGTCTGCCAACAGAATCCACCTTGACAAAGTCAAGGACTCTGCGTTTAATGTTGAACTGAGTGAATAAATTATGCATGAAATTGTGTCGGAGTCTCTAGTGTGCTCTAGAATTGCTCCTTTTGATATGAAAGGTTAATTCAGAAAGGAGTCCAAAATAGCTGGAAATTGTGGGGATAAGTGGATAGTATTCACTGTTGTGAGCTGTTATTACTAGAAATTGCATTCCCTCTCTGGCTTCCCTAGAGATTTCGCTTTGCCGGTGAATATAAACTGTACTCAATAGAATAGCATTTAGGAGTAACAAGAGTGTATGTCCACACACAGTAAAATATTCTAATGGTGTTTTTAAAGGAAACTGTACTTTTTCATGTATTCTGAGCACCCCAAGGATGGATTGCTATTACATTTAGGTCAAGAACAAGGCACAGGAAAGGTAATAAGTTTTGAGTACATCTTTATTACAAATATGCTGACTGTATGATCCATATCAAAGGAACTGGGCAGTCTTTTTTTTTTTCTTTTTTTTTTTCTGATTGAGTTTTTATGTGCCTTATGAGAGTGTTGTCTCTGATCAGGACTCCAATCAGGTTTTCTCTGAGCTTTGGCAGAAGATTCATTCATGTTTTTATTTGGGATGTCCTCTCCCTGATCTTTTGCTGCATCTATCAGCAGTGCTGCTGTGCCCTTTCTCGTGGCCACTTTTGGTACATCTCCTCAATGGAATGCAGTGTTACACTATTTTTTTTTTTTTTTAATCCAGAAGGAAGTTAATGACTCACTGTAAGCAAAAGCATTAATTTTAGCCAAGTTTGCTCTGAATTAAAACTCTTATTGCCATCTGTTACCATCTATGATGACTCTGTAGCAAGGAGAAGGGATTGCACTGTAAACACTCAGGAAATTAGTTTCAGCAGGATATTTTGCAGGCAGATTATTTCCTTCTGGATCTCAGCTTTCCTCACAGTTGGAGGCATTTGTGCTCTGCCTCTCCAAGCAAAGGACAATGGCATCTCCAGAGTTCTGTGAGATTCCCAGCAGAGCTTGGCCTAGTCTCTTCTGGCAGGGCCAGGGTGGTCAATCCCTCATTTTAAACCCCCTCATCCATACTGGACAGCATGGAGCTGTCCTCTGCACCCATCTTTCCAGTGCTTGGCTCTGCAGTTAGAGCAGGTCTTTTATTTTCTGGCTGGTTTTGTTCAGCACTGGGTGCTGGCAGTGAGGAAACCCTCTCCAGTGTGGTGCTCTGGCCATGTGGACCACCTGCCTGGGTGAGCTGTGTTTTGCTAGCCAAGGGGTTCCAGCAAAGAGGACACTTTCCTCTCCCTCTGGCTGTTATCCTGCTGTGTAGAGGAAAGGCTGCTTCAAGGAATTTTGTGGATTCCTCCTATAGCCCTGGAGCTGTTTCTAGCTAAATATGGAAAACTCATCAGCAATTATGAAGCTGTGGAAACAAGAAGCTCAAATGGTGGCAGGTCCCAGAACAAAGTCGGGCTATTCCTTCCTGGTGCCAGGCACTGGGTATCTGGATACCCAAGTGACCTTTCTGGTTGGCCATTCAGGACTCAGTGAAGTGGCAGAAGAGAAATGCCTTAGAAATGATGGCCTGGCACATCCAGGCAGTGCAAGGACAAGCCAGGTGTGCACTGGTTACACACCCAACCCAGGCACCCTCCTGGGATGGATGCTGTGATGTTAAAAGGTGGTTTATCTGTATCAGAAGACAAATAAGAAAGAGATAAGCTGTCAGCAGGTAGGGGAATACAGAAGGAGGGCTGAAATGAGAAGTCCAGCTAATATCCAGAGAGATGCACAACTCCATATGGACCTAATGAAGTCAATGCATAAAAGTGAGATTCTTTTTCATTAGGGAGCCGTCCCACAGAGCAGGAGTAACATATGTTCAGCAATGGCCACATCTGTTCCCGAATGTTTGTCCCCCACCTCCTCCACCCAGGAAGGTTACAAGTCAGAAAGTAGTGATAAGTCATGATAATTACTTGAATTTGGCTTTGGCTCTTCTCCCTGAGGAATGAGACCTCTAATCTCTCTTTGTGATGGGCTCCTCTGCCCAGCTTTCATCTTCTGGCTCTTTCTGAAGTATTGGCATTGGGCAGGCTGGCTGAGGTGCAACCTGACTTAAGATATTCTTCCACAGTAACAAAAATGTTCCTGCTGCTTTCCAGCAATGTGGCTCAAGAGGGAACCAGGGCAAGATTTTCTTGATGGTCATGAAATGAAAAGATGAATCCCAGGAATCCAGATGTCCCAGTTTCTGCTACATTTATAATAAACCAGTATATATTTGGCCTTAAGGTCTTCTTTCATTATAGTGTAATGTGTCCTAAATGTGGACTCATGAATGCTTTCAGCAGGGTTTCTGTGCCATCAAGCATCCACAGTTAAATGTAACTATCCAAGATTAATTCCCTCACCACTAACAAGCTCACAATGATGCCAGTTTGCACAACAGAGGAGTTCAGAGCTTCAATTATCTGCTTCTCTCTATTTCCTTGTCTGATCCACACAGTCGCTGCCTCAGAAAGGTTCCTGAGATCTCTCTTTGGGAGCCATTAAGCTTACTCCCAAAACCAAACCAGTTTTTCACATTCTGTTGCCATTGTTGATGCTTTTGCTGGTGCTTCCCAAGGGATGGCTCATCACTCGTTGTGCACAATGTCTCTAAATGCAAAAGAGAAATCTGGACGCAAGAAGTACCATTAAAAGTCGTGGGTAGAGACAATGAGTTCTGGAAAACAGAACTGTTTCTCTTCTCCCTTAAAATGCAAAGACTTGAAAGCATTTCTGCTCGCCGAGATAGGTGGATGAGCTGTTGTTTCATTGCAACGCACACAGATGCAGTTAAATAGTCCCAGATGGAATCTGAAATATTCCATAGCAGCCTCTTGGGCAGCGAGTGCATTAACTGCCACAGGAGAAGGCTGTAAAGGCTCCCATCTGGTCATCCATCAACACTTTTATACATTATCATCAGCAGCCTGCTTGGAGGGAAGGTGTGCCACATTTCTGAAAATCCAATTAGATGATAGCAGCCAGTTCTCCTTTATCCTCTCTGTTGCTGAGCCATCCAAAGCATGTTTTTTAGATTAAAGAAACATCATTTTCCTTCACAGGGGCTGTGCTGCTTTATCTCTATCATGACCTGTTCTTTCATGTACTTTATAATTCTATTATTAATTGGGATTTCAACCCTTTTCCTGCTACTGAAGTGGGACAAACTAGTTTGCAGTTCCCAGATCTGCCTTATGCCTTTTTTTTCCCCCCAGACTGATATAATTTCCACTCTTTAATTTGTTGATAGCTGCTCTTTTGAGAAGAGAGAACTTATTGCAGCACCTCAGTGGCAGGGTTTGATGCCAGTCTTAACCTGATGGATCAATTTACTTTGACTCAGCGTATGCAGGTGTTTGTGTTGTGACTCTCAACACCATAAGCTGGCATGAGCCCTCCTCTTTTTTACATCCTGACTTTCCTTGAGAAGTTCAGACATTCACTGCTGAAGAATTGTTTTCAAGGCACGGAAAACTCCCAAGATGTCCAGAAGCTGTCCTAGAAGTGTTACCTTAAAAGAACAAGTTTCTGTCTGGTTAGGGGTTTATACAAAGGATAAATTAATGGCAACATGTTAAACTTTCAGGTAAATAATTAGTGTTTTCTCCAATATAATTTTTTTCACAGGCATTACATGCTGAGGACGAGCACTTTGATATAGTCTTTATTGATGCTGATCAAAGGAATGCTGTTCAGTACTACAGCTTTGTCATGGATAACCACTTACTGAGTATGGATGCAGTGATCTGTGTAGAGAATACGCTCATGAAAGGACAAGTCTACCTGGAGGATGTATCAGATGAAAATGTACTAGCTGTCAGAAAATTAAATTCAGTGATTAATTCAGATCCTCGTGTTGAGCAGGTTAGTGCAATGCCATTGGTTAAGGGGCCCACAGTGCTGTATCTATGGATTTTGCAAAGTACTCTTTAAAATGCTTCTTTTGTTGGTCCCATTATCCAAAGGACCTAAAATAAACTCCGATTTTATTATAATTCACCTCACTTGAGCTCTAGGTGTGAGTTTCTATATTCAGGAGTGGTCCCTACTCTGTCTGCATCTTATAGAGCGTTAAAGGCAAGATAAAAGGAGAGCACTTAAGAGTGAATAATCAGCTCTACAGCACAACTAAAGAATCAGCACCCTGTTTTAAAGGTTCTGGGGGTTATAGGGCATCACCGGCACCACAGGAGTCAGCAAAGAGAATAAAAAGAAGAAGTAATAGGATACACAAACAATATGTTGTGATTTTCAACACTGGAGAGACAAGATTGCATTTTTTACATGGCATTCATGTAAGCAATGAGCTTGGAAAATGAATGTGAGCAAATACAAATGCCTGACATATTTGTGTTGGAGGGAACTTCAGCTAAAGAACAGGATTTGGGGAAAATCTACTGTGGCCTGAGGATTATCCTTATCAGTGGAATTTGGGTGACAGGAAGCCAGTTACAAAGCAGATGAGAACTGTGTTCTATTTGCAGGTGATTTTGCCTGTGCAGAGTGGACTGAGCCTCATTCGAAGGAGCCCTGTACCTCCAGATGCAGTGATTGAATCCAAGGTGGGTATTTCCTCTCTGTAAGCATTCCTGAGAAAATTTGGACTCTGCTGAGGACAAGGACAAAATAATTTTCAGGGTTTGGTGGCAAGAACCCAAACATGTGGTACTGTGATCATGGACTTAGCAGCTTAGAGCTTGGCACCTTTTAGCCTCGCTAGTCCAGGGTTGCACTAAAGCTGATAAATGCTGATTCTTTGTGAAGTCTTTCAGATCAGCTGGTCCTGTGATGAACCTCTGGAATGACTGGTTTGCTGCTTACCAGGTGTCAGTGCCTGATGTTCTCCCATCCTTCCCATGCAGAGGAGTGTGGGAAGATGGAGCTGAGGACCAGCTGTAATGAACCAATAAAACATTTCTGAAATAATTCAATTTTTTTGCTCAAAGGCAGCACAGGATGCCCTCCTGTACTCTCTGAGCTGGATATTTTCATGGCCTTACATTTTGCTTGTCCTAAGGAAAAAATGGTGCTTTTATCTTTCTTTGTTTTATGTAGTGGGCACTATCCAGCTGTAATGATATTCCCATCTGGAATCATAATGGCCTACCTCAGTAAACCCAGACCCAAACATCCTGGTTGTTTTGCAGTTTCTGAGCACTCCCAAAGCTACACCCCCTGGTAATTCCTGGCATTTCAAACTCAGTATTTTAAACATCTTGTATTTTGCATTTTGATTCCAGTCAGGGGGAAATGATGTATGGCAGCTGATCAGATGACAGCTTGGTTTAAGTTATTGGCTGATATCTTTATTTGTGCACCAGCCCTGTGAAGATATTTTGATTGCACTCGACCCAAATCCTGCCTTTGGAACCTTGTTCTTAGCCTCTTAGCTGAGCCTGAGGGCAAGATTGGGCCCTGGGGATGAATTAGCTGGAAGATTTAATCAGTCAACTTCTAAGACAGGCTAGGAAATGCCATACCCTCCTCTCCTGAAAGTGGAATGGTTGTAGCATCTCCCCAAAGCACAGCCCTCCTGCTCCATTGTCTGGCACCTCAGTGCTCTGTTTGAGATTAATATCTGTACGCATAAGTGGATTTTTGGGCTTGAATTAGTGACACTTTCTGTATTAATTAATGGGCCAAGAAAACATGGATCCCTGCTCGTGCTCCCACCTCGTTCTCCCTGGCAGAGCCCTTCACAGCCGTGGGTGAGCTCTGCCCCATCCTGTGCGCATTTGGATTTGTGTTTCTGTTCCTGTTTCAGCCACAGGTGCTGAAGGATGATGTCTTCTGGGGCTGCAACCAGCGGCGCATCCTGGAGCGGCTGCGCTTGGACGGCAGGGTGGCCTATGTCACAGGAGGAGGGCAGGGGATTGGCAGGGCCTTTGCCCACGCTCTGGGGGAAGCTGGGGCTAAAGTAGCTGTGGTGGATCTGGTCTTGGCCAAGGCAGAAGCTGTGGCGTGTGAGCTCAGCCTCAAAGGTAAGCACTGAGCATGATGGGCACTGTAATGGGGAGCTTTCCTGCTCCGAACCTGACTACTCTGCAGTGCAATCCCCTCCCATACAGCCCTGGTGGGGAATTGGTGAGAGGATTTTCATGCCATGGACACAAAGCTTCTCCTGCCCTGTCAGTCACTGGTACCACATCATCTGGAGGAGTTATTTATCAGTATAAACTCTACTAGAGAGGCAAAGTGATCCAAACAAAATTCCCCACCAAAAGTGTCCAAAGTGGTGAGCCGTGGCTGACAGGAACAGTGAGATCTGTATAACCAGCACTGAACAGAGCTGCTGCTGCTCACACTTCATGAGCAGCAGCTCAGGCTTCGCTGTGGGTGAATGAAAGATACAGCCTTCAAACTCACCTAGTCCCTCTTCCAGATCTTATGTCTCTACCATGAGCCAAAACACCAAAACAGGGCAGTTGCATTGTCAGTCTGAATCTCTCATTGTGCCCTTTAAATTGAAGACGAGTCATTTTTCAAGCCCTCTTTCAGACATGTATGCAAGGTTAGATATAGGAACAAAATACTAATAGATATAATAAGTAAAATCCCAAATAAGTGGTAAAATCCTCTACAAGCCACTCTTGTTTTAGCAGTAAAACCAGAAAATGTAATATAAAATTGAATTTTCCCCTAGAGTTGTGCTAAACGGCAATTGTAAAGGGCAAAAAGAAAACTGGAAATATAATTTTAATGATAAAAGAAAGGAAGTATTACTCATTTTATAATTCATTCTGTGAGATTGTACCTGACCCTTCTTAAATGTTCAGTACTTCATTGTCTCTAAAGGTGGACATTTATGCAGGAAATCTTCACATTCCCACGTGGATAGAGTCACCAGTATTTGTTTCCACTCTGACTTCTGCAAGGGATTGGGCTGTTAGAAATCATATTCTCCAGCAGATGTATTTATATCACCCAGTCTTGGGCAGAGACAAGGAATGGTGTCATTCTGGTTTGGATACTGTCCTGAGGCTCCCCAGAGAACACTTAAAACAAAACATCCCTGTCTGCACAATCCCAGCTCCGCAAAGGAGGAGACACTTCACACGGAGTGTCGGTGCAAGGGTTAAAGCTCTGATGCCAAACAATGACCTAGAAGGAAGGGTCCAGTTCCTATTACAAATTCTTGAGTCATCCAGTCCCTCCTTCCCTGAAGCTTTTCTCTCTCTTAAGCACTGGAGCCATATGGTTTTGGCACAAAGTAGCTGTGCCCTACACCTTAACTCTCGTTTTGGACATTTTTTTCCCTGTGAGATGCTGCATATCAAGCAGAGCTATTCGGATAGAAATGGGCTACTTGATAGAACCATGGGACTTTGGATGCCAAGAGCCTATTGGAAAATGAACTTAACTCGTCTCCAGGGCATTTTCAGTAGGAGTTTGATCATCTACCCTTCAATGGCTGCCCTACATCTCTGCTCCTTCAGCAGTGGGCTGCCAGCCTGGAGGAGGTGGGGGGTTGTTCCAAAATGCAGTCGGAGAGGTCATGAGGCATAGCAAATATGATTGCTGTGTAAAGTAAAGAAAATCTCACTTCTCACTCTTTACACATCTTTATCCTTTGAGGTCAAATATTATCTATCAATTTGACCAGTGCAGCTGGTCAGGGCACATCTCTTCCATCTCATGATGGGTTTTGAGGTTTCAAATTTATTGTCATTCCCTGTTGGAACAACCCCCAAACTTTGCAAAGCTTTTGTGAAAGGGAATTATATCCAAATGCCCGTTTTTGGAAAGGATCTGAAAAGGTCAGGTTTTCAATCTCTTTCTCTCCAGAGGTAACTAGAGATTCTAGCCTGGACCTCAGAAGCTTTCCCTTGAAAACTTTTTGTTGAAATCAATGTTTCCATGAAACATTTTGGCTTCAAAGAAGTATCATGCTCTGTTGGAAATAAATTTTGACAAAAAGGTTCAGCTAGCTTTACTCTTGAAATATTCACATGAGTAAATTGAAGCAATCATAACATTAATACGTATTTTTCCTGCTGTAATAATGACAAAGAGGCTGTGATTTTTTTTCTCCTCTATGGCTGTAGATCTCTAACTCAAAGTTGGAAGCCCAGTGCCCCTAGTCATTCCCATACTGATACTTTTTCAAAACATTTTGCTTAGCTTGCTTAGAGCTGCTCCGCTTCTTATGTCAAGGAGCCCTTTCCTGCCTTTTGGGATGGTGCCATCATTTCATGATGAGTTTTAAACATCAGAACGCCTGTGATCTCAGTTTTAGCTTTGTTAGACAGCTCGGGTGTATGTCCCTTGGCTGCAGGGCTCTTTGTTTTTAGATCCTGTGTGAATACCTTTTTCAACAGTCACTAATGGATCCTGACTGAAGAACCAAAAATGATGAAACATAACCAAAAAATCCTAAGGGTTACCTTCCACTACACACACCTCTGTCTTCAGGGGGAATCACTGCCTGTACCCTAAGGGAAGAATTAGTCTGATGGGATTTTTAAAATGTGCATTTTCACTGTAAACTATGCAAATGCCCTGTGCAATGTCACTCCTGATCTTCTTGTCTATATGCAACATGTTACTTCCATTTATACTGAGAGACCAGAGATGAAGCCCGTGGCAGGGGGATGTGTGCAAGTCCCTGCAGAAGGACACCTCAGGCATATCCAGCACAGTGATTGTCTCCAGCACAGAGCCCCTGGGCTCCTCTCCTGCCCCTCTCATCACAAACCTGCCTCCACGAGCCCCCAAAACCTGGACTGAGTGTTGTGGAGATGCAGTGGCCCCACCATGCACCCAGCAGCGCCGTCCTGTGCTGGGTGTCTTGCCTCTGGTTGTGTCTATAGATTTGAAGCTCTTTTTCCATAGTTTTTAAAAATTTATTATTCTTAACAGGTGGTTTGGGGGGGACGGTGGAGAGACAGAGTGGTTTCCTTCCCCTTCTCAGAGTGCAGGAATATCAGCTGAATTGATTAAGGTCGAGTGTGGGACTCTGGTTTCAAGTGAGAGTGGTTTCATTGCTTCTTCACTAGACACTCACAGGTGGCACCTTTTGTCTCATTTTTATAAAGTGACCTATAAGATGAAGCTCTAAATGGGGTGAGAGTTGGAGGCCAGGTGAAGAGTCTTTCTGTTACCATTAGTAACACGCTTGCACCCATTTTGTCTGTAAACTGAAGGAGTGCAGCAGCTCCCTGTGTGTTACGTGTCTTGATAACAATTAGGAGGAGCAACAGGGCCCGTCTGGCTATTTTAATTCTTTCAGCATATTTGCCATAAAACCTGTGATAAAATAAGAGGCCCTGTTTTGTGGCAGAGCATGCTTCCATTTTTCAGTGGTCTGTATTTTTTCTCTGCCATGGAAATCAAGAGAGTGGGGTCATCATTGAAGGGGACAGGAGCTCCCATGCCCTGGCACCTCAGAGAGGCATCACCTGAGGCTGTGCATTCTGACAGGCTCCTGAAGACACTGAGGATGAGGAGGAGCTTTTCCATGGTAAAGCCTTTTTCCTGCCATTTTCTTCACCCAGACCACTGGCAAGTCCTGCTTTGCTTTCCTGAAGCCTCCATCTCAACTTCATTTTTGGGAGAATTTCCTCCTAGAACAGGCTTATCCCTTCTTTTAAATGTTTCATCAATATGATCTAAAAGAGGGACCAGTGTGGAACAAAATTGTCATTTATATAGAAGAAAAATACCTTCCTACCCAGACTGCTGAGCATGATCCAATCCCACTGGCTGCCTTCCTCTTTCCTTAATTAGGACTCATTTCACCACAGCCCTTACTGGTGTAGCCTTGTTTGGCTTTGAGGATGGATATAATTCCAGTGGCATCAGGTGCCTCAGTAGGCTTCTTATGTTGTTTAACAATAAAGCTATTTAAAGATGACTTTTACACTAAATTAAATGAAGCTATTTATGGATCAGCGCTGGTGCAAAAGTCAATGGCTGGATTATTTTAGGGGAAAAAAAGTGCAGAACTTCTGCATGTTTCAAATTTGGCAAATTTCTTCACTTCCAAATGTTTGCATTATTCTGGCAGTGTGATTTGCAATGAATAAGACACTCTGACTGCCGTACCTGTGCTCCTGCAGGTATTCCCACTTGGCTCCCACCTAAACCTGATTGGCTTTTGTCTGAGGCTCCCAGCTCTCTGGATGCTACAGTTCACCCAGCGAGCAGTTTGGGACAAATTAATTTGATTTCTGTAGCATCTTGGGGAGAGAACGTGGCGTTAGAGCAGCATCTGTGGAGCGGCAGGGAGCTGGGGAAGCTGCAGTTGAGGCTTTGGACAGAAGATGGTGCAGTGTTCCAAGATTCCTCCTGCCAAGCCTTTGCTCCCGCACCTGGGCTCCAGGTCGGTCTCCAGCAAGCAAACCTCACACCAGTCAGCAACTTTATAATGGTATTGCAGTAACAAACACACGTTCTGCTACTATTTGTGGAGCAATGAATTAAGGTGGAATACATATATATATATATATATATATATATAGTACAGCCATGTAAAAATATTTCTCTCTATATATATGAATTAAAATAAAATATATTTTTTTCTTTCCCTGTGAATTCCTGTGCTGACTCCATCGCTCTTATCTCAATGCAGGCATTAAAAGCCTTGCCCTGGCAGCAGATGTAAGCAAGCCTGAGGATGTGCAAAGGATGGTGGATGCAATCGTGGCCCGCTGGGGAACAGTCCACATTGCGTGCAACAATGCAGGGATCAATCTGAACTCTGCAAGTGAAGAGACTTCCCTGGAGGAGTGGGACAAAACTTTTAATGTTAATTTACGGGGATTATTTTTGTGCTGCCAAGTAAGTGTGAAATACTGCACTGGTTAGTTTTGCATATGGGCATTATTATTCTAAGTGTTTACTTAATCTCAAGAGATAATAACAATATTAATCACAATAAAATTGGTCTTAATTTTGGTGGAGTTTAGGAGACATTTGCTTTATATAAATTATGGACTTGGGTCAGTACATTCAAAAACAGCTGGTACTTGTTGGCTACTCAAGTACAGGCATTAAAGAATGGGCAAAATTTTATTGAAGAAAAAAAAAAACAACTTATTTGAAACCCAGAAGGCTTGGAGGGGGGAATTCCCAACATTAGTGATTTTTTTTGGAAAAAATATTGCCAAGAGTGACAAGGTGTGAAATGGCAATGGGATTTTTTTCCTGCATCAGCCATTTTTATACCAAGTTTTTATATCAGGTGCTTAAAAAAAAAAAAGTGTTAGCACATCAACTCTTCTGAAAAGACTAATTTATTATCATGTCATTATTAGCACAATCACAGAAAGGGTCACTGGTCTTCCCTTTAATTTCTGTCACAGGCTGCAGGCCGCATTATGCTGAATCAAGGATATGGGAAGATAATTAACACAGCATCTATGGCAAGTTTAATAGGTGAGTGATGAGAGCTAACAGTTGTGCTTCAGAATCCATATTTTAATTACTACCGATGCTATTTGAATCAATTAAACCTGTATTGGGAAGGAGTAAATCACTGACATTTCATATTAGAGGAAATGTACTACAAAATTTTTATTGATATAATTTTTCAACATTTATCTGTCCTCAATGTTTTAGAGCACTTATTACTTTTTGTAGAAAAGGTGGAGTTACCTTCTGTGACTCTGGAGACCACGGGAGAGCTGCTGTTCCCCCCGTGCTGTTCCAGGCAAACTCCTTGGCATGTGGGAAGCTGAGCCCACAAGATACTTACAAGCCACCCAAAGGATTTTGTGCCAGTATTTGCCCTGGTACCCATGGGTTTTATAACATTCTCATTGCCAACAGGTGCCTGCACCAACGGTGCTGAATCAGCAGTGTCATCAAAAGGACCAATAAACCATTGTAACATATGGAACGAAATCCCTACTGCTGAGCTAATCTGGAAGGCTGCTGAGCTGAAGCCCATGTAACAAAAATTGATCAATTACACAAATTAAGCATAGCCCTTTAGGAATTTATTTTATTGGTCTGGACATCTGTTGCAGTATTGTCCAAATCCAAAAATCAAATGGTGCCTTGGGTTGCCAAGTAAGGCAAGAAAATCTAGTAGCTGTAAAAGTACAAGTGAAAACCCCTGTATTAATATCATGTCCATCTGCTGAATGTACCATAAATATGCAGTCTTTTTATTTTCCTTCAGAATAATGTTTATTTTTACTGTGCCCAGTTTGACATTCTATGTCATTCTACTCAGTTTATTGCACAGTAACTTTAAATGGTTCTTCAAAAATCCATTTATAATGTTGTGGTTAATATTTTTTTCAAGTGTCTTTACCAGCTGTTTTACTTATGTTTAAACACAGGCACCATCCCTCCATCCCAGCTTCATAAAGTTAAAAAAACTCCCCAAGAAAAGCACTTCTGAAAAGATTGTGAGGCTTTAAAATTTCAAATACCTCAGGCTTTCCTGCTCTGCTCTGAGCAGTCGGGTTCTGGTCTGTGCTTGGGCTGTCACCATCCGCATCATTGTCACAAGGCAAAATTTCCTGGGATGTAGTCCCTCCTGAAGAAAGTTAGGAAGCTCTGGGAATTGGCACAAGTGGGGGTCTGCTGGCTTGGCACAGGGCTCCCAGCCTTGCTGCAGGTCAGCAGTGGTCTGCTCTGCTTAAGGAGAGGCATTTTCCAATTTTTCCATCGGGGCTTGGCACAGCTCTGCCGAGCTGGGTGCTGATGCCATTCCAACACAGGGTCCATCCCAGCCCCAGCTTGGAGCTGCACCTCCTTGGGCCAAGTCCAGAGCTCCACCTGGGGATTGCCTCTGAGGGCAGGACCAGCCCTGGAACGGGAAGGAGCATTGGAAAGCAGCACTGAGAGCAGCCTGGAAGGGTCCTCCCAAGATGCATTTAAATGTCAGTGAAAGTTAATGCATGCTAGGCCAGAAGTTAAGAGATGGAGAGATGTGTTTACCTTCTGAACCTGTTTGAATCTTGGCATTGAAAAAATCTAGTAGTTATGAAACTACGACTGAAAACCACGATGTTCATATCATGTCCATCTGCTGAATGTTAAATAAATATGTTGGTTGGTTGGTTATTTAAGTACGTTGGCCAACTGGCATAGTATGAAATGTTTCTAGAAATAGTTAGGGGATATTTTTTTTTGTTGTTGTTGTAGGTTGAGTCCTTCCTCAGAGATGCAGGAAAATGAGGAGACACTTAGCAGGATAGGGAGGTTCTTGTTTGTGATTTTTCCAGATACACTGCTCAGAATCAGCTTTAATTAATCGAAGATAAGCTGTATACATTCTGCATATGTGCATTTTGATTCTGGTATTCCAATGGAATTATTCCAGGCATACGCTCCAGCAGTGGCGGCTCGGCCGTTCACACAGGTGTAACTCAGAGCTGTAATTTTTACAGAGAATATCTTTATTCACACATATATGTGAATATATAACAGAGTGGGAAGTGTTCTGCTCTGCTCCACCCTGTCTGCATGCCCCTCTCATTAATATTGCTTCAAGGTCAGGCTGGGAGCCCAATGAACCAAACAAGGGTGCAGCAGCTGAGTGTCAGGCTGTCGTGGGATAACCCCACAGCCCTTCCCTCCTTCCCCCAGGGATGGGAGAGAGAATCTAGGGGAAAAGATAAAACTTGTGGGTTGAGATAAAGACAGTTTATTAGGACAGAAAAGAGAGGCAAATATTAATGAGGAGAAAAGGACATAAAAAGCAAGGGGTGCGCAGTGCATCTTCTCACCACCCACTGACCAGTGCCCACTCAGTGTACCCAGCTAACTCACCCCAGTTTTGTTTTCCAGCATGATGCCATGCGATGTGAAATATCCTCTGGCCAGTTAAAGCCAGCTGTTATGGCTGTGTCCCCTCCCAGGTTCTTTTGCCTCCAGCTTCCTCGCTAGCAGGGTGGCATGAGGCCCTGAAAATTCCCTGATTTAGAGTAAGATCCACTCAGCAACAACTAAGCCATCAGTGTGTTAACATTACTCAAGTCCTAAATCCAAAACACAGCACTGTAACAATTACTAGGGAAAAAACAAACAAACAAAACCCCACAACTATCCCAGACGAAGTTAGAACAAAGGTGTTTAAAACATATTGCAGCTAACGTGGACAGAATTTTTATCTGCTTTCTTCTATCATCTCTCTTGAATAGGAGTGAGTGTCCTCGCTTCCCAGAAACCTTAGCAATACCAATTTTTTGGTGACACTGCCAGAGGCGTAGCTTTATTCACAAACCCCCTTTTGTATGAGTTTGGAGGGTTACAGATTTGTTCCTCCCTCTTTAAGAGACCACCTTAGGTAAGGGAAGAGGAGATGGCAGGGGGTGCTCAGCTGCAGAAATCCCATCCAGAGCCAGAGATTTACAGTGCCTGTTGGCTTCTTCTTGAGTTCTTCCAATTGAGAGGGGCTGAGTGTCTCAGCATAGGAAAATTTCATGCTCCTAATTACTTTCTTCAGATATTCTTATAAAGACAAAAGTCAATGGAAGGACTTTTGATAACTGTGTCTCATCACCCACCCCAAGTCAGACGCTGATTCCTGTGGCTTGCAGCAACTTGCTCTCACCCACACACACTGTAGGTGCAGAGCCAGTGCCAGAACTCCTCTCCTCTTAGCAAGGGATCACCAAAATGATTTATCACAGACAGACATGTTTGGAAAGTTTAGCAAAGAACTGCTTTTGGGAGGTTACAAGGTTAACTACCGAAGTTGTATGTAACTTGGAGCTGATGCATGGCAATTAATCAAGAAATTACGTTCCACATCTTTTTGAGAGCCCCTACGGCGCGCTGTGTCTGGGGGCAACAGGCACACACCGAGGGCAAAGCAGTTCTGCTGGTCAAAATGCAAATTATTTCATATCGAACAAAAAAGAGCAGAGAAAAAAAGGCTGGCAGAGGAGGGCCATGGTATGAAAAGTTCTCTTTAGCAAGGGAAAGGCCTCTGAATTCTGAGCAAACCTGCAGCATATGCAGAAAAAAACCCCTCTAGTTGTTGCTCCCATCATGTGTGTACTTTAAATCTATTCACAAACATCTCTGTTCAAGGCAAAGGTCCTTGTTCACATGCTCACTAATTTGCAGCAGGGCTTTTTGGCCCTTTCAGTTTGGGCAACTCAATTATCACCTTCTTTCCACCCTTTACATTGACATATTCAAACCCAAGAGTTTAAGTCAATAAAATCAGTAGCGGGCGTGTTGGGATGCCATGGGTGGGAGTGATATAAAACTGATGCATCAACCTAATTTATTGAGACCAGTTTAATGCCATCTACCAGTGCTGCTTATGTGCTTTTATCAAAATGCTGGGAGCTGGGGTTTGGCTGCTGAACCTTGTGCAGTCTCAGTGATTCCCTTTCTTCCAGGATTCAGCATTATCCAACCCCACAGCCTGGAATTGCCTGTCTTTGTGACTACTGATATTTGCCCTGATTTTCCCCTCTCTCCCTCCATCAGAGTCAGCAGCTCAGTGAAGCTCTGTGCTGATACAGAGCTAATTATGGATGGATGCTTTGCACAGGATTTGTTTAATGAAGTCCTAATGGCAGCCAGAAAAGTCCAAGGAGAGATTCTTTGTGGGTGTAAATCCCAACACCTGGACTGACTTGGATTGACTCCCGTGGGTTTAAAGCACTTTACACCCACTGGGGATTTGTCCTTAAGTAGCTTTCACTGAGCAGGAGAGGGGCAGAGCCACCCGAGCACACGGCACTAACAAGCTTGAACATTGTAATTAGCAAGCTGATCATTTTCTGTCTCTGACTGACATGTGACATCTCTGAAACATTTTCAAAAGCTTCAGATTTTGAAAGTGGTGGGTGTTCTGGATTTTTGGGATGCACCTGTGTTCACATCCACACAAACATTAGTTAGATAATAAGATGTGTTTGCCTCAGACTATGGATAATTTAAAAATTAGGGAGAATAATTTGTTCCAAGAAGCTATATATAATATGTTATATAAAATCTGTGATGCACTTATATCATATTCTATCATATAATGTCATATCAAACAATTTACTGTTACATTTAGCTATCACATCATATATTATCTTCCACATATAATGTTATAAATAATATTCATATATTATATAACATGAAACACATAATATATGTTAGACATTATATTATTATTAAATATTTTATAATTATAAGATATGTTATTAATATTACAGTGTAAAAATATATAAGCATACATATGTGTATAATATATGAATGTGCATGTGTGTATATGATTATTTATCTTTCTTCAGAGCAGCCAAGTATTGTACATGTACGTTTAATACATTGGTTTTGTCTTTGCCCAAATACGGGATCTTTTAAATGTCTTTATTTTTATTTTCACCATTGTTTTCCAGTAGCCCGTCTGCTGAGACAAAACAGTTAGATGGCAAAATACACATTTAGGGCTTTGTGTTGTAGGTGGCTGAACTCTTGCTGCTCCCTGCCTGATACCTGGGGAAAGGGCAAACAGCTCATCTCGATGCAGGGAGTTGTCTGTGTAGTGCCTAAGCTTTTTTAATTTGGGAAGAATAAATAATTTTCTTCTTCTGAATCCCTTGCAGTCCCTCACCCACAGAAGCAGTTGGCGTACAACGCCTCCAAAGCCGGGGTTGTAAAATTAACACAGACATTGGGAACCGAGTGGATTGACAGAGGAGTAAAAGTCAACTGCATTTCCCCGTAAGTAAAATGTAGTCTCATTCTGAAACTACAAAGGGAATGAAATGTTCGACAAAGCTCAAATGAACACTATCTCAGCAAATAAAGTTTCTAATTAGCAGGTGGATTGCATCCCTTTTTATGTTGTCTTTTCCTTAACAAAGGTTTAAATACTTAGAACCAAGCCTGCTCTGTTGCTGTGTATACTCAGGGATTTAAGGAGAGGTTTTAGCATTTGATAATAGGTTTTCCAATAATGTGAAGGGTAGTTTTTAGCATTTCCCTTCCAGATGAAATATTTCCTTAGTCTGTCCAAGCCTTCTGTGGTTAAAGAAAGGGGTTTTGACACTTAACAGACAATACTTCTTTTCCCTTTTTACTTGAGACAAGTATATAGGCACTTTAAAAGCTACATTTTATTGCTGTTATTGAGCTACTGTTCAGCTCCAACAGTCTCAGAAGGCCAGGTAAGGTTTTGTAAATATNCTATGTTTCAGGGTATTTATTCACAAAGGAAAGTTTTCCCTACCAGATCCACTTTGTGTCTCCCTCTCACACACATGCCCAGCCAGTCATTTCATTAAACAATTAGCAGTGCATGATAGTACTGAGCAGAAACCCAAGTGGATAGCGTTAATTGGAAGCGGTCAAATTCTGTAGACCATTGAAGTCAATCAGAGTAACTAAGAGGGGCAGGATTTTAACCCAGGAGTTAAATTGTAATAATGAAGATAATAATGTAGATCAAATTAGGGGAAAAAAAATTACATATTTTAATCCACAAAGTGGAGGGGGAAAAAAAAAAATCAGAGCTTAATGGCAAGTGCCTCTGTTTTCACTGCCAGTCTGCTCTCCCCTTGCTTGTGCTAGCTGTCTTCCTTATGATTATTTATTACTAATTATACCAGTGACTCCAGCCGTCTCTCTATGTGATCCACTGATTCTTTCAACAGCATCTTACTTCCTAATGGGATTTTCCCCCTGCCCGTGCTAGCAGCATTGTAATGGTGTTCCCACAACCAGTGCTAGTGAATTTACACTGGCTTTCAGGAGCTGGGGAGATGAAGGGAATTAGGGAAGCTCAGCAGGACCTGGCAGGAACTGTGTCTGGAAACATACGGGTAATCTGCGCCAGCAGAGGTGGGAGAGTTGTGCCACATTCACAGCAATTACAGATGAGAAGGCTCTTACAGGAGGAATTACCTGTTTCCTACAGGCTTACATAAATTTAAAAAATAGGCACCAAGTGATCAAAACTTATTGTTTTGTACAACTTGGAAGCAAGCACTTTCTTCCAGAGAAATTATGTTTCTGGAGATAGCTGCCAGAGCATGGAAAAAAATTAGATACTTTCTTTTTCGACTTTTCAAGGCAACACAGGGTTGCATTTTGATAATCTCTTCCTGTCTTAAGCTCTACCACTGAGCTCAAAATCCTACAATGGGAAGGCGTGAGGTGTTGCCTTTTTGGAGAAACAGCCAAGAAGGATGCCTGGAGTGCAAATATTTTGCTGTCTTTGAGGTCCCCTGTTGTGGACAGAGCAGTTGTCCCTAATGCAGGGGGGAATCCAGACTGATCCAGACTGGTCTGGAGAGCAGCAGAACTTCCCTCACAGAGACTCCAAGCTTTGGCTAAGCCCCTCATGATGAGGTTGCCTGGGGACCTCCGGGCAGGAGGAAGGAGCCTTCAGCAGTTTATGGAGCTCAGATCCCTCATCACCTGAGCAAAAACCACATCTGCTTCTGAGTAAATAGCTATTCATGCTTATATTTCTGTCTGTATGAGATGTGAACCTGCATTTCAGTGCCCATTTGGATCCATCCCCAGAGCTGTGGACCCCACTAGTGTCACTGTCTCTTGATGTGACTCACCGAGGACCAGGGACACCTTGATCTGAGTTCCCAGCACCAGCAGGAGCCCTGGTGTCATCTCATAACAAGATGGGATTTTAAGGAGTCTGTGGAGAACAGATATAGATACAGGGCATGATGGTACCCAAGATCAGCTCTGGATAAGTAAAATATGGGTGTCCTTAAGTACTTTGCCCCTCCCAGTTGTGGTTGCATTAAAGCTTTGAGGCACTCTCACTGTGCCTCTGTCTGAAGCTCCAAATGCTCCAGTCTGGCCTTAAACATTATTTCACCATGCAAACCTTTTGGCCTTTCCCCCCTCTTCCTATCTGGTCACTTTTTATCAACTTAATTTCTTAATGAGTGCATAAAACTTATGCAGAGCAATGCATAAAAGTTAGCAATGCATAAAATGTTATGACAGAGTCCTTAGAATGATTTATTGCATTTATAAAATTGAACACGCAGGCTTCTCTTGCTGGCCAGGCAAACCTGATGCCCAGGGAGAGAAGGTGGCTGAGATTCCCTGGATGCTTTGGCTGACTCATGCTGTTGCTCTCGTGGAACGTGTGCTCAGTCCCTGCACCACCACCCAGTGCCATCACCTCATAGCCTGCTGCACAGCTGATGCCAAAAAATGAAGACAGGCCTGGAGTCTTCCTGAAATGGATGTGGGGGTTGAACTGCAGAGGGTACCTGGGTGTAAACAGGGACCTTTACAGAGCATTGACTGGTGGCTGATGCCCAGCTGCCCACAGGGTTTAGTCTCTTTGTTGGTCCCAGGACATGGAAGTGTGTTGGGTTTGATGGAAGAGGGAATTCTGGAAGCTGTCTGGTTTTTGGTACGTGCAGCATTAGAACACGTTATTTTTGCAGCCATTACACTGAAACAATGTTCAATTTTTTTTGGCTGGTTACTGCTTTCTTCTTGATTAGCAAGCCATTATGTGATGATCTTTGGGATGGGCAGCTGGAAGTTGATATTAAGGACGACTTTCAGCCAGGCCAGCAGCCCTGGGGGATGAACCAGGTTCCTCGCTGATGGGCTGCAGGGATTTGGGTTTGGGCTGATGGACAAAGAGCCTTTGTGTGCCCAGCATCCTGCCCTGCTCCTCTGAAGGCCGCTGCACAATGCTGCATCAGGCTTGCAGCCCCAGAAAGCAGGCAGGGCAGGATCACTGCAGGCTTGGGGAACACCCCATAAAGGGGAAGGAGAGGCAGAGCTGGCAGGAGAAGGAGCACCCTAGCATCACCTGAAGGCATCCCAATTAGAGCAGCATTACTATCCCCATTAAGCAGCAGTCGTTGCTGGTAAGTATCTTTGGACTTAAATCTTAATTCCTTGGGAGATGTCCCAATTAAGTGGATCTTGTGATTAAACACTTCCTGATTAAGTGGAGTGTACTTAACTCATTCAAATTAATAACTCATCTGAAAGAAATCAAGTTACACACAGATGGAATCTTTTTTTGCTCTCATTTGGGGATTGAGTGCACGTAACAATTCCAGTTAAGTATCTGGTAAGTGATATTTTTCCTAATGTGTCTCTCGAAGTGGAAATGTTTTAGGCAATTGTTTTTTTCTCTTTTTAATTTTTTTTTTTTTTGGTGATCTTTTTTTCCCCCTCGTGTCTCAAATTGTCCTGTGTATCAATGGGAAATATTGATGCTCATATCTAACATTAAGAAACCAGCAGTTTGATATTACATTGACATGCAACAGAAAGTACTGATAGGCTCAGCACTGCATACGAGATGAGGTAGGGAATTAATGCATTGGCAGTTGTCTTTGCTGGAACTGGTTAGGAGCCAACTAAAATCTGCCTAAAAGGGTTCGACAACGTTAAATTGCCCAACTTGGCACCAAAGCTTTCCCAGAAGATGTGTAGTATCAATGACATGCCTAATATTTATAGTGCCATCAGTATGTGTGTTTGCAACTTTTAAGTTTTGCGCTATATTTTTTTCTCATTTCTATAACAAAAATTTGTGGTGAAGTTTGGTTATACATCTAAATTTTTGCTACATGGAGTGAACCTAAAGAAAGGTCCAGCAAAAGGCACAGCACGGTGATTCACAGACTGCTGTGATCAGACCAAAGATCATTTTTCTGAACAGATTGAAAAACGTCCTCTTTTTAGCAAAATCTGTTGTGCTGGAGGACTGTGTGTTTTATTCCCTAATCTGCATTCCCTTGGGGTTAAAATATATCTGCAAATGAAAGAAAATAAGAAAATCATATGGATCTTATTCTGGTCTCTGCTAGCGTAAAGCCAGAATGATGATGATGGTGGTGATGGTTTTGTAAGCACAGTGAGAGGCACGTAAGGGAAAGGAGTTCAATATATTTCATGTCTGCTGCTCAAAACACGTTTCTCTCTGAAGAAAACCAGTTCTCGTGGAGTTTGGGAAAGCAAGGAGGGAGACCAGGGGGCTGTGCTTGAAGGAAATAAGTAAACCATTTGCAGTCCTATCCTGGAATGTGCTTGATTTTGTTATGTTGCCAGAACCTAAGTGAGCTGCATTGCTCAGTGTTTCTGAACTGCTCTGCTCTTTATTGACAATTACAATAAAATATAAAGCTGATATTTCAATCTTGCCTGATTAGTGCAAACAGAAATGTTTTGGGAAAATGTGAATTAGTTCCACTTCATAACAGGGTAAATAGTGGATTTCAGCCTCCCCTTAAAACAAAAGGTAAATCTCATACCCAGAATCCAGTCTGTCTCAAAAAATTATTTCCTTGGAAGTCTAAATTGGGATGCCGATGAAGTTTCAGAACAAAACGGGTATTTTTATACTTTGTTCATTTCATATTTATCACTAGCTTGTTTGCTAATTTTCATTTGCAAGAGGCAATTCTTCCAGCTAACTGGCTGCCTCAATGGGCCACTGATTTCTTTGAAGTGACAGTCTGTAAATATGCATAAAAAAGAGATGCAATTAGCGTGTGTGTGGTTCAGTGCAGCCTGATTTCATTGGCAAGTTTACCCACAGTGTTGATAAGCTACATTATCTAGAAAATTGGCCGCTGAAAAACAGCACCTCTGATTGCCAGCAAAGGTTCCAGATAACAGGGTGCTGAAGAGAAATATAATTGAGGTTGAATATGTTAACCAAGGTGTCACATGCTCCTTAGAAGCGCTAATTTATCAGCATGTTGGAATTTTTATTAACATTTGGAATGCATTTCTACCACACTAATGAAGTGGAATTGGCAGTTCAGGTTTTAGTTATTGTCATTTCTGAGAAGTTAAATGTAATTTCTCGTTAGACACAGTTATGTAAATATATTTGTTCAGGGGCTGAAAAAATTATACATTTCACAAAATACAAATATGTTGTTAAAGAGGCGTATGACAAATCAGTTGCAGTTAAAGTCACAAAAGCCAGCCAAATCTTCACCCTGCATTGTGCTTCCTGCAGCATCGTTTTTAGGGCACCTGAAAGAAACCAGACTTAGCAGAGTTTTAGTAAATAGTGCAGCCAGTCATTGATGTAAAAGAGGTGAGAAAGGTAGAACAGCATGATTTGTCGGGTGTTGGTTTAAGTGGGATCACAACGGGTATGTTGTGCTTATCTCTGCCTCTTCTTTTTTTTTTGTGTGGAAAGGGTCTGGTGCCCAGAAGATTGCTGGCTTTTCTTCCCCTTGTTGTTTTGCATGTGGGGAGTTGGTCTGTTTTCAGTTTCTGGGCTCTGCACAAGCACACTGTGTGACATTAGTTGTAGAGTGATGAGAAATTGGTGGAAGCCTAACAGTTCCCAAGAGCAGCAAGAGACCTAATTCAAGGCATTTTCATTTCCAATGCTGTGCTTGTTTTCTAGAAAAAGAATTTAAACTGGTGATTATAGATAACCTAAAAGTAAGGGGACTGTGCTGTTAGCTAAGAAGATCATTTGAGTGCATGTACACTTGAAAGAAACCTCTGAGCTGCCCATCAGCAGCAAAAGGTCATGATAGGAAAGGACCCCTATGGAAGTTTGCACCATGACTTTCAGCCAGGGCAGAGCAGGCTGGACCTGCTCATCCCCTTTGTGCTATCGCACTGCTTTCCTGCTGAATGAACATCTCAAACACCTCTGGGTGCTCCCTTTCCTTCTCCTTGCTAAACCCCCGGTGCGTGTGCTCGCTGCAGGGGCATCGTCGACACGCCGCTGATCCGCTCGCGGGAGCTGCGGCCGCTGGTGCGGCGCTGGCTGGCTGGAATTCCGGCCGGGAGGCTGGCCCAGCCCACTGACCTGCAAGGTGCCATCGTCTACCTGGCCTCCGAAGCCTCGGACTACATGACGGGCCACAACCTGGTCATCGAGGGTGGCCAGAGCCTGTGGTGAGAGGCGTCCTGCAGTCGCCCCTCTCATGGGCTCTGGGAAGTGCGTATTAGAGTTAAGCTCAGTCCCAGCTTTGGCTCGTGTGATGACGTGGCCAGCTAATATGAAATTATTGTTTTCTTCTTTCGGGTGTTAATTTGGAGACTTGTGTAATGCACAGGAAAAATAAGGCCAAAGAAAGGGCAATCTTTCAGTTTTCCGGCATTTTTGTGTTTTTCACTGCGCAGTCACATTTCTGTTAAATTAGTATTTAATGATATAAAAGTACATTTACTGCAGTGAGATTTGGCTATTATTTAAGTTTAACAGGGGGCATTTTTAAAGCGATCAATATTAGCTGGTCTGTGCAGTTTATTGTTCTTAGGCAATTTTTTTGTATTCAAGTTGTTCCAGTGACATCTGTGAGTGGTGAAAAACAGTTGGATGTAGTGTTAAAAAAAATAAATTAGTTCATTACATTTGAACCTGAAAGTTGCCATTTTATATTGACTGGTGTTCTTTAGTTTTTGACAGTGTTTTTATACAAACACCCACATAAATGCCCCTGAAAGAACAGTGCTGCACTTAATAGGGATTCATGGTTGGTAATTATAATGGCTCTAATCCAAACCCATTGAGGTAAGTAGGGACTGCTCATATACTTTAAGTTAAATGTGCGTTTAAGTGTTGATACAACTGGGTCTTTGTTTTCCGTGATAGACAGAAGTAAGCAAAGGTTGTCTTCCAAATAATTTTTTTTTCCCCTTTTAAAATTCTGAAGACAACTCTTGGGTGTAAACCAAGGCCAGCTCGAGTGATATTGATACAGTTCTGTTGTCTGAAGAGCTTGCTTTGGTGATAACATTGGGTTCATTGCTTACAGGCAGTAAAATGTGGCACAATGACCCCACAGTTCTGATATTGCTCTGGATAAAGACAGACTTCCATCCTGAGGGCCCTTAAGTATAACCTAAGGAGAATTTACGGGAAGAAATTCACTTGCAAATCCTCATGTCATTTGTTTTGCATTTGGCAGCTCTTTGTTACCATAACATAAATAATTGTGGATGGATGTCATTACTTTGATTAAGTGTTACAAGCCCATGCATTGGCTGGCCATTATTGTGGGGAATTGCTGTAATGGCTTCAGACTTGACATTCACTGCTACGTTGTAAGGTATGCGCCTCGCTGACGTACTATCATCGTTATCGTGGATAAAGTGCAAGAAGATACTTGTCTTCATTAAATTTTCTATTAGACCATTGATAATTAATACATATCTCGTGTTTCATCTTGAGTCGTTTTTCTGGGGAGTGTTGCTGTTAAGCGACTCAGGGCTAGAGCTTTTTGGCTTGAAATCCTTGCCTTGTGTGCATGATCTAATTTATTGACAATGCTCCGCAAACTCACAGGCTCAAGTAGAGCTTGATTTTGGATAAATCTTCAAGAAAAACAATTAAGGATTTAAACGTTTTATTATTTTTCTGGGCTCACAAAACCTTTTCTCTCCTAGCTCCTACACTTGCATCATTTTGTGTCATGCTCTGGAGGGCTCAGTGGAGTTCTCACATCCCTCTGGCTGGCTTTTCACCCAGAGGTTAATGTGCAAACATTGGTGAACTCATCAGGAGCTCTTCCAAGGGATCCTAGAGGGGCTTGTATACTATTGCTTGGACTGCTGGTGAACAGTTTGTTGCAGCTTCTACCTAAAGTGTAAAATAATGAACTTTACTTAATTTGAAACACAAACTGCAGTTGGCACTGGAACTATGAGCAGTGTTTTCACTTTCTCAGCAGAAAGACAAAAGACTGAATGCACTGCTGAGGCTGAAGTCTTGTTCCTTGTCTGGAGATGGTTGCAGTTCAGCACCAAAAGGCACTGGCAGGGCACTGCAGGAAGCTAAACTTCACTGCCCTGGTGCTGGCTGCTTTTGGGAAGATTTTCAGCCAGCAAAGGTCGTGCTGTGATTTTCACAGATTTAAAGTTAAAACCAAAACCCAGACATTAAAAAACCTCACCTAGACTTTAAAAAAAAAAATAAATTAAAATGATCTCTTAACTAAGCAGCCTCCAGTGTTTGGGCTAGAGCTCGTCTCGCCCGCTCTGTTTGCCCCCAGGCTCTGCCTTTGAAGGGCTGAGTGGGCAGAGCAGAGGAATGAGCTTACCTGTACAGGCTAATGTGGGGCTTGGCTCCCGTTTGGGGACATCTCTGTGTGCCCACGGGGCCCTTGGCCCTGCCCCATGTTGGCCCAGAGAGGCTGGTGGAAGGGGCTGTCTCTCACTCCATGTCACAGGACGGGCTCAGGACTAAGCAGCCCAAGGGAACTCAGCACTTGGTGCCAAGTTCCCAAGCTAATTGGCAAATACCCTCAAAGCACTTCTGTTTTTCATGGCATCCTCACTTTGGCCAAAGAAACATCCTGGAGGAGGCCATGTATCAGAAGGGAAGTGTCTTTCTCTCTGTATGTATGAGCTAGCCTGCCTTCTCCTGAGAAAACGCTTTCATCTCTCTTCACAAGTTTGTTGAGTCATCAAACAATTTGGGTTGGAAGAGACCTTAAAGATCTCCTAGTTCCAACCTCCCTGCCATGGACAGGGACACCTTGCCCTAGACCAGGTTGCTCAAAACCCCATCCATTCAACCTGGCCTTGAAACCCAGGGCTTCATCCATTTGGGATCTCTGGCAATGCCCCTGGGCTCCTCACCCTCTCCCACAGAATTTCCCGTGGGAAATGGCTGATTTCCACTCAAAGGCGGGGCTGTGACCATGCAGGGCTGCTCCTGTCTGGTAGCCCCAAACTTGGCATTTGGGTTGGGAGCTGTGGGGCGGCTGCTCCTTGGGCACGGGGCTCCCCACACTCTGCCTTGTGCTGTGGGGGAGGATCACTGCTACAACCACAGGGTCCCTTTTGGAGACACAGCCCTAAAGCCAAGTGGAAGCACCAAATTCCACCTTAAAGGGAAAACAAAGTTCAAGTGGTTTATGTCAGTGTCTAGAAGTGTCCAAAAGGAAGGTGTCCAGAGGATGGTGGTGATGCCAAGTCAAAGGACAAGAGGCAATGGGCACGAAATTCCAAGAAGTTCCACCTGAACACGAAGAAGAACTTCACAGTGCAGTGACAGACTACGGGAACAGATTGCCCAGAGGGGGTGAGGACTGTCCCTCACTGGGGTATTCCTGCAACACCGTGTTATGCCTTCTAGGGTGACCCTGCCTGAGCGTGGAGCTGGGACCAGGAGACACACTGCGCTCCCTTCCAGCCAGAACCGTCCTGTGATTCTGTGGAGAACGTGAGAAAAGCCTTTGCCCCTCCTAGCAGGGGAAGACCTGCGGTGCGGGGGATGCGGTGCGGGGACAGGCAGAGCGGGGGATGCGGTGCGGGGGATGCGGGGCTGTGCAGGCGGAGGCGCCGTTCCCGGCGGTACCTCTAGGAGGAAACCTCAACCTGTGTTGTGTCTGCGGGAGCTGGGCTTCCCGGCTCTGCTATTCAACTTTTATATTGCAGCTAAGTTAGTACTTTTGATATTTCTAAGTTTTTTTTTTTTTTTTTTTAAACATTTATGTAGAACACCACATAATTGCAGAAAAGATAATAGTCACATACCCTAGGGCTTGGTGTACACTTATGTTAAAAGTACAGCTTTTATTGGCAACTAAAGTAATAACCTTTCCATGTCAAATTGCTTTAAATTAAACTTTAAAAAAAAAAATGCTGGCTGATACCCACACTTAGTAATTGTCAAACATTAGCATAATGTGGAATACTAAAGCTGCTTAAATCTTGGGTTTAAAAATAATTATTTACTTAGGTAAATTCTCTATTCAAAAGCATAATATTAGATTTTTTTTTTTTTACACAGTCTCCTCAATATATATATTAAAATGCAGACCTGAGCTTGATGTGGAAGTGGAGCCGAATGCTACCGTGGTCTCTGAGAGAAAAAGGGTGATTTTATACCTTTAGCCCGTCCGTCCATCATTGCTCACTCGGAAAGAAATGTTTTAAGGTTGAACCTCTGAAGCAGAGGTGCTGTGGGTGACATCTGGTGACCCAAGGACAGTGACCTGCAGTGCCTGCTGATCGTACCCCCTGCTGCAGCCCCAGAGTACAACATAATGTTCCTGGTGCTGGACAACATCTGGGAGACGGATGTCTCAAGGATGTGGGTGTGGAAGGCCAAGGGCAGCAGCTCAGTGAAGTGTTTCATCCAGGTGCATTTCAAATTTCTGCTCCAGCACGGAACTGGAGCACATGTGGTGAGAACCATTCAAATTTCCGGTGTGAAGCAGGAGAGGAGACATTGATCCATGAGATGTGGCTCTCAGGGCTCGCTGCTGTGTGGGAAGGAAACTGGACCTACCAGGTGCTCATGGTTTTCTGTTTTTGGGAGGCCCAGGGCTCTGGCATGCCCACCTCGTGGAGTCCATCCCATTGCCAGCACTTCCCTGGGAAGTCCACCACAGTGCTGTGAGTCTATTGGTTCTTCCTCAGAAGCACGCCAGCATTTTGCTGCCAGTTCAGCAAAACCTATTTTGGAACATTTTCTTAAAGAAATCAGCAGTGCCATTATTAGGGCAAAAGGGTTTCTGGCAAATTCCCACACCTTTGACTAGCAAGTTAGAATTTTCCCTTCCCACTGCTTTAGGGAGCAGGAAGCTCTGGGAGGCTCTTGCTGCGTTTCCAACAACTTTTCAGAGCAACAAAACGGAGCAGTAGTACCCAGTTACAAGAAAGTTATGAACTTCAGGAGAGTTAAACAGTTGTAGGGAGGGGAAACACAAGGAGCTGAGGACTGAAAATTAGATAACTTTCCCAGCCTTGCCTAATATCGTAAGTGTTTTACACTGTAATTATAAATCTGATTATATACTAATTTCCACACTGTTTCAATTCTTTAAAGCAGGGGAGGAATGAACACGCTCTTCCTTGGAGGACCATAATGCAGTCCTGCAGCATATGCCTTCTCACCACAATAGATAGGAATTCTTCAGAATTCCTGAATAACAGTGGGTGTTTGCTACTGGATTCTCACCCACCTTCCTCTTTCCTCCATTCACCCCTCTTTCCTCATTCTCTAGAGCTCTCCTTTCCCCACCTGTCCTGCCTGACCTCCTTCCCCTGCTCTGCTGCCAGTGCTGCTGCTGCTGCCCCATCGCGCCAGGCGAAAGAACACTGCAGAGGGACCAAACAGACTGCAGAAAAGTCTCTCAATGGCAAGGCCTGGGTTTAATTTTCATTTTCTTGCCCCCCCAAACCACTCCATCACAGTCCATGTTGCTTCTGGTACCAGGACTCCTTCAGTGGTAGCAAAAGCAGGGAGGCTCTTCTTGATGGGTGAGTACAAGTAACTCCCGCCTCAGTTCCTTACATGAAGGTGTTCTTGAATATATGCTGGGTGTAGGGATGATATTCCCTCCCATGGGAGATGTCCAGTGGGACACACTGCAGCTGCGAGTGCTCTCTGCCATGCCCTATTTGCTCCCCTCTCTCCGGCATAGCAGGCTATGTACAGACACACGTTATGTCTTTAGGAAGCCTCATTAATTCACAAGATACATATTTTTTTTTCTCAACAGTTTGTAACAGCTTCTTAAATGTGTAAACTGGCATTTTCAGATTTGTATTAAAATACTGAGGAATGGATTTATGTTTCCATAGGCTAATTCCTATGTCCAGACAGACTTCTGACACTGCCTTACATGTACAGTTGTTGCATAAATGATATGTTAACGCATGAGAGAAGCCATTCACTCGAAACTGTTGAGAAAGATTAAGGGATTTAATTATAGCCCCGACTGAAACAAGGCTTTTGGTAAATAGCACAATGGCAAAACTACGCTGTTCCATTACAAGCCTCCCTTGATGACAGCGTGGGTCGTCTCTGTTACTCCTCTTATTGTCATTTCACTCATCCAATTCTGATGTTCAAATCCCACCTAAGAAATGGTAAGACACTCTACTTTAATGCTTACCTGTGGATAAGGTGTTGGAAGTGTTGGTTTACTTTTGACACGCTGCAAAGTGCCTATGCTGTAACAGAGGATTAGATGTGGGGCTTGGTTCACTCCTATATATTACTTTTTCCAGACCTCAGGTAGATGTACTCAGCATCTTGCATGAAACCACGTCACTGCCTTTCAGCAGGCATTCTCAGGGCAGTGTGATGATCATCTGGGAGACCACTTTTCTCCTCCTCTGCAGGGGACTGTTGCCTCTGGTGGCAGAAACGTTGGTTATATTTAGATCCTCCAAGCAGCACCACGCAGAACACAAGCTTCAATGAACTTCAGCATCTTTCTGTCCAAGCATTTCACATGCTCCTGAATCGTCTACACAGACTTTTTTTTTTTTTT
>VWZN01014357.1:860005-917539 GCA_013396955.1 Regulus satrapa
AATTTCTAATTTTAAACAGATCTTTCACTGCAGAAATGTTGGAAAGTCTCTTCTCAGTGCTAGAAATGGCTTGAGTGGGTCGCAGATGCTCGGGAGTCATCCTCCCTCTTTCTTTCCTCCGGTACTTTCTGGAGTTAATCTAAGTAGTCCTGAATGAAGAAGCAAATCTTCTCTCTTCCAAAGCTCCTCATAAATGTGCTTGCAGTTAATATGAGTCCTTTTATATTCTCTCCCTTCAAATTCTTTGGATTAAAACAAATACCGTCTGGTTCTTTTAGCTCTTTTGATTATATATTCAGAACTATTGTGTATCCTGGAAAAGGAATTCTTTTCAGTTTTCACTTTTCTTGACAACAAGCTGAAAAATTTCCCCAAATGAAAATTTCCTGCAAAAGTCTTGGTTTGTTCCAAGACCCATTTTTCAAATAAGTAACGTTTTGATGAAAAAATGCCAACCTGTTCTACTTAACAACTGTTCGTAGAACTGACGAGAGAAAAACAAGGAATTGGAGAAAAAAATTACCGAGTCTTTTATGTAGAGTTAATCTTTGAATATTCCTGTTGTTTCAGTAACAGACAAGATGTTGGTACAAGTAGATGAATATTTAAACATTAGCGTTGACACTGACTTATCTTCTCGATAACATATTGATCGTGTTCTTTCTATAGAGATTATTCCGGACTTCCCATGGAGTCAGGGAGCAGCTTAATGAAGTCACAGGCTGGATGTTTATGTAGGTATTTCCTTAGAGGTTGGTTACACAATCTGTGCACAGAATAAACCCCCACAGATACACCTCAAATGCAAAAATCAGTCCATGTTTCTGCCTTTTTATCACTGGTAGCATGTGTGATTAGGTGAAGATGTTGGCATTGCAATGCAGTCTTGACTTAATATCTGTTATTCATTGCATTTAAAATGACCAATAGCTTTTCTTTTTATGAAGGCATCTGGAAGCTGATTCATGCTTCTCTTCCTATGGAAATTGATGTTTTTCAGGCACCAAAATGATGCCTGAGAAGGAAAAAAACCCCAGGCCCTTCCCACAGACACCTGTAAATCTATGCACATGCTTTTAGGAAACCTCTGAAGGGTGCTGTGCCCAGAAGGGTGTCCCAGTGCAGGAGCTGTCACCAGGTGAGAGGATGACTGCCAGGCAGCCACCACTGCTACAAAACCTAATGGTGATAGAAGTATCCTGCTTGGATTAATACAGGATCTGTGTTGTATTAGTAGCACCAAATGAATTTTGCAGTGGATGGAGATGTATGGAAAGAGAGGCTCTGAAATGAAAAACATATTTATTGCAGTAGGATATACGCTAGTGTCTTTCAAGAGAACTTTTTTTTAAAAAAAATGAGCAGTGCTAGGAAGGAAAAGCATAAGTACACAATAAATCATGACTCAGAGCAAAACTCTCATTGACTTTCAGAGGAAGGCAGGATTTAATTTTCGCTGTAGTTATTAAGAAATGCCTCTTACTTATGTGAAGATGAGAGGTGGAGAATGCTGATCTTGGGGACAGTGAAGGGTTGTTAATGCCATTAATATTTAAAGTGGGCAGTAAGTTTGGGGTTCTTCTTATAAATAGCTGCTTTTTGCAAGCTTTGCAAAGTCATGCCAGCACTCCAAGAGCCTAAAAATCTTCAAAGAATTATTTGTCAGCCTTGCCCTTCTCAGCCTCTTTCTTGCAGTTCTTAGTGTCGGGCAGGAGGGCTTCCTTCAGAGAGTGCTCAGGGCAGTTGCTGTCTTGGGATGTTGAAATTGTTTCCACATGGAAAACAATTCCATGTGAAAACAAGGTGCTCCAGGTGAGGTTGGAGTTGCCAGTTCTTGTTGGGGCAGGCGTCTCCTCTCCCCATTAGTACTCTGGAGAACAAGCAGGCAAGTTTCTGAAGGTGAGGAGTGTGGCCTTCGTCTGCATGCAGAAATGCTGAGCACCATCTCAAAGTGATAATGGAAACCACTCATTCCCCAGGACATTTTTGTGCTCTCTGAACGTCAGCATCGGGCAATAGGGGAGACTGTATGTCACGGGATTGCTCTAAATATAGTTCACCAAATTGTCTTCTTTGTCCAGGTTCCATACAGACATTTTTAGGTTTCAGTCCAATTAGGTTTACCCCTAATTTGAGATCCAGCCTTGAATGAACCCTATATTTGGAGCCAAACTTGAGATGTATGATACAATTTTTGATAATACAAGGATCTGGAATTTGGACAGTGCCAGAAAAAATGCATATATTGATCCAGAGTTGTTTTAAATTAAACTGAGTTCCCTTAAAATATTCATGAACTGGAAAGGGTCAGTTAAAAGCTTCAAGCTAAGAGATTTATAACAGACTTATCAAAGCAGATGCGTTTTGCATCATTTCTAACTTTTGACTGGTGAGAAGTTTAGATTTTTTTATAAATACATATACATTTTCTCTAGCAAATGTGTGTGTATATTTATATAGATATAATTTTTTTTCAAATACATCCCCATATGCACCCTCACTCTCAGAACATTTTGCTTTTACTCTCCCGGCGTTTCAGTTACTTGCCTCAGCTGTGCGCAGTGTTGCCTTCCAAATGTAATGCATCATAAATTCATGATGGTTTGCCAAGTAAAAGAGGGCATTGAGCTTCTTTATGAAGAGGATATTTTTGCAAAGTGGACCTCATCTCTATCCCAGTGGAATTTTCTGATGCTTCCCTATTACTCCTGTACAAAACTTTTAGGGAGTTATAGATCAAACATCAAAACCAGTAATTAAAGTCCAACTTACTCCACTTCAATATCTGTCTATCCTTTTCATTAGGGAGCAGAGACATACCCTTCCTCTCCTATAACAGTCAGTTTAATGAGCAGCCATCAGCTCTTCTGCTTCCAAGATTTCTAAGCCTTCCAGGTTGAAGGATATTTCTTGTGCTGTTGTGTGTCCTGTTAGGTGTGTGTCGTGACAGAACCATACACAGAGCTGGGTATTCCAACATATTGGCACACATACAATTAGTGCAAAAGAGTAGTTACCTGTGGCCAGTTCGGTTTTGTGCCTGGAGTCTGCATGGGTGTGGGCACTGAAACAGAACTGGTACTTGTATGCTTGGAGGAGTCACAAGGGACTGGGAAATTCTGAAATGTCTGAAGTATCTTGTGTCTTTTAGGGGTGTGTTTCTTTTTTTTTTTCTTTTTTTTTAATTTAATTTTTAATTTTTTATTATTTAAGCATATTTGGAAACCTTTGGAAGTGAAATAAGCCTAAAGAGGCCTGTGTCAGAGGCACTGACCATCAAGCCAAGTGTGATGCTGGAGGTCACGGCATTGCTGCAGTTTGTACCAGTTTACCCTACACTTCACACACGTCCTGCTCTGATGTATTTTGCTTTCCTCTGCTCACATCACCCCAGATCACTGTCTGAAAACCTATTCTAAACAATAATCACAAGAACACAGCATAATTTTCCTGGAAAACACATCTCCTTGGATTTTTGTTTGGTGTTGTTTTGTTAGTTTGATTTTGAGCATTGGCAGAACTCACTGGAATGCCTCCAGATGCTCCAGCTAATTTTGAGTTAGAGGAAGTTTCCAAAAAACCTGGAGAGAGCAGAAGCCTGCCCATAGCAAGGGGTGGATCTTGTTCCTAGAACTGCTTCAGTGCCTTACGGATAAAAAACAACCCTGGGAAAGCAATGCAGGTTTGGTAGACCTGACCTTACACGTAGGCAGGGTTTAGCTGTGTAAAGATCTAATGGACCTCTGTAAATGCCATTCAGCTTTGGGAATGAGGCTGAGAAAACCCTGTGCAAATCAACACCACAGTGGTATCAGCACTGGTCTCAGAAGGAGGCACACGATGCTTTATGGAGATCCTGGGTCTCCCTGCTTCAGGAGACAAGGGAGCTTTTAGCACTGGCAGATGAGAGCTCCCACAGAGTACAGCTGAGGAGCTTTCATTAGCCTGTGACCTCTGCTTTAATGACCTCTGATTTAATGTCCTCAGGAGCAGAGAAACTCCTGAAGCTCTTGAAGGGATGATGGGCCTTTGCAGAGATCTGGCTCTTCACTGCTATTCAAGCCTTGGAGGGGTAATTATGCTACAACTGATTCACAAGCAAGAGAAAGCTTGTAGGCTTTCAGCTGTCTTTAATTTTACATTAGACAAAAAAGTGATAAAGAACTTGTTTTCTGTAATCTATGGATTTAACTTTGAATAGCAGGTGGTAAATGTTCCAACAAATATGTATATATATCAAATCAGTGAGTGCCCAAATATTTACATCTTCAGCCAAACAAAGGCTGGAGACTCACGTTGCCTGAGGGGAAGATTGTTTTAGAGAAACAGGTTGAAAGGAAATCAAGAATGGGAATCACAAATCCTCTTCCAGAGATGAGGGGTTGTGGTAGGGAGGAATTCCTGATAGATCACTGGCTTAGGGAGACAAGCCGGCTTGTGGAAAGGGGTGTCCCGTTGTCTTTTGGGCTGTGGCCTTGTTGCTTTGAGTACTGTGCACATTTGAATCGAAGTCTGCGCAAAGAGCGCGCCAACAGTAGTCAAAGTTTGCACCAGGTTTCCCAGCATGGGCTGTCAATCTGGTTATATGGCAAGGGGATGTGATCTGTAGCTGATGTATGGATCTGTGTTGCATGGCAAGACTCGCGAGTCTATCAGCTCTCCAGTGCTAGGGTGGCAATCCCTAGGGACATCAGTGGTCTTATGGTGGGCCATGAGCCCCAGGAGTCTGGGAACTCTCACATTTGTATTGTAAAGCCTAGCAAGAGAGAGACTGGTCTGCCATTTACAATTTTCACGCTGGTCTGCCATTTAAAATCCAAGAATGGCTATAGTGGTGATGTGCTGTGTTTACCAGAGGGCTGCTAAGCAGAGTTAAAACTTTCCTGGATAGTGAAGCTTGTCCAGATGTCCAGTCCCTTCTTGAATTTCACAAGATTGTAGTCTTCAAGGGCATTTTATTGCACTTGAAGAAATTGGGAAAATACAACTGAACATCAGTTTTTAATTTCTCATTTTTAATGTTCCCTTTATGTTTGACTCAGACTGAAAGTCCTACCTGACCTATATTACCTGCTTCTCTTGTATGTCTTTTCCTTTAAGGTAAACAATCCAACTAATTTCCAGCTCTTCCCATAAAGATTTTTGCACAGGTTTGATTTTTCTATCACTTACCTATAAATTACTTTTGAGTAATACTGGTGTGTTAGCCCACAACACAGGTTCTGATCCATACAGTGGACTAGTTAATCAAATTTTGTGGTTTCTTATGGCAAAGTTGTGCCTCACTTGCATATGCAAAACTTCAGTTTGACTTACAGAAGTTAATGGTGTATTTTTCTACTGAAAATTTCCCTCATTTTTTCAAAAGGTGTTGCATGTCTCTGTTGCCAGTTTATCGCTGTAGAGGACAAAAGTTTGTATGCATCCATGCACTAGTGAGAATTCTCAATCTTCAGGAAACTTTTCTAGAGCATCAAGAAAAGCACCATTAGTGTAAGGCACAAGATGAAAGTCTGCCTTTGACCTTTGCTTGTGGGCGATTTGCAAGAAGCTGGAACCAGACTCACACTGCACTGCCTGAGCAGTGCAAAAATAAGGCAAGCACAGGATAAATGCCAGGATGAACAGGTACACTTTGCTAAGCTTTGGATGTGTTCAGCGACAGATGCTGCAGCCTGGAGGTTTTCATGGGTATGTGTCACCTGTCATGAGCTGCAGATAGATCCAGGCCCTTTTTAGAGTCAGGGAAATGCAGGCAGGCACAGTGCTCAAGGCAGGAGGAGGAAAACAGGGAAGAAAGTCATCTCTCCTCCGCTCATGGCTGATGCAGCCTTTCCTGTACATCAACACAAGCTAAGTCTCTCTTGTCCAGACTTCCACCACCTTTTCATTTCTTTTGTTGTTACCACTTTTAGTTTCAGACACAAGTTGCTGCTTTTCCTGTCCAAGGCTCTTATTGGTCTCTCTTGACCTATGAGTTTATCAGTGGAATTCCACCATTCCACCAGTGGACAGAGATGGAGCTGCTTTTGCTGACTTAATATAATGGTACAGGGCCTTCCTTGTCTGTTGGTTAAACACTGTAATAATATACAAGTCTCCTTTTCTTCCTCCAGCTCCTTCTCTTGCTTGTATGCTTGAAAAAAATAGCTATGGCTGGAGGTAAGGGTTACCCACCCATTTCCAACCAGGAATAATTGACAGAACCCTTACAGGATGGTGCCTCGTGTTTCTTGACCAGGATAGCTGAGGTAATAAGGTGGGTACCAGTCATCCAGACATAAAAGTAGGAGTTTCCATCATATAAAAAAAGTTTGCTTGGACATCCTTTATGGGCCATGTCACATGGGCAGCATTCTGAATAGCTTGGTAGAAGAGAAAGACCAGATTGAAAAATAAAATTATTGAAAAATGAAACGATTAATTGCTGTACATCTCTGAAGCACGGCAAGCAGGAAAAAATCCTGTGAAGTTGAAGGGACATTGAATTTTTTTTGGAATTAGATTTCAATGTATCTATAACTTCATGAAAGGAAAGATAAAAACATTCTGGAATTCAACTTTTCAGTTTGCTATATTTTACCATATGATTGAGTTTAAATGTATTGGTGTATTGGATATGTTTTTTCCATTTAAAAAGCTCTTGTAAATGAATTATTTATTTACATGAAAGAAAAGGATTTCCATTGCAGCCCACAATACTTCTCCCTCCAAGCCTGCCTTGAAAGAAAGTTGCCTTTTCATATTTGGCTCTAGCTTTCAAAGTTCTCAAAATGAAAAAAATAGTATTCTTAAAACTAAATAAAACATATATATTAGTATTTCTGGCAGAATGAAAGAGCACTTCTCCTGAATAGACCTATTTGAATGGCTACTCAATGTTTTGTAAGAAAAGTATATTAAAAAGTTGAAAAAGCCTGCTGAATGAAGGTGAGGGAGAGAAACAAAATATAAAATGTGTCATGTGAAAAAAAAAAAAAAAGAGACCCTTTATCCAAGAAGATCTTGGTAAAACTTTAAATGGAAAAGTGACACTCATCAAACGATTTCTATATCATCTGCACTGAATAATTTACTTTTGGGTGAGATTCACTAACATCATTGCAGAGGAAGTGTAATTGAAAATTATGAAAGCTATATCTTTATTGTGTATTACAGCACATGCCTTTGATATGGCGTTATGTCTGCCACAGCGGGAAGTGTTTTTCAGAAAAAGTCAAATTTCTGGGACAGATTCTCAGTGGTGTAAATCAGTGTTACTGCACTGACAGCATCATATGTGAGCAAGACTCTGCCTGCTCCTTACATGGATAGAGCTAGGGAAGAGCTCTGCTATTTTGTTTATTATGGACAGCTCCAATGTAATTTTAAAATTTCGGGGTCTTCTGCTCAAAGTTTATATAAATATCTATTTTCTCCCAGTGCAGTTTAAGCCAGCCTCGTTAATGATCACTATCCAATGTCATAGGTCCCCGTGGTACATCCTGGATCTAAGCAGCCTGTTATTCGAGGTCTTGACCATGCACTGGCTTTGATAGCACAGACACTTCAGCTTCAAAAGGTGCTTCAGAAGTAGAGTCTGAGTAGGAGCCGGTCTGAATACAGAACTGGTGTCTAAATCGATGAAGATATGCTAGCTAAGGGCTTGTAAATGTCTTTTACAATGTACATGGCAAGTCCAATGTACTTTTTAAATTCCTCCAAGAGTATCTGAATGGCTAAGGCCCCGTTCCCAGGTGATTTAGAGAAATTACCCCCCCTTGCCAAGGGCTGGCAAAAAGGGGCAATGCTGTCTTAAGGCACTTAAGCAATGTTTGAGCAAAGTGTTTTAGCCTGGCCATGAGTGCTGGGGTGAGCTCTGGCTGGGCAGAGCCCCAGTGCCCCAGGAGGATGGCCACCAGCTCCTCCAAGCTCAGCTGCTTCCCAAATGACTTGTGCTGGTGGAGAAAGTCTGCCCAAAGTAGAACACCATGAGTGACATTAGCATTCGGAGAGCATCTGTTCACCCATCCCCAGTTAGCGTGTGACTGTCAAACTGAGACACACGTCTATTCCCAATCCAACTCCTTAACCCCTGCTTTGCCTAACCCACTGCCATGTCTCCCAGGGCCGTTTCTCATGGGAGAGGCAGGCCAGAGCTGTGTTCATCTGTAGGCACATGAATTAATGATGAAGGCCTGACTACCTTGTTAGCAAACATCCCTCTTGGCAGTGCAAGGAGAGTGCCTGACCCCCCTATGGGCAGCTCTCAGATGCACCATATATCTGCCTCTCTTGGCCACATGCCCTACCCTGCTCAGGGAGGGTACTGTTCTGTTACTGTTCTGGAGGAGAGGTGGGAATTTGGGCAGCCTTGGCAGTTAGGAGGTGTTAATCATCACGAGTGAAAATCTGTGAGGCTGGTGTAGGTACCTGGGCTCAAGGAGATGCAGATTTCTTCAGACTTTTTCAGGTGAGCCTTAGCTAAAGAAAGACCAGAAACCCCTCTGTCCATGAGAAAGTGCCAGAGAAAGCCCAGGAAGCAGAATTCCACAGCAGAATTTCCAGGAGTTACTGGTATATATTCACAAAGGGTAATGGCACAAAGCACTTTTTCTTGCAGTGCAGGTTTCCATTCTTCCTTAGTGCAACTTTTATTTAGTGCAATCTCTGTCCATGGCAGACAGAAATCCTAATCTGTCCTGCTCTCCTGAAGTGTGTGTGTGTATAGAGGAGTAGAATCTGAGTACTAATTAACATTTGAATAATACTTCAGATCACCTTGTGTAGCAACTGCTGTTTTTTGAAAGAGAAGAAGGTATTTTTGTTACTTTTCAGTAGAGGTCTTACTGTCTCTGTGTTGGAGATAACTCCAGAGCTGACACCACTGAACTGTCAGCATTTGCCAAGAGACACCACGCAGTAACCACAGGTTTTGCTGTGCTACCCACCATGGAGTGCTGGCTTCTCCAGGAGCTCAGGATCAGGACTTGTGGTATCGATCCAGAGAGAGTTTTGGCTTTCGATATCCTTTCAATGCCATTCATTGACAGTCTTGTGAGAAGTGCATCACATGCTAGGACAGCAAGGGTGTTCAATTAGCAGCTGGCGTTGTGGTGGAGTATTGGATTGAAACCCTCAGGGATGCAGGTTTGTTTGTCCGAAAGCCTCCTTGTATGACCTTGGGCAAGCACCTCAATCCCTCTGCTCCTGTGGCCATCTGCCCCCTGCCCAGATGTCTGGGGAGGTTCTGGCACTCTTGTACCTTGATTTTGTTTTCCGTTCTCACAGTGCAACAATGAGGTGAATATCAGTACTTAGAAGAGTGCATTGCTTGTTTGCTTCTTTTTACAAGAGATTCTGAATTTTTTATGAGTTCATTTATTTCCTAGCACAGAATGATTTTTAATCAAGTTTGCTACTTAAAACTTTGCGAGCAGTTAAGGGGGTTTGCTCAACAATGGCAAATTATTATTTTTCAAGACTAGTGAAAAATGCCAATGTACTTATATTCCAGTCCCTGAGCTGTTAAAAAACCCCATTCTCATAGGTGTTTTAAATGTAATGCATTTTCAGATACCATTTATAAATGTCCAGTGGATAGAATTTTATTATTTTTTTTTAATTTCCTTCATCTGATCTAGGTCTTTGATAAATACTACAGACAAACTGAGTGCTGTAGGATCAATCTTGACAGTTCTTCAATAAAAGGCTGTGTGGTTCTTCGTCAGTGTCTTCCTTTCAGTGACAGCTGCTTTGTTCTTTTTCAGTCAGATTTTCTAGTTAACACATCAAAAGTGTATCTGTGTACATGAAGTACTGAGAAAACAGTTCAAAGAGGCAGGAGATTCACTTTTAACTCTTCACTGCATCTCCCTGCACTTGTCACAGAAGATAGCTTATAGTGAAAGCTTCAGAACAAGGTGAGTAGTTCACCAAGGAGCACTGTGAAGTACAGCACATGTGGATTAGTCTTAAAACACAAACTGGTCAGTCAATCCACTTACCATCCCAAATCAGCTTTCTTTTGAGCCAAGCCATTAAGTGATAAGAAGTTTTCAGGTTTAGGCAGCAAGATCCTCACATCGGACACAGATAAAGCCATATGTTTGATCCAGCACTGAAGTTTTGTCTGATGGTTCTTGCTGTGGTGTCAATACCTTAAAACTAATTAAACTGAGTTCAGTGTTCAGTTTAAACTTATTTCTTTGGAGGGCTGCCATCAGCTTCTAAACCAAGGTAGATAGTAAGGACAAGCAACTGCTTTGCATATCATTTCTCTTATCTATTGCAACTGAAAACTTTTTTCTGACTGAATTTTTAATTGGTCATGCTTCACCCACCAGTAGCGTAGCACAGAACTTGGGATGCTCTCTGTGGCTTCACAGCTATCAAGCAGTGCTCAGGTAAGGAGCCAGATCAGCAGTGAGTGTGCTAACTCAGGAGAGCATATCCCAGGCATCCTGTCCTAGTCCGAGCAAGGTTTCAAACCTGTGCTAAAATCTCGTTAAGGTAAATCTTACAGGAAGTTCTGGTTTTGAGTGCCCGTTCTCATGAGCTGTCTCCTGAGTAAGACCAGGGAAAGCAGTTGGGATTAGCAGGGATGTAAGCTTCCTCCAGATTCTCTATCAGCCCTGTGGCACTAGAGTAGTCACAGCTGCAAACTCTTAATTGCTCCTGTTTCTCTCGTTCATCCTTGGCTTTATCATACAGCAGTTTGGAGCATCCTTGTGCCTCTGTACCCAAAAGCTACTCTTTGTATCTTAAACAAGAGGATGTGTCACATGTTGGTGGGAAGGAAGAGGAGATCTCAAGGTCCCAGCAGTGCCAGGAGGCAGGAGGGGAGCAGTGACCCCATCCTTCCCTCCCTCTGTTCTCCACCCGGCGCTGCTCCACTCCCCTGTGTGGTCTGTGATGCAGGTAGGGGCTACAGCATCTGCTGGGGAAATTTCCTGTCTTAGCCAGACCTTGCCTGTGAAGTGAAAGCTGTTAAAGGCACACAGGAGCTGTGTTTGTTCAGAGGCAGCTGTGTTCTCCCTAGCTCAGCACTCCCCAGCAGCTTGCTCTGACATGTCCTCTGTTTGACTCCTGCAGATAATGGAGACCAGAAACACGAATCTTCCTGGAATGAGCCCCACCAGACAAGCTCTCCTCAGGCTGCCCTTGTTGTACCCTCCTGCGGGACAAACAGCCTCAGACACGAGGCGACAGAGGGTGTGGGAAGACAACATCAAAGCCAGTGCTTGTTACAGCCCCTTCCTCGAGTCCTGTCATCTCAGGAGTGGGCTGGACACCCCGGTGGCAAAACCACCACATTTCCACAGGATGGGATTTATATAGTCTGGGGATTTGTGTAGCAGTTCTGGAAGAAACCATCAAAGGAAGGACAGCTGGTTACAGGAACAGATAAGGAGGTATGTACCACAGAATAAGGATTCTTGCAGGAAAACAAGGGGGAGCTGGTGATTTATGTGCAGTGGAAATTAGTCATCATTAAACCAGATGGGTTGGAGGAATGAGAGGGTGGAGTCCTGGGAGGAGGGGAGTGACTGCAGCAGGCACATCCTCCAGGAGACACAAAAAGTTGTTCTGGGCTCCTCTCAGGTATAAAGAAAACAGAAATAAATGCAGGAGAGGTTCTCTGGACCTTTGATCCTGGGTACATCAAATTACTCTGCAAACATCAGTGAGTGAAGCACCACTGCCTAGCAAGAGTCTTTATTCCAAATTCTGGTGGGACACAAAACTGTAAATGAGGAGACAATGCTTAAATGACTGAAAGCATTCAGATGGCCGCATCTGAAATTTTATGTGGACATGTTTTGGTTACAAAGGAAGAGTCAGCGCAGTGAAACTGGGTATAATTAAAAACAAGAGGTGGAGAGAACACTAATGAATGGTACAGAGCTTCTGGTAGAGAGGATATGTTTTAAATCAAAGATATAATTTCAGGCTCAATGTTTCTGGAATATATTCTAGTACGTGATTAGTAATCATTATTTCTGGAAACTAGGCTTCTCCCTCAGATCTATACTGTATTATCAAATATAACATGAAATTTGCCTAAACCAAACAAAATACTACTGCAGATCTGATTTAGGGTATAAAATTAGGCACTGAACGGATGATATAATTGATTTTGATATTTAAAAATACCCAACAGAAGACTCCCTTGGGGTAGCTGGATATGTGTTTAAATATATTTGTTTTGCACAAAGATGACTTTGCAGGTAGCTGAAGGAGATACCCAAGGAGTAGCTGAAGAAGACAGAACACAGGGCAGCTGCCTTCCGGAGAAGATGTGTGGGTGCAAGAAAGAGGTGCTGGAGCAATCAGGGCCTGTCACTTTATCCTCCTTTCATAATTTCTCTGTGCTTACATTTCCCAAAAGCTGGATGTTTTCCACCAAGTTTGCAACTCTTTGGTTCCTTCAACCTCCACCTCCATTTTGCCTCCACAAACAGGATTTTTTTTTTTTTCTTCTTGCTACATTGGCTGATATATAAAATCTACAGTGCTGGCCCCATTTTAACAAAACTCCTGAATCCTTTACCCACCCTGAAAAACATCAGTAGGAACAGCCTCATTAATTTCAGTGGTCCTCTGCCATCAGCTGGTGTTATTAAGAGTAGTGAGTGAAAGATCTGGAAAAATGTTTTTTATACACTATCAGCCAGGTAGAAAGGTGGCAAAAGGAGTGCATTAAAAATCAGCATTTATTTGTCAATATCAGAGTATGCACTGTCAGTAACCTCTGGCTACACTGTTTTATCATGTCAATATTTCAAAGCATCATAATGCTATTATACGGCTGACTAATGGGAATGGCTATTAGCAGTGTTGATGTAGTTTGAAAATAGCAATCCATATTTTATGGACCAGAAAGAGACCGTGCCTTTACCTTAGACCTTAGCAAGCATAAAAAGGGAGATAATGTAAATGAAATTTACCTTCTCATTTCCATCTTCCCCCAATTAGTTCATAATTCACATATTGTCCGTCTGCTTTCATGGTTTGAATGCACTTACACAAATTAAAATATCCTGAGGAGGTCTGTTGAAAACTCATCCTTTTCTAGGTTGAGGTAACACAGACAGCTCTGCTCTGCAGCCTTACTAAATCACAGCTGTCCTTTATGTTGTGGGCTAGGCAGTATTTTGAATGATTTACTAAAGTTACCAGCTGAGGATGTGGACCATCACTGCAGGTTGTCTTGGCAGGCAAGAATGTGGGGCTGTGACTCCCCAGGGTCTCAACTGCTGACCATAATACCTGTGACCGCAGTCAGGCTTGGGGCAGATGGAATAGTTTAACTGTGAATGTGCAAACATTACACATTGTGCATTTCATTGTGTAGTCTTCCTTCAGGCACTGGCTGTGTTTACCTGCCTGATTATGCAAAAACATGAAATGCTTTGGTGCCCAGCAGAGAAACACACAGCTGTGTCCAAAATCCCAGGTCCTCTAACCCAAAAATGCAGCTCCTTCTCATCTTGGAAGGCCAGGAGGAGACAGACATATTTCTACTCTGAATATCTGGAGGTTTCTAATACACCCTCTGGAAGGGCCAAGAAAAAAAACCTATTAGGCTGTAATCGTCCATCTTCTGCACTAACCTGCACTAGACCTTCATGAAGTTAAATCTATGACATTAAAGAGAAGAGAAATGAACATTGCAAATGGCCTGTGAATAGCCTGACTCTAAGAAGCTGCCATAATGTGGTTTTACACAGGCCAACTAAATATACTTTAATAGTAACCTAATGGTGGAGCTAGAAATTAAATAGATGGTGTGTTAATTAGGTATTGGTTAATGCTATTATTTCACTTCATTATTCCATATTCCAATGCTGCAAACTGGAGTCCACCCTGGTGCTGAGAGGCTGAAGTTGTTCCAGACAATGCAGAGCTGCAGAGGATCCCAGACCTGTAACTCTTATTCCCTCCTGAACCTTTTGATATGGGACACAAACACATTTACTTAGTGAGAAAAACTGGAATAACACATCTGAACTTTGTTACTTCAACAATTAACAGTGTATTATTAGTACATTATGAACCTTTTCCTAAGGAAAAAAAAATAAATCTCCCCAAGCTAGAAGATCATTAGTAAAGTATTTAGAGAAGGTGATGGGAAGATTTTGTCAAGATATCCCATTAAAATGTTTTACATTTTTTACCTTGGCCTTTATTGTCCTCATTACACAGTATACATTATTTATTAAAAATTCTGGCCACACAGTAGTGGGCAGCAAATTGCCCTTTAAGCCAAGTATTAATGAACAAGTGTTAAAACTTCCCAAGAAGGGGAGGATTTGGAAATGCAGCCTGCTGTGTCCCAGAGAGAGAGATGAATTGTCAAAATTAATTTTACATGATGGCCACACTCCATGTGAATGCTCTGGGTGGTCAGTGCTGAGGTAAACTTGGTGGAAAGAGTGGTAATGTAACTTAGTGAAACTGAATTTATCCCAAGGCTTCTTTAAACTCGTTTGTCCTGGGTGTTTCCCTTTGGATCAAGGCTCTAACAGTACACAGATTTTCTTTGGTATGGTTATTGGTCCAGTAATGAGCAAGAGTTACACTGCCTCATCACAATAGTCCATTTTAGAAAGAGAAGGAGGGGAATGTGGAAGATAATGATGTTTTCCCAGAGGGAAAAAAAAGTCTTACCTATTTGAGTCAGCATTATGGACTCTCAAATACTGGATGGTTTTCCAGTCAGATTTTGCAGGAGAAAAACCCTTATTTTATTTATTCCCCCTTGAAATCAGATGCTTTAATGTTCTAGTTATGACAAAAGCTAGTTTATTTTTTCTCTTTTTTTTCTCTTTTTTCTCTTTTTTCTCTTTTTTCTCAGGTTGGTTTTTTAGGGTTTTCTTGGTAGTCATGTCATGTTTAAAAGCCTATGATTTCAAAAACAATTGGCATGACTTCACCTCTCCCTTGGGACATTTTATTAGCTCCTGATTCACAGTCAGTCCGAGCCTTTGCTCTCTGGCAATCAATTCTCTTGGGCAGCCACCCAAAAAGAGCAGCTAAACCTGGCAATCTCTTTCTGAAATCCAGAGTGATGTGCTGTTCTTTGCACCATCAGCTGTGCCGGGGAGGGTTTCAACATTCCTGCGATGCCTGGCTGGAGCTGCTGTCTTCCTTCCTGAGCTGAAATGGGGGTCCAGCAGCAGGGGACAGGAGGCTGATCTCAACGACATGATGCTACAGCCCCTGGGATCTCGCCCAGCAGGAACAATTGCAGCTGTTGATTTGCAGGACGGGACGATCAGATACTTTTCTTCCTTCACTGTTTTACTGTTAGCACCACTCCAGCGTTTCATTCCATGCAATCCATGTGACTGCAGTCTATATTCTTCCTAAACTTTATTAAAAAAAAAAAAAAATCCTTTGCATCCTTTAAACTTTTAGCACTTTTAGAAAAGTTGATTTTCAGTCTTTTCTTTGTTTCTGCTGGTTTATCATTTCCCAGCTCCTGCCATGACACAGCTACAAATCCTCTGATGCAAAGCCTGCACCATCAGAGACTGACAGCCGCTTATCCGAGTAAGAAGGGAAGAACCTGCTCTTCAGTAATTAATGCAGGAACCATCAGATCATATGAGACCCCCGGCTACGGAGGCATAATTTTGTAGGTAAAAATGACCCATAAGAGCTGCCCTGGAGCTAAATGTAGTAATCTTTACAGTAGGTCAGAATGAAAGAGCATGCCAAAGGAAATGCCTCCTCATTGCTCGTGTTCTTTACAGGCTGGCACACGTCTTATATTTTAAGACATTTCAAGCCCTTTCTGCTCTAATTATGTGCAATGGTCTCTTCCTCCCACCTCTTTATTTTTAAAAATTTGCAGAGATCCTCCTTTCAAGAGGATCTTTCTGTTGGCAATGGGCTTTGTAAGCTGCTGACTGAGAAACCTTCCTGTTTTATCTATTCCAAACTAGCACTGCACTATTAGAACAACTCTGTTTCTTTTCATGCCTCTCAACTAGCTGGGTTGGAGTGCTGCAGGAACAGTCCTGATCACAGAGTGGGCTTTAAAAGCATATTATTTAATCTAGGAAATTTGAATGGAAATATTTTAGGGCAATGTTTTCACTTTTTTGTAGTATTTAAAAGGCATTACAAAATGTTAGCTTGGAGAACAGAGTGCAAATAAAGCATTTGTACAACACAGATAAATTATTATCACCCCATTTTACTGAAACAGAAATCATAAGGTTCTTTCTAAAAGAAAATTGTGAATATGAATTTGTAATCCAATATTTATTGGCCTAGGTTTCTTCAAAATATATGGTTTCCAAATCTGAATTTAAATATTTATACTCTAGCACATATTCCTGATATAGCTAATATAAGTAATATATTTATCTTTCAAGGCAGCAATATTTTTTCACTCAACCTTGACTTTAAAGTTAAATATGCGGGTGGGAAGTGGTGCTATCTGGAGGTTGTTGTCACTTATTTCTATGTAAAAATCAAGATAATTCCAACTACTCTTTTAAGAGGTAGCATTTTTTATTTCTGTGCTCCAGCTGATCAAGCAGATTATAATGGTTCATTGTTACTTTTCATTTTTTTACCTTGAGTTAGACAGATTTTTGTATGTTCCTTCCAAAATGAGGAGGTGAATTTCCACAGCCAGTGGAAATGTTAGAGAAAAAGTTTAATGATGAATTATACTTTACCCTGTAAAAAATCAGGATAAAATCTTCATACACATGAAGTTGGTTTTGCATCATTCTCACACTTTAAGGGGCATATGATGGGTGTATATTTAGAAGAACATGAGAGGGATTTAGGGTAACTGAGACTCTTGTCCATACCTCTGAGTAGGTGGAAACATCTGTTTCTGTAGGACATTTTTGATAGATCCCTGAAATATTCTTGTTTGGTATCAAATCCAGTGTATTTATAACCATTTACTACTGCTGAGGAAGTGATCCTGAGACCCACCTCTTCTTGAGTTTCCAATCCTCAGTTTTCCTTTCCACTGAATTTTCTTTTTATCAGACAGAATCCATAGATACAGTAATTTTACTTTATTATTCTTGCACTCGAGGAATAACTTTTCACCCAGAGAAGCCTTTCCTCCATCATTTTTTTCCTCCTTTCTTTTACATTTCACTCATTTATACAGCACAGATGGCAATGGGACTTCTTTCCCCTCTGAGCAGTTTGCTTTTGCCTGTATGGGTGTCTTGGTCAGTGACCAAGGGGAAAGGATGGTCAGCGACCTGTGCTCACTCCTGGGGAAAGGATGGGTTCCTTTCAGCAGATGCCTGGCTGGATAGATGGGGAAGGGACTTGCCAAATGGCATTCTTGTCCTGGGAAATAGTTTTGTCCTCTCGTGGAAGGTGACAATGCTGGTTTTCTTCTCTCCTGCTGAGGAGGTTTGAGCCACCTCTGGGAAGCAGCCCAGGCAGCTCTTAAAGAGGTGTGGCTCCAAAACTGATCCTTGTCCTTATTGCCCACATAGCACAATATGTATAAACACTCACGTTCACAGAGGGAGCTCACGCTGGCTTTCGCTGAATCTTTTGCATGTGCAACCCACCATTTAGTCCAAAAAGAATTTCATGGGCTGAAGATTCTGCAGCTGCACCTCATTTACTGTATCTTGAGCTCTTCAGCATTGAAAAGTCTTCCCTTCCCCCTTCCCAAAATGGAAAGTGTCTCATACAGCAGCTTTGCAAAAGAAGTATTATTCTGTCAATACAATGGCCCTTGGGATGTCAGTGGTAAAAGTTAAAAAATCCAAAGTCAAGAGAAAAGCCTGATACAGTTGCACTGACTTTGCATACACTTTGAATGAGCCATCACTATGTCAATCAAATGTCTAACACAGAGCAATCTCACAGTGTCAGTGCAAGCTCTGTGCTAAAATCAATGGCAGAGTTCCTATTAATATTTGGAATTTCTATTTTCTTAGACTCTTAAAGCTATTTTCATATCTCTTGAATATTCAGTAATGCATGTGAGAAATATTGCTGCTCTTCAGCAGTCTTGTTTTCTGCATTAGGAGTTGTGTGACAGTAAAGGGTTTTTTTATAAGCCCACTTGCTGTCTCCTTTTTTTACAAGGATGCCTTGAAAAGATCTCTGCTCAGCTCTGTGCACATATGCTAAAAGAAAAAAACTGTTCCCTATGTGGTAAAACACCCTGAGGTCTCTAAACCTGCCATCACTGCCCCTTGACTAGAGTCCAAGCAACCTTAGAGAAGAATTTTTTGGCAAAGGCTTGAGTGTTGGTACAGAAAGGCTTCTTGTTGCCCCTCTACAGACAGCCCTGACCCAAATGCCTGCAAGAACTCGCTGCACAAACCCAACCACCTGGAATTATCTGACTCCTCCCGTAATCCTGTAAACTATAGAGGGGCTTATCAATGGCTTTAAAATCATTACCCGATGCCCCATTAAATTTCCCTGCAGCTGAGTTATAAGATGAGAAATTAGAGACGGCAAGCAGAGAATATAATTCCTTGGAATGGTATAGCCACCTACCCCACCAAGGGAGCAGAAGGAGAAGCAGCACCGAGTTTCTGGAGATAATGCTGGCACATCAGCATTAGGCAATAATGGGGAATGTATTCCTCATCCTTCTTCTCCCCCAGACAGCTAGAGGTGATATATCTTTTGGCACTGTCAGCCTAATCTAGGTCAGTCCTATTGTCAGGCTCCTCAAATAGTACCTGTCCGCAGTTAAAATTTATGTTGGAAAAGCATTAATGCAAGCTTTTAATAAGATGAAGAATTTAACAGTATGCTGTTATCTGGAGATGATATATTTTATATACAGGAGACATATTTAATTAGCTCTCGAATAGGCAAAGGGGCTCGTGCAGAGCCATGGCTGTACCTCCACTGCTTCCCTTCTGTAATTAGAGACAGAAAATGCAAAGCGCATATTAACTTTTCTGGTGGCTGAGCTGCCTTGTGTGGACCTTCATACACACTGCTGCTCAAATATAAATTAGCCCTTGCAAAGTATGCTCAGTGGATAAATAAAGAGGAGAAAAAGGACTCCTTGAAGCCTCTCTGTTAGATAGCCACAGCAGGGGAGGAGCCAGGAGCTGCACGACCTGCAAGCAGATCAGGTCCTGCAGGGAAGAGGACAGCCCAAAGAGGTGGGTGAGATGCCCCTGATCCAAGGCCCTACCTCAGAGCCACCTCTACAGGCAAACCTTCCTCACGATCACTGGGTGGGAATGCAGGGAGCTGGGCTGTTCCCATCCTTGTGAAACCCTCCATTTCCTCCCAGTCAGCCTGTTGCAGAGGAAGGATGTTCAGGCACCCATCAGAAATGAGGGGGTCACCTCCCTCCTGCTGGGAGGTGCTCTGGAGTCAACAATGTGGGTGAAGGCAGCGATGTGTCACTGATGGTCCTGTGCAGGTCATTGCAAACACCTCTTCAGCTGATCCCATTTCTCCCCCAGCCCTCCTCTCTCCCTCTCCACGTGCTGAAGAACCAGGACATTTCACTCGTGCTGAGCAGCAGCCAAGGGTATCGTTGAAACCCTGTGAGCCTTTCTGCTCATCACGTACAGCCCATGCCAAGGCTTTGGGCCAGACCATAGCCCACCTGTGCATCAAAATGAAGTCCACAAGAGGCAGAAGGCTGCAGGGGTGACTGTGGTGCTAAATGACCCCTTACTGTCTCTCCCCCCTTATCTTTTCCTTCCCAGGAGGTTGTAGATACCCTTCCCAGACAAGGTGATGTTCCTTGAGCCACATCCAGCCCGCTCAGCCCTGACACAGTCCAGGGCTTGGGGTGCTCTGTTCCCCCATGGCTGGGATCACATCTGGCAGTGGATGGCTGAGGGAATGTTTCACTTGGACCCCATAATGTGACAGCCAAGGTAAGCACTGCTTTGTTATGATTTTTGTCTCTGGCAGTGACCTTTGTCTCTGAGGACAGCTTAAACACTCTGTGAGGGACTTTTTTAATACCAAAATGCTTTGTATGGATAGGTGATGGCCAGCAAGTCTGTTTCACAGGAGACACATTTATTAATGCACCAACATGTAATATCTGTACAGAGAAAAGTCAGGAAAAATACTTTAGTCCTCTCATAATGATGATATATATGAGGCTAAATAGATAAATATGTTTTATAAATATAGTCTTGTAGGCTATTAAGTCTTTTCTCCTGGCTGAAAAGATACAAGAAATCACCATAAACTAACTAAATTTAAATGGCTTCTGTTCAAAAAAACCAGCTCGCTATTAATAAGTTGTTGAATAACAGGCATTTAAAGAAAGGCATAACTATGATATTAAATAGATAAATGTAAAATAATCTGTGTGCATTTAAATGTGAAGATCACATTAGGAGTAGAAAATTACAAAAATTTAAATACTGTAGGAGGTTGTTATGTAGGTAGTCTAAAAAAACAGGCAATTTGGAATTCCTCTAAAGAACATAAACCCTAGATAGAGCTGCTAGCTCCTTTGATAAAGACAGGTCTCAAGCTGAAGGTTTGATGTATAAAACCCCCAAAAGGTGTCTGAGCTATCTTTTTCTAAGGGATTATATAAGATAAAAGCTTGCACTGTAAGTCCCTATTTTAAGAAACAGAGTTGCTAGGAAGTTGCTAATACGAAAAGGCTAATTGTGCATGCAATGAAAGTACTGCTCCATTCACAAAATAAAGTGCTAACGTTTTAATAAGGGCTGAAAATTGTCTGCTCAGGAGCTGCTGCAGGGTGTATGTCACTCGGGGGCTGCTGCCTCCTTCCCCTGGCACCAGGGCTGTTCCTTGTCCAGTTTCAACACCAGGATGTGCCATGGACATCATGGAAGTGCAGTTGTCACTTCCAGCAGTGTTGGGGGAATAAGAGGGATATCCACATTTTGCACAGTTCAGTCTTCCCAAACTGTTCACATCTCAACTACTTACTTCTTTTATTCAGTTAGTCATATTTTCTTTCCCTTCCAGCTTCCAGATTCTCCCCCAGACTTCCAATTTGCCTGCATCAAGTAGCTTGCTTGCCCTGAGATATTTTCCCTCTTGGATGTTGGGACAGGGCTGTCCAAGACACAAAATAGTTGTTCAACACTTTTTTTTCCTGTCAGAGAGCTGACGTTTCCATTCCTCAATTAATGTTTCATATCTTAAAATGGGCTGCACCCCCATCTGCTTGTGCCTTCCTCATTCTGTGGATTAGGAGCACAGACCTGGACTGCTAATTTAAGCAATGCTATCAGTTGAATTTCTACAGCTTGTTGAACTTTGTGTAGGCTTCAGAGGCTGAACCCAAAATATCTTTCCTCCATTGGATTTGCTGACTCGTGTAAGCCAGATTCAGGAGAAGTGTTTTGTGGTGAGGCCCTGGCACAGGTTGCCCAGAGAAGCAGAGGCTGCCCCATCCCTGGAAGTGTCCCAGGCCAGGTTGCATAGGGCTTGGAGGAACCTGGAATAGTGAAAGCTGTCCTTGCCCATGGTAGGGGAGTGGAATGAAATGGTCTTTTGGGTCTCTTGCAACCTAAAACATTATGTGATTCTGTAGTTTCAATGCAGGATAAAGTTAAAAAAGAGCTGAGCCCAAGTGGGACAGCAGGAACCCTGCACCCAGCACCACCACATGGCATCATGGCACAGGGCAGACACCTCTCCTTTCATCTCCTCTTCCTGGGCTGGTGAACACATCTGGATCAAGCCATGCGTTCCCACCCACAGCATTTTAAGGGCTCATTTTGATCACTGAGGTCTTTTATTCCTGGCAGTGCAGCAGGTCATGACAGCATATAAGAACTTGTATCAGAACTAGGGAACAGATTCTCAGCTGCTGTAAATTGTGTCACTTCATTAATGTGGCTACTCTGATGCTATCAGTGTAGCTGGGTTGATGTACAACAGCTGAAAATCAGGCCCCAGAGCTTCCTTTTATTAAAACATTCTTGATCTGTAAAATAAAGTTGCGAATAAGATGCTGGTGACAGAAGGGGATAGCCTGCTTTGTAGTACCTTGTTCACTAACATTATAAGTGATATGGAAATTCAGTTGATGTTTTGCCTTTAAAATATTAGCTAAATCATTCTGTCAACACATATTTTTTAATACATATCCTCCCTGTCAGATTTTGCACTTAATCTTGGAGTCTGAGTAGACAGCTCAACAGCAATGCTTTCTTCAGCGACTCCTGCACCAAGGTCTCCTTTCCTGTTATATTCAGCTTGCATCTGTTTAAACACAAGATACGAGATAAATGATAGTGCCAGGCTTAAACATACATCATCAGGACTCTGATGTGAGGCTCTGGAAGTGGCAGGCCAGATGGTGTAACACAAAACTCAGACACCACAGTTTGTCATGCCGTGCTCCAGTCCACAGCACTAAAAATGGGCTTTGCTGTGCACTTAGTCAATCATCTCTCCGGTGACCAGAAAGCAGGGGTCAAAACAAGAGGTGGCATGAAACAAAGGTTGTGGTCCTGCTCGGCAGCTGTTCAGCCCTCCAAATCTGGCCATCGTCCTTGCTAGCTGCAGAGATGGAATTAATAGTGGGAGGAAATATTCCAGATAATATCACTTGATCTGAACAACCACTCTTTGTTATTGTTAACATAAAAGAAAACATGTTTATTAATTCTGCAGAACAGAGTCAAGAATATAAGAACCCATTTGGAATAATGCTGTGTTAGGGAACTGTTTTTTGGGTTGTTTCTTTTTTTTTTGAGGACACAAGCAATCAACACATAAATAAGTTCCTGTGATGTTTGCTGTAAGTGAAGAATGTAAATGCCATTCAGAGAGAAAAAACCCAACTACCTTGCTATATTTATGTGAAAAGCATTCATCAGAGATGAGAGGCAGAGCCAAACGACACTAATTTGAATGAAAGTTTTTGGCATTAATTTTGATTTATGGTATACAACCACTTTTGAAATGCGGCCATGCTTTACAGTTTTTACATGCTGACCTCAAGACTATATTTAGAAGTCAATCTTGCTGCTGAGCAGGACTCAAGGTGGTGTACAAGGAACTTCTAGGAATAAGAGTATTTAATGTTCATTAATAATCGAAACACTTGTATTTGGAGGTTATTTCATCACTATGTTGCTTCAGTTTTTGGTGTGTGCAATTTTGGTGAAACTTGAGAGTTCAGTACTTTTCAAATAACTTGAAAACCTCCAGTAGAGGGGCTTTGCCTGAGTTGTGTATCAGTGCAAGTCCTGAAATAATATGGCAGTGAATTGAGTTTGCGGTGCTAAAGGCAAGGAAAAAACAAAAAGGAAAGCAGAGAAACCACAGCTTGCATCAACAGAGCAAACACTTTTCAACCCCACTGAATTTGAAATGTTTCTCCTAAATATTAGAAGAATATTTGTTATATTATTCAGGGCAGGTTTGTTTGCTAAACTCTGTCAACTGGGGAAAAACACTGCATGGGAATTTGCTTTCATTTAGCAAGGTAAGTTACTCCTTGCACTGCTACACTTTGCAGTAGGAGAGAAGATTTCTTTGCTCATAAAATGCTCATCTCTGTGAGATTTTGCTTTATCAAGCAACAATGTCAACATGTGTGTGAGGAGTGGAAAAGATTCAAATAAAGCAAAGCCACATTTTAAAAGATTTGCTTCAATCTACTGTTCTTTCTAAATTTTCAAACTGCCCTGAGCATAGATAGGGCTGAGCAAGAGGCCAATGTACCTTTACATCTTGTTCAGGAACATTTATCTATGCACTGTGAAATCCAGTTTAACCTGAAATGAGACTACAAGGAACTTAAACGCTTTACCAGGCTCCTGCTATCCCCACAGAGGTTACACTCGCTCAGCTGTGGCTAGGTAAAGGAGGTACTGGGGGAGCAAAGTTCTGTCCCATTTGGAAAAAGGGAAACCCAGACACAGATTTATCTCGGAATAAAGTGAGTGGAATTGGTTTTAATTCTTTGCTTTACAAGGAAGAGACCGTTGTTTGTTGCCTAGAAAGAAATTTTTGGAAGTGCCTATTGCTGATACAGTCAACTTTTTGGAAGAGGCCAGAAAAAGTAGAATCAGCCTGTTTTGAAAGTGTAGAGTTAAGCTGAATTGTATTTATGGGAGCAAACCACCAAGAGCCCATTGGTATTTTATAGAGATTTGATTTGATAGGTTATTGATTTTGGCTTCAGGGGATATAGCCCCTGTTGAGAAAGTATCAAACTCACACTGAGTAAAATTGTCAAAAGCCTTAAAACCAGTAGTGAGGGACTGGCTGCCTCTCACTGCAGCACTTCAAATGGAGTGGGGAAGATATGCCTTATTGCCTCCAGACCTCTGGAAGCAGTTATGTGTATTAAATACTGGAATAACTCGATATTTTAAAAGCTTATACGCTCATCCAAGTAAAATGGGTTTAGAAGACTGCTGGGAGTTTCATTATTTTATGGCTAAATCGATACCCAGATTTATGCCTTTTGGACGTAGAAACTTGAATTTAATTGAGAAAATGGATCTAATGAGGATAGACATTTTTCATGCAGGTGCCCCTGTTTAAAAACACACATGCACACAGCTCTGTACCACATGAAAAAAAAAAAAAAAATCAACTTAGTTTTAAGAGCTGAATAGACCCACCAGAAAGAGTGCCACACCCTGAAAACTGGGGAACAGTCAAAGAAACAGTAATACTGCTGAACTCCTGAGAATCCAAAGAATTTGTTGTTGCTCCTGAATAAAAAATTAATTTGTTAACACAGAAAGCAAATTATTTTCCAGCATACTGGAAAAATTAATGTCCAGATGGCAGTAACCTGGCCATCAAAATCAGCACTACTACTGATTCAAAAGCAGCATCACCATTTCCTATTTACCCACTCTCTGGCAAAAGTGTGATATTTATGGCACATTTTTCCTAATACAAGTTATTATCTATAGAGAGGAAAATCAGAAGGAAGCTATATTCAATATATTTAGCTAAATTCTGCTCCCTGTATGGAATCAATTTTTAAAAAAAGCCCCAGACAAGAATGTATGCGTGTGCTTAATTTTATTCCCATCTCCAAGACCAACTTTAGACCACATGCTTTGCCAAATCGAAATAAAAATGCAGAGTAACCCCACTGACTTCAGCGAAATAACTTGTGATTCAGTCCCATATATTTGTCTCAGTATGTGTTTCATTGGCTATAATAAGCAGAAACTATTTATGACACAAATTTCCTGGACTTTTACAGGCACAATTAGCACTCTGAAGGGCAGAAGGAAACTCATAGGAAAAGCTAAAAAGTAAAGAAACGGAGATGGAGAAATCATTAACATTTCATTTCCTCTATAGATGTGCTCACACACACACACATACACACACACACAAATGACTCTCCTCCGGGAATGTACACATCCTGAGAATCTAAATTACACACTGAGAATAGGTTTGTGTTGCAATGTACTGCAAGAAATTTTCAAGTTTGTAGTTGGCAAGAAATTAGCATTTACTATATAGAGAGACAACATGATGGAGTATATTTTACTCTTTATGCTAAGCTTCCATTGATTGCCATGGGAATATTCTATGTGTGGAAAGGCGGTAGGAGCTGTGCCTTTAACAGTAAACAACAGTGATAGTCAGAGACGTTTCTGTCTGCACTGAAATGAAGTGCTAATAAAAAAAAATAAATCTGTGTTCTTATTGTTTAAAACTCACAGTCGATAGATTTTTATTTTCCCTACTGACTTGAAGAGTAAACTTCTATAAACAAAATGTGACGTGCCTATCTTATTAAATGTAATTTAAATGAGAACTTGGAAAAAAAAAAAAAAAACCAAAACAAAAACAGAAAACCCAAAGAAGCCCTCAGTGAAAAGACTCAGGCGTGGGACTTGGATAGTCTCAGGTGACACTACTTTTCCTGTGTAATTTCAGGCATGGTTCCTTGAGTTTTGTTTTCCTTTCAGAAATACTGGGGAGATGGATTCACTTGAGGTGCTTGAGTGAGGGGGCTCAGCACGGTGCCCACTGAGCTGCTGTGGTTGAGTCCCTATGCTTTGGTAACCCGTACCCAAACCAGGTTTGATCTGCAGAAACATGAGATTGCTGCCTCCTCCCTCCCCTGAACTCCCCTTCGTGCCAACCAATGTCTGTTTTCCTTCCAACCAGCTGGGAATTTTAATGGCCATTAATAGGATAGGTGCTTTGGCTTCGTGGGGGAGGTGGTCCACGGTGTGCCCTCCATGCAGCTGAGTGGGCTTTCCTTGGCAGCCAGATTCATCCCTGAGGTTGCTGGCATATTTGGGTGCAAGCATAAGCCCACACAGAGCACAAGACCACAGCCTGAAGCATCAAACCCTAGGGAGAGGAGCCAGTGTGGCTTGGTGGCCCTCGAGATCGCACTCCACGATCCAGGCTGGCCCGAGCATCCATAAATGTGCAGCTGCAGCTACCTCTGTAAATAGCTCCCAATAAAAATAAATTTCCAGAGTGAATAACTGCAGGCTGTGTGCTTTTTACCTATTACTGCTTGCTGCACTGAGAGAAATTCCCCAGCAAGTCTTCCCTGTTCTATTCAGGCGAGCAGGTTTCTATTGGAGTTAATGGCACGGCTGTCGCGTACTCTGAGCTGGATTTGCACAGGGTTTGGCCCCAAGTAATTTTACAGGCAAGTGAATCCCATGACAGGCTGATCAGATGTCCCGCACAACTGTACAGCTTTGTCCCATGACTCCTGTGTGAAGCCTGGCTGTTGCTAACTAATTCTGCAAGTGCGGTGTGCTCTGGAGGAATTAGTTGGTTTTAAAAATAGATTACTTCCTGTCACATCCCAGTATTTTTACTGAGTGTTTTTCGCACTAATTTTGTGTCTCACTGATACTGACATTTCTGAAGGTTTTTTTTTGTTGTTGTTTTTTGGTTTTTTTTTTTNNNNTTTTTTTGTTTTTTTTTTTTTTTTTTTTTTTTTTTTTTTTTTTTAATAAACAGCATACTATTGGGGGGGAAGAAAAAAACAACCCTGGAAAAAAATCTGTAAGGATATTGCCAAGGAACTGTGAAGTACTGGAAGAATGAATGCTTTCCTGCATTGAGGCAGGTTCAAAATGGATCTAATTTTTCCGAAGTTTGGGTAAATCTGGGACACTTGGTGAAAGAAACAATTGTAATGGCCATTAAAGTGTCCCAGGTTGTTTGTGCCTCTTTGAGGTACTGCAAGGACCAGTTCAGCATCTGTGTCAGGGACAATCCTGAGACAGAACAGCAACGCCCAGTGAAGGCTGATCTCTACAGAGGGGATACAGAACCAGCCCAAATTCTGAACTTCTGCCATAACCTCACCTTAATGAACCCACTCACAGCAGTATTGGGGTGTAAACTATGCACTGGAAGATGAAGGAGACGTTTTTGCCCGATAGTGTCAGATTGTAATGGGATACTTGGAATGACTATGACAGTCCTGTCCTCTCTCCCCTACAAGGGACACCCAGGCAAGGGCTATTTGTCTGGCCTCTCCTTAAAGAAAGAGGAAGCTTTCAGCTTCATGATTAAAGCTATCTAAACTGCTTAAAAAAGAGTCTGCACTTTCATGCTAGATCAATTTGCATTAGGTTTTCGCCAAGCAATTTTTTTTTTTTTTCAGGCATGTTTTGTTGCTCTATTCTGTGCATGAATAGCGTCCAGGTAAAATATTTTTAATTCATTTCAGGCTGGATTAGTTATTGGAAAAAAAGAGATTTTTTTTTNTTTTTTTCCTTGTTGTTACTTGATTTAATTAGTGCTCTGTTTTTAAAGCGGCAAGCCAAGCTTTGCCAAGTCTGGCTCTCTGACTCATGCTAACAGGGTTTTATAGCCCCACCTGCATCTAAAGCAGGAAAAAAGCCCCAAAGCTTTATTTTTAACTCCATGTACATTGTCCATTCCATTAAAACACACAAATGTCAGCACCCTCTGCCTGCCCAGTGCTGGTCTGGGGGGAGGAGTTGGAGCCCATCAAAACCCACATTCTGAGGGATCTGTGGGACATCACTGCTGCAGGCAGGGAGGATCACTGCTGTGTTTGCTATGGACACTGTGTAAGTGCATCAGAGGGGGAGACACCTTCTAGTTTTGTCTGATTAATTTTGTATTTTCTTCTTCTCTGATAGAAATCTGCACCCCTCCAGAAGCAGAGCACTGCGTGGATGGAGCTGGGGCTGCCTACAGGGGTGACCCAAAATCTCATTCACTTACCCAGCATAGATGTGAGAGCTGTGAATGAGGAAAGGTGCACCTGCCACTCTTTTTCCTCCCCTCTTTTCCCTTTCCTAACCCCAATGCTCCTTTTTACTCCTGGACTATGTCCAGATGCTGGTGAAGGCTGTTGGGGTGTGGATGCAATCCTTTTCCCACCTCACTGCCACTAAGGCAGGTCTCCTTCCTTCACCAGGAATCTGCGTAATTAAACCTTTAGTCCTATTGCAAAAATGTTGCATCTAACACTGCTGATGCTTTTTTGCAGGATGGGGCCTATTTTGATGATTTTCTTCAGTTTGAAAAGGTTTGTGGTGAAAAAATGTCTGTTAAAAAATATGGAACCTGTCAGTGTTTTGACTGTTAAAATTTTTTTGTTTGCTTTGAAATCATCATTACTTTCTTCTTTAGGCTGAAGACTGTAAAAATGTTTATGGTTAAAAAAAAATTTAAAAAAAAAAAGAAAAGGTTTAAAAATCACTAAAATTAGTGATTTGTTTGTTTTTTTCCCCCAGTGGTTGGCTCAAAAATAAATTTTTTAAACAATCCCTTCTCTCTTCATCCTGAACAGGGATTGAATAAAACCACTGCAAGGTCAAAACCTCTGACAAGGTGAGGGAACCCCAACTTTTCAGGCTCTGCCCAGAGCCATCCTCCTGTGAAGGTCTCGGGGTCTGCTCCTGCAGAGGGTCCCAAACCCCTGTGCCAGAGGGCAGGGGATGGGGAAGGATGCTCCAGGAGGTGGCTGATTCCTTCCTCTTGCATCTCTCAGGGCCCAGATACCCTGGCACAAGGTTTGTCTGCTCACTCCGTGCTTTGCCTCATCCCTTTGGCCTTTAAGAGCCCCAATCCTGCTCTTCCCAATGCCTCTGGCAACCTCCCCGCTGGCTTTGGCAGGAACAGGCCTTTTGCTGTTGATTTTTTTTCCCTGTCAATCAGTTACTTTGACATCTAAATGTCAAATGACACCACAGGGCATTCCCCCCCCCCCTTTTTTTTTTTTTTTTTTTTTCTTTCCTTTTTTTTAAATTTTTTTTTTTTTTTTTTTAATTTATTATGCTTGTAATTTAATTGCAAGCACAAAATGGTGGGATCAGCGCAAAGGGTTTTGAGAGAATGTATCATTAGCAAATTCAATTAGCTGGCACTTGTGCCTGCTGGCATGGAGGGCTCTGAGAGTGCCAGGGAGGCTGGTGCTGTGCAGAGGGGGCCACGGCAGCTCCCCAGCCTTCCTGGCTCACCTTTTCTCCCTACCCTCCAGCAGCAGGAGAGCCTCCCCTCCTAAACAACCCAGTAGAAGAGGCTGTGCAGTCAAATTCTCCCTCTGCAATGATAATAACAGAGGAGCCCGTCCTGCTTCCAGGAATTGTCTTACTGCACCAGCAAATCAGCATTTCTTCAATTGTAACATCTTTCCTGGAAGTAGTGTTACATGACATGCCCTCACTGCCTGTCTCGGTGTGAATGAGAATACAGCAAAGCTCATGTTTTCCATTGTTGAAATACGAGCATAAATCTTTCACTAATGCACTGCTGTCTTTTATTATAACAGTCACTGCAGCAGAGAAAGGTACGTCAAATCTCTCCTTGTTGGTACAGTCAGTTGTTGGCATTGCCCTGACATGTTGTTTCTTTCCTTAAAATGGCTTTGTGAAGGGACTAAAATGAGTTGCTCAGCCTCTGGCAGCACCTTTGCGTGTTTTGACAAATCTGAGGCTTCAATGTTGTAGGTACGGAGGTTCAAAACAGTTGGGAAACAGAGCTGGAATGATAGGTTTTGACAAAAGTCAGGCCCAAGGCAGAAGCGACTGTTTCTGGATCTCTTTATCAGGTTAGATCCTGCACTGATACCTGCATCAGGTGAGGGGTGAGACACATCCTGGGAAGGGATAACCCTTTGTCTGCGGAATCGTTGGGCCCATCCATGCCATGCCTTCAGGATGCTGGTCCATCCTCCGCATCACCTGCTGGCGTGGAGAGCCACAGTCACAGCAGGAATCCTCACTCCAGCCTGAGGATGCCGGTTCGCAGGAGCTGAGGGTTACAGCTCACTCAAAGTCAGCTGCTCACTGCAAAGGACAGATCTAGGCTGACCTGTGAGGGTCTGGGGTCCTACCCCAAAAGGCTGCGAAGCATTTGGCATAGATGTGAGGAAGCAGAAAGTGTTTGGCAAAGCTCCTTGGCATTTTTTAGTTTTTCTTTCCTCGACGCTGCACAAGATATTTTGCAGCCTTTGTGAGTCTGTAGAGAGGCTGGTTTCTGGCATGGGGTGTGCTGGAGGCTGCAGGCTGTGCTGGAGCCTCAAGAGTGCAGCTGGTCTTTAAAACCAGCTTTATAGGAAGGAAATTTTCTGGTCCCGCTGGAAGGAGGTATGGTCTTGTGACACTTAGTGGAAATAGAGCAGGTTTAGTTTGGTCAAATGGGGAGTATTTCCAAGGAAACGTAAGTTTTTTTACAGTGTCCCAAAGCCAAGACAAGTCCAAACTTTTCAGTCCAATTGTCTTGCTTTCCCAGGCTAATTTTATAGGGGGCCCCTAAAATGTGAATGAGGAGTGATCTTGTTCAGCCTGAAAAATAAAATTAACACCACTATGAAAAGGGCTGAATCCCAGACAACCTCAAATGTCTTAATTTTTTTTTTTTTTTTTTTAATGGAAGGATGCAAAGGCTCTGCTCAAAATATAACAGAAATACTTCTGGAATAAAGCACTGTGGATATGCTATGGTTGCAAAACCTTTTTTAGTGAAATAAAAGAGAATAGTGGTGTTCTTCCTTCTCTTGAAGGACTTTCTATGCTATCCTGGGACATTTTCCCTCAAACTTGCTATTTGTCTCAGGTGGAAAACTCCATCCCTCCCAAGTCAGCCTGTCTTTCCCTTCTTTGCATTTTGTGCTTGGCAGAAGTGCCTTACAGTTCTCAGGCAAATTTCAATCAATATCTGTGTCCCTCTAGCGAGGAACAAGCCTGGACTGCACCACCTCCCTCCTCATGACTGCTGGTCATGTTTCTTCTCCTCCTTGCCAGCAACTTTGAAGTTCATCTTGAGTCTCAGCACTTTTTGTTTGTGCCTTAAATGCATTTTGATCCCCTTTCTCTCTCTTTCCCACTCCAGCCCCTCATGCCAGCTCACCCTCTGGCTGCAGCCATTCCAGGTGGAGTCCCTGGAGCTCCAGAGGGGTTGTTAAAGAGCAGTGATGGCAAAACCTGGCTAACCTGGGTTGGGATGGCTGGTGGCAGTGGCTGTAAGTAAACCAGAACCCTGATATTTATAGCATTTAACTTGTCTCACTCCCCCAAGTGAATCTCCACAGAGTTTCTCTCCTAGGTGTGACTGTTTAGGGTACAGTCCTCTCTGTAAGTTAGACATTCTCCAATTAAAAAAAAAAAATAAAAAATTCAGCAACTTCATTCAACTTTATTATATAAAGTTTCCCTCAAACCTTTTTCAAACTAAGTCCTGTCTCCTCCCTAGGAGGAAGCATCTGCTCCCCATTGCCAAATTCTTCCGCGTTCCCATCCCTTTGGTCGTGTTTTCTTTAAATCCTTTTAAAAAAAAAAAAAAAAAAAAAAAGGCCATTTTGCGGGTGCGGGCTGGCAANAAAAAAAGTGCATTTTGGCTGTGCGGTCATGCCAAGGAGTGTGAGAGTTTGCACATTTCAAGCAGGGATTGGCCCATCTCGAATTGGTGCATCCAGAGAACCTGTCACAAGTTCCTTGAAGCACTTCTGCCTTCTGTTGCGCTGGCACGGAGCTGACGGGCGCTCATTTTGCATGTCTCGGCTCCGCGCTTGGCTGGGGAGGATATTTGCAAGGCTGGATATTTCTGGTTCTACTCCACGGAAGCCTTAAATGGAGTATTTGCTGTGCCCTGCCTCACGAAAAGGAGCCTCATAAAAAAACTTTGAAGGCTCCTGTTCAAAACCCTGATGTCAGACCCGCCTGGGTGGTGGTTTGTCTCTCTCCTGGTTGCTGAAGGAGTTTCTGAATTTTTTGGCTGTCGCCACACTCCTTTAGCTCCCCTGCAGCTCTGCTGGCTTTTCCTTAGCAATGGCTTTCATAGGGCTTTTAATGCCATTTCCTCTTATACCTCTCAAGCCGCTTTCTCCACTTGGATTCAAAGATTTGGAAGTGGCTCGCAAGGTGGTTTGGGCTATTTTCCACTGTGCAGGGCTGCACTGGTGCTGTTCCTTAAGCTTTCAACCACCCCATAGGGCTGAGAGCTGAGAGTGTTCATGGTCTGAAATCCCCAGAGAAGGTCCTTTTCCATGACATGATGTCTTTGGAACCTTAAGAGCTACCTTTCTGCTCGTCCCCTTGAGACTTTTCCATCAGGCAGTGGCAGAAGGAGCCAGTGCTGAGCGATTAGCAAACACCAGCAGCTGTAGATCCCCATCGTGCAACAGAAGCCCTTGAGGTTACCAAACTAGCAGGGGTAGCAAAGGGATGCAGGTCTATCACCTGTCTCATCTCTCAGTGGTGACCTAATTACCTGGCACCTGGAATCCTCTTACACAAGTAAGAGGGAGGAATGATTGATTTAAAACCTCCTTTCTCCAAGTAGATGCCGATTTGTCGTTGCCATATAATATTACTGGTGCCTTCTGACCTTAAGAGGGAGGAATCTAAGTTAAATATCAGGCATTTGGATCTTGGCAAAGTTCAGATTGCCAAAATGAAGAAATACAAATAGCTAGGAAGGCGACGCTGCGCCTTCCCTGGATGGCTGAACAAGTGCCATTAGCACTTGAGTGTATTCCCAACTAGATATAAAAGGAATCGGGAGTGTTAAGGAAAAACAGAGTAAAGTGAATGCCTCTTACAGCTGTCGCAATGGGAAAGTTGCAACATTTGCTTGTAGGAAAAGATGCAGAAGCACACAGAGTACCTGTTAGCGTGAGCGGAGCCAGACTTGGGCAGGATTTCAAGTGTTACAGACACAATCCTGAAGGCTATATGCAGAGCAGCATGACTTTTCCATGATGCTGGTTAAGAAGACGTGCCATTGCAATTTTTATTTTTTTTTTTCTTTAAGGCTGCCTAAGTTTTCTTGGGCCTTTGCAGAACAGATGTAGCTTAGGGGTGTTGAGTGCGCTGGGGACTGAACTGAGGGAGCAGCATCCTTGGCTGTGTTATAAACATGGCTTGTCCCTTGGCTCCCCTCGCTGCAGATCAGGTTTCTAGCTGAGAAATAAAGATCTCCGAGCGAAAAAGTCCATCCTTGGTCCCTTTGTTCTGCTTTCCTGTGGCAGACTATGCAGTCTTGTAGTGCTCCTTCTTTTGTCTGTAAAGTTAGGAGCTTTCTGGCTCAGATGTAGTTACTCCTATGCCTATAAACAGAGGTTGTGACAAAGCCATTATGGGCAAAACCAGAGAGGTTTGTTCCACCAGAGATTCTGGAGTTTGGGGAAAATATTTGTTCAGATAGGTTTTAGAAAATTAAAGACTTCGTGCAGGAGGAATGTCAAAGAGAACTTTTTCTGGAATAAAAAAGGAAGGGGTTTATTCTAGTTATTATTTAATATTTTCATGAAATTGAGAAGAGGGTTGACCTGAGTCTCCACAACTTTCCAGGCTGTCATGCAAGGGCCTGGGTCATTCCTCTTTCTGTGGGCTGCCAAAGCCTTATGAAACTCTCCAGGGAAATGAGCATTTCCCAGCATCCATGGTGCTGCAAGGTCTGCTTTAGCAAATAATCCCTCTGTCATGAGCAACCCTTCCACTGGAAAATTTATCCTCAGCCTCAGCTGGGATGATTATACAGCTTCTAAGGGTATTAACAAATAGTGTTGGTTCTGGCTTTGTCTTAAGAAGGTTTCTATCACAATTAATCTTTACCTACTCTTCATCCCTTCTTGTTTCTTGGAACATAGAGACATCGCTATAAATATCAGTGAGTTTAAATATGGATTTCTATGAGTCCAAGTGCACAAATGGACATTTTATCATATCATACCATGCTGCATCATATAATTTAATACAATGTTGTGTGTCTGCAATGAAAAGACACATTTTTCTGTCCTGGTTAGTCAAAGTGAAGCCTCAGAGGTTAATTTCTTTCTGAAATTTGCACGAAGCAAGTTAGACATGACTTTACTGTGCCACGATAAACTTTGCATAGTATACCTTGTATAAAGGTAAAATACATTTTCCATGACTTAAACCTTTGTGGATTGGTGCTATGCTAAGGGCAATTAGATTTAACATCCCTGGAAGCTCCAAAGGCATTTTAAAGGACTTGCTCTTTTGTTCCAACTCTAGCACTCAAAAAGACTGAGACATTTTTGGAATAGGTTTTGATGGACTTATATGAAAATTTATATGACTAAGAATTGGATTTGTTCCTCTGGAATATTATGGATTATTTTTATGTGGGAATTACATAAGTGTGCAGAGCTGCATGCAGTTGGCTTAATGTAGCTAAAAATATATATTCTGATTTCCATTTGGAAAGGTAGCTGGATTTTTCCAGCTTCCCTTCTCAGTGATGACTTTATGGTGTGTACGGGTTATAGATTACAAGAAAAATTGAAATGCATAGTAAAATCAAGGGGTTTAAAATGGATTAATATTTGATTATATCTTTGAGAAGATGAATACTGATGTGTGTCCTTTTCCACTCCTGATTTTGAGCTGTGGTGAAATCCCTTTCAAATAAAACTTATATCAGAGAGACCACCTGGATGTAAACAAGGACAGGAGTGGGCAGCACTTGAAGAAGCAGAAATCTTTGAGACCTGGGGCAAAAGACATGGCATTTCATCCCATGGCTCATTTGTCTCTGGTGCAGCAGAAATCACAATGATTACCCTGACAAGAGAAAACTTCACAGAGCAATCGGAGATCACAAGAGAGGAACAACTGCTCTCAATTACATTACTCAAAGATACCCATTTCTTCCTGTGTCTTCATCCTTTACCTCTGTCTCTTTCTCTGTCTCTGTATAGGTATACAGGAGAATTTGTTTGACGCAGTAGTATTAAAAAAAAAAATATTCTTGGAGAATTATTTTTTCCATCTGTATTTTTGATGAAAAACCCCATGGAGAGTGAACTCTCCTGTTCCAAAAGAGAACACATTAGAAAACCTGATCTTTTTATTTTAAACTATTGGTTGTCTCACCCAACCCCAACATTAGGTGCCTTTTTCTTCACTTTCCGTATGGAGCAACAATAGGTTACAGGTTACAGTAGCCCAAAAGGTTTTAGGAAGTGGAATTGTGGTTCTGTGGGCAGCTTTGCTGTTCCATTAGAAAGGTTTGTGTGATGACTATATCAAGTGATGCAGCACAGTGACTCTCTGAAGAAAAGAATGATGTGAATATACTGCAAGAGAGATGAACAAAGTGTGTTCTTCTAAATTATCTGCACATTGGTGACTCACCTAGGACAAATAAAGTATAAAATTGTGGAGCTGACAGGACACTCCCGTCAGGTTTTTAAATACTGTGTGAGATGGAACATGTTTTATGGCACAAACCCCAAATTCTGCTTTTGTTTTGCTTCTTCTGTATGTTTTCTAAAATGGACATGTCACTTTGGCTGTATAATCTTATCATATTTAGATTTGATTTAAATCCTGTCTTTTCTCAGCTGTGCTTGCTAATGGAATCATTCATGCTTTTTATGCAGTTGATCTAATAATATTTTCCTCACTGCTCTCTGGCATTATTTTTACTTTGTAGGAAGCATGGCAAAACTGGCAATATAAATTGAGTCTGCATTTTAATGACATTGATGGCAATTTTTTCATGCATTTGGATAAGGTGGGGTTTCTTTCCCTCTCTTTGTACCATGGTCACTTCAATATACTGTGGCATGGGCATGTGAATAACTGATTGATTTGCAGGATTCTCTAATAAGGAAGAAGACTTTTCCGATATTAATTTGCTGCTTAAACTTCTCTGTTCATGCAGGCCATCAATAGAATGTCCATGAGATATCTTCATTCTTCTCTCTTTATTTTACAAGTGATGTACTCCAGTGACCTCTCAACTCTGTTGGAAGTCCCTGGTCCCTTCAATACCAGGGAAACGGTGTCTCCCACTGGAAAGATCTAGGAGATGGTAAGTTAGTGACTTTCAGCATTTTCTGATAGCAAGATTTCTCAGATTTCAAATGAGGATTGGTGAACAAACACTTCTCATTTAGTGTCAATATATTTTTTTCTGGATACACTTGGAACAAATTCTGGACTGTAGCAATGACTCTCTCCACTACATATTATACTTGCACTACCCCCACGATGACTTTAGTTGTGCTGGGGGAAGAGGCACAAGTGTGGATCTTCAGAGGGAGTTTTCTTCTTATTTTGCAGAGGGTCCAAGATGCCAAGTGCTGCCTCAGGAGAGCAAAGCCCTCTACAGAGGCAGCAGATGCAGTTCAGCATTGCTCATTCTGTTGTGCTTCAACTCTGACCACGGAAGCGCGAGCTCTTGGGACAGAAAGTGCTCTGTTTACACTCAGACCTTGGCATTTTTCCTAAGGGTACCAATTATAATGGTGTTTTTTGTGATATGGGCACACGTCCATTATGAATTGGCTTGCACCCACCAACTCATTTTGTACGGGCCATGGAACATCCATCAGATGGCAACGATTCCCATTTGTGTGCAATGTTAAGGAAATCTAGATCATTACCAGCAGAATAATGAATTCCCTAGAATTGTTCCATTGTGCAATTATATGAAGTATGCTAAGAGAAAGGGCCGTTTCTCAATAAAGTCCTCCTTTTTATTTTCCTAAACCGCAGGAATGATAGATTATTAATCATGATTAATGCTCAGTTACAGTGAATTATAGTGGAGCAGTGCCTGGAAATCCCAGTCTGCTTGGTAAACTCATTTTCTTGCATAATAGGAAACTTACCTTGCATTTATGAGAACCCAAACAGATGAAAGCAATGGAACCACCCATTCCATATAATTAAAAGAAAAATTTAATAGATACATACATTCTTAGTCTGACACTCTTGAACTTCTTTTGATACTGTACAAGCAAAATAGGAGAAATACAGTTACAAACATCTTAATTATTCCTGTATTTTGTTTTCTTCCTGAGAATCAAAGTCTTGTAGAGCTCAAGCTGTAGCACTCAACCTGAATCCCTAAGCAGCCCTGGAGTTAAGGCAGAGTTGTCTGGACATTTGGAAGATGTTGGTTGTTCTAGTTGATGATTGCTCAAGAGAATAGGAATGATCAAAGTGCTTTAAGAAGCAGAGGAAAGTTGAATGAGGTAATATAATACATTCCATCCCTATATTTGGGGATATACATGGGATAATATTTGTCAGCCCCACATCTAAGAAACTCATTGTACATGGAGAGTAAGGCACTAGAATGAGCAAAAGGGAAGGGCTCATGTTCAGTCAGAGAACTTTATATCCTGTGAGATAACTGATCTTTAAACTTTTGGAAGCCCCCAAGGCTTTTCCAATATTTAGCAAACATCAATTCCCCTAAAGTTTATGTCCTAACCCATATTGTGTTCTGAGAACAGAGTGAAAAGGGCTGAAAAGACATTTTTATCTCAAGGATGAGACTGTTGGGTCATTTCCAAGAGGAGATCCTTAGAGAGCAACCCATGGTCCTTTCCTGTGGAAGGTAGCAATGCAGCTCTCCGTTATTCTCTCTGTCTCTCTCTTCCCCCAAGCAATCTGTCAGTGCATTTCTGGTGCCGGGGAGAGGCGTCGTGTCGGAGCGCTGTTCCCGTTTGCAAAATGGGAACTTCTATTTGTTGTTCTCAGGAGCTGGTTTCACGCGCTGACATCTCCCTGGGAGCACAGCTGAGTCCAACGTGTTCCCAACAGCCATCCACCCAAACGCCTCCCACTCAAGCACCCAGACCTTCCTTCCCAGTAAATAAAAAGTACAGAGACAGCCTTGAATTGTTCCAGACGCTTCGGTTTCACTGGAATGTCTACCCATGTTCAGATCTGATAAATGGGTATTTTTTTGCACTAGGAAGTCAGTTTAGTGTGGGAATAGGAAGGCTTTTCAAAGAGGTCCTGGAACAGTTGATGGAAAAATCTGACTGACTTTCTCTGGTGTCAATATGTTTAAGTTGTTCCTATGTGTCATGAAAGTGCAATGTTGCAATTAATGATTTTATGACAGAAACCAAAGTCAGCATACACTGCTGATTCTACTGTGCTCTATGAAATGACATGTTTTTCAAGGTTTCATTGCTCAAAAGGGTCTCAAAAAATCTACCTCCTAAAGCAGGAAACTGAGCAATGTACCCTTCCTGGTACGCTTGAGGCAAGGAGATATTGCTGCAATATTTTAAACACCACCAGTAGCCAAAACAGCAGTTCTCAATATATCCCAGTGTGATTCCATTCGTATTGCTGGGACATCCTGTCTAATCATGGCTATAGTATTCTGTCTTTGACCTTACCTGTGCCCTCAGTGTGCCAACCTATGGATTACAACACACAAAAAAAAAGTCTTTTGAATAATGAATCATAGGAAAAGAGTTGGAAAAAAATTCCAAATTTGTGCCAAAAGTCCCTAATCCAGTTCCCCAGCTGAATGAGACTTCACTTGCAATGAGTTACACTGGTGTGGGTGTGGTCCATGTGTTTTTTTTCTTGCAGACTCAGAACTGGTACAAGACATCCTGGCTTGAAAGGCAAGTTCCCCATCTTGGATTCCCTCACTGACAACATTTTGGGGTATGCCACCCTCTGGTTTCCCCTCTTGAGCTCCTTCCAGCCATTGCACATGAGGTCTCCCCTTTTGGAGATTGGCATCAGGAGCAAGCACTGTCAATGCAGATCTTTACTGGTGCTTCTCTAGGGAATGGTATGTGGAACACGCTTCCCCCTTTTCTGGCTCCTAAATGCCTCTGGTCAGAGTTTTTATTCATAAATACCCACACACCACTTTGTCAAGGACAACCTGTTTTAGAAAGGACAGAATGACCCAAGCCTCTGTGGCCTGGTATGTAGCAGTGGGAGTTTAGCTCAGCTCTGGAAGAGTTGAGATCAAAATTCTGTGGGAGAATGCAAATTGAGGCATTAAACCTAGCGTTGCCCATCCTGGGGTGGGTGACCCGAACCAGTGCCTCCTGGATGGCAGGGGGCTGTGCTAAGGGGTTTGGGCCAAGACCCAGCCAGCAGGCTGGGACTGGCTTGGTGATGAGGTTATTTAGTTATTTAGCAGTGGATTATTTACTTCCTTTAGGTGACTACGGCTCACAGTGGGACAATGTAAGATAAACAAATCTATTTCCCACCAATGCTCTGGAAGGAGCAGAGAAATGAGGTGTTCTGGGCTGCTTGCTGCCTTGCTGAGGTTTTTTTTTGTCTTCTGGTTACTAGGTTTTCTAAGGTACCTGGGAAAAGGTTGTTAGTGATTCTGCTTCTTGCTTTCTGATTTTTTGAAAAAATGAATTTTCCAGAAGGTGGGTAAAGAAAGGAAATACACATTATTTCCCCCCTCCCCCCTTTAATATTCATGCACCAGGACTATTCTGATTAATAAACAAGTAGCTTAAATGATTTTAGAAATGCTTAAGATCCCAGTATCTTTCCCAGGATTCTTGTTTGGGATTCCACAGGCAGTTTGCACTGTGGGTTTTTGAGAGAATTTTCTGGGCTTATACAAAGCAAACACTGAACAAACAACTCTGTATTTTTCTCTGTGCTTAATACATGTGTTCTGCACCCTCAGGTGGCTGAATTTACATACTTTTGTTGTCATATGTGTAATGTGCAACATGTATTTCCTTTTTATTTATCAGATCTGCCATCAGGAGAAAGATACAGGGAGTTTGAAAGCACAACCAGGATAGATACTGTCATTCTGTGATCTTTTGTGCACAGGTGGAGATGCCTGTTTGCACTAGAATAGGTGGTAATACTCTGTTTCCTGCAGAAGTCATACAAATGAAAATCAAGCAAAGGAGTTACTGGCTATCCATGGGGTAATTCTCCTCTGGAAGTGTGCAGTCAATTCCCATTTAGGCTAATTACACTTAAGGAGCCCTTTCTTATAGCTAATGAACAATAGGCAAAACCTGTTATTACATAACCATGGGCCGGCACACTGTCAAATTGCACTACCCTGTGAAAATGCTTCCTCCACAAAATTCATTGGAGATTTTTAGTGGCATTTGATGTAATTACCAGTAGCATGGTTTCTAATTAATTTTTTTTTCTACCTGTACTGGGCATGTAAGAGTGTTTTAAGAGATTGAATAAATAAATTTTTAATTATAAATGATGCTCTATCATAAATTATTTATAATAACCAACAATGCGCAATACATGTTTAGGTATGAATCCATTAGGAAGATGAACTAATATATATATGAGTCCTAAAATAATGTCCTCATTTGTTCTGTGTTTATCAATGGGGAAATCAGTGTTTAAAGCAATTAAAGGTTTATAAAAGCTTGGATTGACAGTGGGTAAAGCAGTGAGCATGCTTGGCACTTAGAAATTCTGTTATCATCTATGGCAGAGAAGACCCTTTTTTGTCCTTTATTGGTGTCAGCAGTTTGTGATGTCATGCTACCAGAACAGTACAGATATAGAGACCTCCAGGGAGGGAGCAACAAGGCGCACATAGTCCTCACTGGCAAAACCTCTGGTTAAGATTAATATTAATAAAAAAAACCAAACAACTCCTTTGTAATCTGTCAGGTAGTTTTGAGGAATTTTGTCAATTATTTTCCTATTAGCGATAGCAGACTTCTGAAATCTCCATGGCGAGTTCCAGGCACTCCCCAGTCTCGTGGCAGGACTCAAAGAGGCTGCAATCAATGTCACAGTCACAGTTGCAGTCGTTGTTGCCATGGTCTTCGTCGGAGGTCTGGTAATATCTATTGGATGGACAACAGGTATCTATCAGCCAATGTTCACAGGTATCAGGCAGCATTATAAGAAAGTCCCAAAACTGGCAGAACAAGCAGGCCAGGATAAGTGTTGCGCATTCATCTAAGAGAAAGGAAAAGCAGGGAGACGTAAGAACAAGGGTGAGCTGGGATTACCCAGGTTTAGGCCAGTGTGGCTAAACAGAAGTGAGAGGGGTGGGCTAAAAATACACTGATGATAACTACTTCCATAGAGACAAGGGAAAAGTTTATTTTTTATTTTATCTGTTCCAGAAAAAAAAAAAAATAAACAGCTGTATGAAAAGAATTTGAATGGTAATATTCTGTGGCAGTGAAATCCAGAAGACAAGCCCTTTAAACCAAATTTTATTTTCTCATGCTCGGACAGCAAGGAGACTGAAGAGGCACATGAAGCTGGGAGGGGACACAGCCAGGACAGCTGACCACAGCTGGCTAGAAGGATATTCCAGACCATATAGCATCAATATAAATTAGGGAGAAAATGAGCAGGGGTTTCTGCTCAGATAACTGACTGGGCATCAGTTGGTGAGTAGTGAGCAATTGCAATGTATATCCCTTGTTTTGTGTATTTTAATTTATTATGGCTATTAATTTTTTTTTCTCCTTTTCTGTCACATTAAATTGTGTTTATCTCATCCCATGGGTTTTCTTCCTTTTACCCCTCTGAGACCCCCATTCTGCAGTGGAGAAGTGAGTGAGGGGTTGTGTGGGGCTCAATTGCTGCCTGGGATTAAACCACGGCACCAGCACTGGTTACAATGGAGTTTATTTTCATTTTCACAAGAGTTTGCACTAAAATGTAAAGACTACCAAGGGCAGGGAAGGAGAGCAGGTCTGGAGAAGGGCATTCAGAGGGGGTAGTGTGCTGACCGAGCCTCACCTCAGGGTCCTGCCAACTCCCCACCAAACAGGGCTCTCACCTTTTCCTACACAAATGTCAACTTTTCAAAGGAGACAAAAGTTTGGAAAGTAGATTATGTAGGATGTGTGTCTGGAGCCAGTGAATATTCCTGAAAACTTGGTCACCATGACTAAAACTCTGTGCTATGTTTGTGCCCTCCCAAAATCAACTAATTAACTCCGCACCCCTCAGCCTCCAGCATCTGGGGAGGGTGCAGCAGGTGTGAGATTCCAACTGTGTGAATCCAGTTGGAGCACAGACCCAGACCTTTCCTTTCCTTTCCTTCTTTTTTTTTCCCTTCTTGTTTTTGGAAAGGAAAAATGCCTTCAACAATATGAATGTCTTTTCATTGGTTCTTTCAGGAAAGCATATGGTTATAACCACATTTCTTGCCCTAGGATGACTAACTGTGAACTCATTCAACTGCATTGGTTCTGTTGTGGCATTTTCTAGCTCACGTAACATTAAGTTCAGTGCCAGGAAGTTTCCAGAATTATGCTCTATTTTTTTTTTTAGAAAGCTTGCTTGATGAAAAACAAAATTTAAAAAAAAAAAAAAAAATCATTCCAGCTTCTTTATTAAAAAGGCAGCTAAAGCAGGTAGCAAGAATAAATAGCATATGACTGAACTTCCTTCTATGTGACATATCATCACCAGTGTTATCAATTTTAATACTTATTTAAATATGTCGAGATCTATTTAGGTTCAGACAAGCACAACTAACTTCTAAGTCAGTACTGTCAAATAAGAAGAACTAGATTTTGGTGATACTTAGTCAATTCATGCTTATATTTTTTTTCCTAGCTAAATGAACTGAAATAATTATAAAATTGAAACACTTAATAAGGTGACACCACTGCGTTTAATTGTATGAAATTTAACTGTAGAAAATGTAATAATTTTATCCAGTAATCCTTGATGTAATTAAGACTATTCTTTTTAGATCTCTTATGTTTATGAAATCTCTTTCCTATACATAGATGTGAGAGACAGAATTCAAAATTATGTCTTAATTAGGGATTTGGAAATTTTTTTTTCTCCCTCTCCAAAGATCCATTTTTTAATAACAGGTTTTTTTCCCCGAATGTGTTAACCATAATGGTGCTTATGTAATCTGGAGAGAATAGATATGGTTCTTAGGGCTTCATCCAGGAAAGAGAGCACACAAAAAGCACAAGATTTTAATAATAAAGTAACGTTTCAGCACAGACTCTGTGATGTGCAGTAAAGATGCTTTTAAATTCCCATCAGAGCACACACCATGAACTGTGATAATGGATGTAACACATTTCAAAAAATCTGCATGTGTGAGGCTTTTTGGTCCTGTTTTAAGTGGGGTAATGTATATAAATAATAGATATTAGCAATTAGACATCCATTCCTATGCATTCATTTATATATTTGAAAATAAATTAGGCACAAACTGCATAAGAGAAGATGCAATCTCTTGTTTTCCCCTCTGTTTTCCCTGCTGTTTGCCAAACGGCATTACTGCGTTTATCTCAGTGAGAACAATGACCTCAGCTCTCGTTCTCTACATTAGTAGATCAATTAGCACAAAAGAAGAATTTATAATATTTTTTTCTGGCGTGCCTCATCTCTAAGTTTTCCTGCTCTTGTTTGGTGGCAACTGCTCACACAGATGATGCTCTGAAGAACCCTGATCCAAAGCTTGCTGAAGCCCTTCTGGTCATCCTTGGTGAGACCTATGAGTGTTGTATTTGCTGTTGTCTGAGCTCAGGGAAGAAAATAATCACCAAGTCTCTCATCTATTGCTCTGCCTTCAGAGGTTCTCCAAGCACCAGCAAACAGGATTTGGCCTTGTGTATGTGGAATAAGCAGTAAGTTTTCAGAGTGGAGTGAGCTGAGTATGCAGACAACCACAAATCTGTCTTCCTTTGGTTTTCTTGGCTTCTATCCAGCCCTTAACATTATTAATTAAGCACAGATTGGGGTATTTTTGTTGTTACTTTCCTTCACGTTTAGCTTTTTTAAGGAGAATGAAATCTGTTATTTGCATCACATGGTACACACATGTGTGCCAGTAGTGGTTGAGATATGCCTCCAACTCAAAAATAAGGAGTCTGGACAAGAGGACAAGTCTCCTAAACACAATAAATACTTCAGCTCCATCCTTGAAATTGAGTGTATTCCAATAGATGTGTCTGAGACATCCCTTTTGTAAGGATCTGTGACACAGTAGAGATGTTAATGATTCCTGGAGAACAGGGCACTTTATTGTGTTGATCTGTATTTAGAAATGCTTAATTTAGGAATTGTTAAATGATATGCACAGCAGATCCCAACTCTATCGGATATAACACACTAATCCATTATTGCAAAAGGCACTCAAAAGAAACTTCTGAAATACTTCACAGAGCCTTTTTTTAACATCCACTGGAATAACCGGGAATAGATTTATCTGATACTGACACTGGTGCCTCTGTGCAAACACTCATTACTGAAGTACAAATGCTCTGTGTCACAATAGGCTCTAAGCTCCTCTTCTATGACTTTAGTATCACTGACAATTTAAGATCATCTTCTAGAAATTCTCATCTATCACACAAATGTCTGCAGGGCAACTTAACATTGCTTTTGGCGATGTTCTTGAACCTCCTGTTCAACATTTAATTTCGAGTTGGTTATACATAGTTCTTTTGCAGTGGGCATTATTTTGAAATCAGCTCAAATGTGATCTGTTTTATAAAACATACCGTCACTGTCTCTCTGATGTACTGATGCATCATCTTCAATGTACGTGAATTCTCTGCATTTCTCCAGGGAAGCAATGGATGATCTGCTTGCATCTGACAATTTCTTCTCATTTTTGGTACCCTTTGATGAAGCGTCTGTGATGCTGAATTCTGCGACAGAACTCATAACAATACCTTTCATAGGCTTTTCATCTGTGTGTTTTTCATTTGTAAGCTGGTTATCTGGTGGGATTAGGGGAAAAAAAAAAAAAAATACTGTGATACCAAGGCAGAGATCTGAAAGAATAAGATATGCAGAATTTTCAAACCTACAGTTGTTTACTTCCAAGACCTAACCCTTCTTACCCAATGATTTCAGTCTCTTTACAGAGGTTTATTCATAGTAAAGGTATGTGTGAACTTGCCTTCTAAGGTTTTCTCTTAAACCCAGAGGACTAAGAGGCTAAGTAATAATTCACTTCCATGGGTGGGATCAGGTTTGGAAAGAAAACAGAACTATTGCCTCGATTGACATTTCCTTTGAGTTTGATATCCTAACTTCAATTTGTGGCATAAAAGAAAGCAAAACAATTATCTTGTTATTTTTCAGCTGCAACTTTGTTTCCCTAAATTAACAGCCAACCATGTGCACGTAGGCGGTACCTGGATGCAGATGTGCCAGCTCACCGTGGCTCATAATCTTGTAGCAAAGACAGCCAGATGGTCTCTGTTTAGCATCCAGATTCCTTATTCCATAACTTCATCCCCACTTGCGTTGTTGGCCTGGAAGTCAACTAGGAGATGGGATACTTCACATGCTGTCAGTGTGCCAGAGAGGCAGCTCAAAAACCAGAGGGAGAGCTTAATTTTAAGCCCCAACTAGGGGAAAGGTTAAGAAGAGTTCTGAGTTCAATTTATTCTTGAAGAACTTCTCAGGCACAGATAAACACGGGTTGATATATAGTTTCACTCACTCTCTGAAGTGATCAAGTGGCCAAGAAACACAGTCACTCTCTCAGTGGTGGGGATGATAAAACCTCATCAGTTCTTATCTACAGCTGATTAACTCCTGCACCTCACATCAAGCACAGCCTCACTTTTTTTATCGCACTTAAATCTTGTGATATGCTTGCTCTTGAGCTACATACAGAAAATCAATCTTTACAAACATCTCAGTTTTGCAAATGCTACTTTCTGAGAGGAACAGTAAGTGCTCTAAAGTAGTTTGTCTGCACTTCGCTGCAGGGATCCCGAGGAGAGGCCCTACATATCTCTTGATTTTTAGGTACCTTTGGCTTCTGATACATGCTAAAGAAAAGCCAAGGGACGGCTGACAGAGAGTGGAACCTCCATGAGACTGCAGTTGGTCCCCCAGTATCCTTGAAGCTGAGAGGAGGAAATGTGAATGGGATAGATGGATTGCAGGGTAAGTAAAAAACCAGTGGAACCATAAGGCTTACAAAGGGGAGAAGCAAGGATTTGAGAAATAAGTGGTATCTAGTTCAAGTCCAGTGAAGGCCACTGAAGAGGTGAGGGGTCTGGGAGGTCTTCTGTGCAAGCAGAGGCTGGGGGAGCTGGCCTTGGTTGGCCTGGAGGAGAAGGCAAAGAACAATGCTGGATGCTTTGCTCCGCTCCAGAGACAGGGTAATAGAGAAGCCAGACCCCAACTCCTCCCAGCAGTGTGCAGATGGAAAACAAGGAGAGGGCACTCTCCTTGCTGCAGTCAAAGCTGCAGCAAAGGCAGCTGGAACTGCCCAGGGAAGGAATTCCTCATTGTGGGATGTGTAAAGCACCAGAACAGACCGCAGCAAGGCCGTGGCTGTGTGAAGAGCTCAGCTGGGCATGGACCCCAGCAAGCTGCTCTTACTGCAGTTTTCTGACAGAGGCAAACAAGGTGATTCTAGAGTCCCTCACAAGCTAATCTTTCTGTGATTTCTATTACTCCATTTACCTACAGAATGAGTGAGCAATTAATTTAAATTTCTGCTCGTAGTTGGGTTTCATGCCATTTTAGATAATTTTTACCTAGTAAAATACATAGAAGCAGAAAAGCTGGGTAGAGGTTAAGAGAATAAGGTCTTGGGATAAAGTAAGTATAAAAACTAGGCTATCATTTTCATTTTAAATCACTGCTTTAAAATTATGTGCTGGCAGAGGTATTGTCTTGATTTTGAAGTCATAATGACAACAAAGTCTATTGTGATGGAAATGTGAATTTCCCTGTCCTGGAGAGCTTACAAGTTGGCCTTGGGCAGGGAGTGAACAATGTGAAGGAGACAGTAAGAAAGCATTGGCACAGAGAGGAGTTCCATAAACCTATAACTGTCAGGTTTTGTGAGCATTAAGGTGAAGGAAAACCACAGGCGAGATAAGAAGGGCAGGAGAGGCAGTGACTCCTCTGGGTGAGACCCAGCAGTGCAAAGCACAGCAATTCTCCCCTGAGGTTGTACCCTTGGTCATAGGAAATCAGCATCCAGGACCATGCCTGTCTGTGTTTGCCTATCTGTGGTGAGTTGTTGATGGTTTTCCCCTCAGAGCAAGCAAATGCAGGTTATTTTTTTCCCCTCTCTGACTTTTTGGTCGAACTCTGCAGCCCAGAATGTGAAAACTCATGTATTTTGGATGTCCTTACATATACAGTCATGACTGTTTTCCAGTGTTTATAAATCAATGACATTCCCCAAGTTTTCCTGCACTTCCATTCAATAACAAAGCATCTCCAGGAAAAGCTGTGCTGATTAAAGCAGCAGAGCTCAGGAGGAAGCGATGCCCTGCTTATGCATTGGCTTTATTGGATAACAATTGTTTGTGAGTCCAAAAGACACAAGCCCTACCTGTTATTCAGGTGCCAATATTGCAAATGGGTCCTGTTTGTTCACACAGAGAGCTACACTCAGGCTAAGCCTTTGGATACACACGGATCAGATCAAAGGGCTTAGGCAAGAATAACTATTATTTTCCACTTTCAAAATCTGCCCAAAAATCTAAACTAGATATGTTTTAATTCATTATATATCTCTTGAGTTCCCCAATTCTGCAACAATACAATGGCCCACGGAATGCATTTAAGCATTCAAGAAGTGAGACTGAAAAAAATGTCTGACACAAGTAATCAGTAAATGCCAGACTAACATTTACTGTATCCACCGACTTCTACTATTCATACTTTGAGTCAATTTTTATTCTTGAAGTGCTGTTGAAGAGAAATCAAAACCAGAAATAGAAAGGCATAGACATAACCTGAATTTTTCAATACAGCACCATCAAACAAAAGGGTAACAAAAGCTGTCACTCAGGGACTCTTCTGTTTGTTAAAGCATACTACATCTTGGAAAATACAGTACATTTTAGTGTCAGACTCTTAGTTTGAAAAGCTCCCTTTCAGTAATGTTATACTTGTCTTGTACAGCTAGATCAAGTCTTCACACAATCACTGTAACAAGCAACTTGCTATGACAAGCGAGATCCTTGCTTCCAGAAAACACTGCGGGAGAGGCTAAAGCAGTGTACAATTATAGGTCTCCATTTCATTTTTATGCAATTACCTTCAGTTCAACTGTGGGTCCATCTACATTATGTCTTTTATCAATTTAATGTTTGCACAAAGTGTCTGAAGAAATAAAGATTGTGCTAGACCAGCAGAAAAAAAAAAAAAAAAAAAAAAAGGGGATTGGCCTTTTTTTTTTTTTTTTTCTATTATAGTTTGTTGCTGGATGAAACAGTAATAGGTCGAGAGTTTGGAACAAATAGGTGTAGTCAAATAGGCTTTAAAAATATATTACATACCGCTGCTGCTATTTATGATTACTGTTAAATGAGAATGTAAAAATACCCAAATTACAATTAAAGATGGGAAGAGGGTCATATTTTGCTACTCTCTTTTAAGGGCCTATGTTCAGCTTCAAATGTCCACATATGTCTATGTTTTTAACATACAGAAATCAACCACTGAAGTGAACTTAAAGGGAAAAATAAGTGTATCATGATGATGATGAAATCTCAGATTATTCAGTGTTAGACTGTTAGGCAGAGGCTGCTAAAGGTACACCCCCACAATGTGCCATTTTAAAATAGTATGAAGTAGCAACTTTCTTCCTCAAACGGGGAAGCTGGGACTCGCCTTGGCTGTTGCAGTAGAACACTGGGATCGTTCACCCATGTTTGTATTAAAGATAGTCTCAATACTCACATGGAATTTCTTTTTTCTTTTTCTTTTTGGAGTTGGGCGATTCAGATGGCTGACTACAGTGTCTAAATTCATGAAAGCACAAAGTAAATCTCTTACTTTCCACCGATACCAGCCCCAGATCCCTCTGGTTAATGGGGAGGAGCAGTGATAGCAAGACTGGCATTTGCAGTATGTCCCCTGACCTCTATTTCTCTTCATTGGCTTTAGGCACAAACCAGCATCTTGCAGTCCTGAAGAGGAGTCTGCAGCTTCTCTGCATGCTTCTGAAATTAGATTTAGTATAGAGGCATATGAGGGCTCTAAGCCTATTTTTGGTAAGGGCCAGAGGGTTTAAGAGGTGCTGTGTTCTGCTGAACAGGGACTGCAGCAATGCAGGTAAACCAAAGCAGCTCTTGGAGCAACTGTTTAGGAGGAGACTCCACTGAAGGAGAAGGAGAAGGAGAATTGATCTCTGGCCCTCCCAGGGCTGATCCACATCTTACCAGCAAAGGACGAGGGAGCCTGTGGCTCTACTAAGTGCTGGCATCTGTTTCAAATCCATCCTGGCAGTGGCCCTTTGCCTCCTGCCCCTGTAGCAAGGAGTCCCAAGGGTTAATGCTAAACTGTGTGGAAAAATGTAGCAGTTTAGGACCTGTAACTCTTTAATTTTCCCCTGAGATATGTTGGTGTATCAGTGCAAAGCCAAGGGAACCCCCCACTGCTCTCCCTGGTGCCCTGCTGTTGCTGCCTGTCTGTTTAATGCATCACACACTCATCACCGAAAGAGCTGTGTGCCATGTCCATTCAGCCCCGAGATGATACAGGCAGAGCTACATCAGACCTGATGGATGAAAACTTGTAGGCATGAAGGCTTGATCTGAGCTCACTCGGTCTGAAAGGACTCATGGAACGATGAAACCCAAACCTCAGGGGTTGACAGCAGTGCTTCAAAAAAAACAAACCAAAGAAAAACAAAACACCCTTTCTTGACAGTTTAAGGTATATTGTAGTCTGCCAGGGAGGGAGTATCTCTGCATTCATGGGGCCAGCAGCTTACCTGGATGGTCCTCACTGCTCGGCGTCACCCCAGGGAGGGCCAGTAGAGGCAGGGAGCTGGTGCGACGGTCTTGGTGGAGAGAAGAAAACAAAAGTGAAGAGGGATAAATGTCAGATAAATGGGGTTTGGCAGAGATATCACTCTCAGCCACTTAGTGACAGTCATTGACTTCGGGAGCTGTCGCTCTGAGGTCAAACAGAAGCAAGAATGCTTCCTTGCAGAGGGAGTTACATGGCATGGTGCGCTGTGTGTGTCACCCCGTCTCGTTTCAGGAGAGGAAGCAAAAAATAAAACAAGCTGCCAAGAGAGAAAGTTTCACCCAAGAAGAGGTGAAGAGGATCACTGGCAAACACAGCAATTCAGGTAGGAACAGAAAATGTGAGAGCTAGGAGGTCTGAGATGAAATGTGGGTCATAATCCTTGCCCAAACACCCCAGAAACCTTTGACGAGGATCCCAAATCATCAGCAAAAGAGGGAATTTATGCCCAAACTCCAGCCTTCATGGCTTGACATTCTTGGTGGACAAGATACCCAAAGTCCCCGTGGTGGCAAACCCAGGTTCCCCCACAGAGCAATGCTGAGCTCCTTCACCTCGGATGTGCCTGCCAGGCTGTGCTCTCCATGCCTAAGGCTTGGAGGCTTTAATCCTCTTTCCTTCTCTCTCCAAGTGTCAGGGAGGCAAAGTAGGAGGGAGTGTGGGACTATCCCAGCAGTGAGTGCAGCAGATGGGAAAAAACCCCCATGGGAACACCCACATGGGAGAGGCTGGAGGGAGTGTGGGTGCCGTGGCCCATCAGCAGGGAGCTGCTCCAGACCAATACATCACGGGGTCTTTCAGAGATCCATGCCCATTGCATTTTGCTGAGCTCAGGCAGAAGGATGCAGGGGATTTGGTGACGGTTTATTTTTGTCGTAAGGAAACAGGAAATAGTACACAAGGCTATAAATATATTCCAGGCTTCAGATGACATCATGAACTTGTGCAAGTGCTTCACTACTGATTTACGATGATGGACTGGTAATTCACAGGAGCTTTGGGTTTACTTTATTTTGCTGTTGCAGTAACAAAGCTAATGGTGCAATCCCGGGAGGGAGTATTTTATCAATAGTGAATTTTTGACCTCATTGCATACGTTTTAACTTCATGAATTAGTGACCCAGCTAACTGTAAAGCCTTCTATAGGCTTATTGTAAATCTATCACGGGACTGGCAAAAACTTTTGGCCCAGATCCTAAGCTCTGACAGGCATGTGTTGATGGACTGCATAGCAAGCACTTCCACTAATATTTCTCACTAATTATACCATATATTAAGAAAAAATGAATGAAGCCAATGTTTATATGCCGCTTTAACTGCTTTTCATATAAGAAAGCAACACAATCCCTAATAAATTTTCACCTTCAACATTTCTATTCATTATAATTTTTACCATGATGAATGAAGTTAGAACTGGAGAGGGAGGGGGTTCATCTTGAAATCTGTTCAGTGAATGACTGAATTTACTTCCCTTCCCCAACTTGTGTCGAGGAAGGAGGGAACAGATGGACACAGGAAGAAGAGGGAGGCGAGTGCGGAACGAAGGAGATGGGTGAGGAACAGATGGAGTCAGGAGAAAGTGAAGAGGAGAGTCAGAAAGGATGGTAGAAAAGTTTTCCACTTGACCTTGAGTTGAAATTAAGATCTGCATGCAGCATGGGGCAGCTAGATTTTTGGGATGCATCCCTTTTTTTCTCTCCATGGCACTTATAAGGTCTTGTGGGCCATCCCAGCAGCTCAGTGCACCCCGGAGGACCTGCAGAGCCAGGACATGGGTTTTCCCTAGGGGTCACCTGCTGCAGGAGGACACCTGCACTGTGTTCAAGTCCTATAATGGTAATGGCAGGGGAGAACTGTGTGCCAACACAGGAACAAAAATGGGTTGGGTTGTTGTAATTCTCCCAGGTACCCCAGCCAAGCCAGAAATTGGAGTTTATAATTTTGAAGAGGTATGCTACACCCAGTTTGTTAAGATCCAGTGGCCAAAATACTCAGAGTAATTTATGATTCTACCTGCTTAAAGCAAGACATTCGAGATGGCCTGATTTTCAGAATATGCTGAGCATCTGTGTTTTGATGTGTATTGAATTATATATCCCAAATCACTAGTAAGTCCTGGAAAATCTTGATTGTATTCTTAATTCTGTTAAATTGCCTGCATATACTCCACTGGTTCTGGCTTTGCTAGCTAAAGAATGGAAGAGGTGAAAGCTAAATATTGGCCATGTGTGTCATTCCCTTTGAAGAAAATGGGAGCCATGTGCACTCACCTAACAGCAATGTTTGGCCCCAACTATGATTTCACAGCTGGGCCCTAACTTCAGGAATGCCAAAGCTCTAAATGACTCAATTGGAGTAATCTGATCAATGCTGTATTTTCACTGTGGATTTAAATTGCACACACAGCAAGAGCAGAGTCAGTTTTCTTCTCTCTCAAAATCACTTTTCTCTGCAGATTTGATAGTATAAATATGAAGTATTGCTCTCATCACACAAATAAGTGAAATGGCAGAAAACGTATGTCAAATAAAATGCACAACATTACGTCCTTTTTACTTTTTGGAGGCTGTTTAAGAAAACGGTTTCATTAATTTTGACTGAATAAAAGGTTCCTTTAAGGGATTTCAATAGGTGACATGAAAAATGTTAATACGAATGATCAAGACAATGGAGGTTAAAACTGTTTTGAAAATATGTTTCTTTTATAGATCTCGGCTGTTGGAAGAGTTACAGAATAAATATACGGTAGTGCTGACATTCAGTGCTGTTTCATCTTAGCAAAGAGTTTTTAATAAAGAAAATTCTTTTCAAGGAATGCTTTCTGCAGCCAGTCTTCAAAAAGAGGTTCCCCCTCCCCAGTTTAATAAAATTAAAGTAATTTATGTCATATTGATATGTCGATATGTTTTTCAATAAACTTTTTCACAGAGTTTTTTTTTTTTTAAATTCTCTTCACTTTAAAAATTATAATTATATGTCTTCCTCCCACTTTGAAAATGGCACAAGGTGCTCATTTGCAGAGCTCTACTGTTCAAATCTTCACTGAGAATAGAAATGTCATGACTCAGTTAACAATGCTTTATTATTCACATTGATCTTTTTTTATAGTGTTCTTTATCTCAAAAACATTGTAAATCAGATATCTTCCTCCCACTCTTTTGTTCATTTGCAAATTTTTATTATTCTAGTTTAAAAAAGCAATGGAGTGTCAAGAGTCAGTGTATATTGTTTATGTTCTTTTTTGCTTTAAAATTACTTTTAACTATAAAAAGTAAGATGTATAGCAGGGGAAAAAAAAGCTGGATTTAAGGATGCTTAAAAAAGAATTGAAGGGAGCAGTGTGAATTTTATGCTGTTCTCTTACACCTTGGAGTTGTAACGGCTTCGCACGAAGGGGGACGGAGCAATTTATGAAAAGGTTTTTATGTGCTAAGTCCAAAGTCCCTGTTGCATCAGACATCATCATCTGTGTTAAAGGCTGGACATAATTCATGCTCTAAATGACCACAATTGCAAAATTCACAGTGTGTTCACTGGCTGGTTTGCAGGGCCTGCCCAGAGCCCTTCCTGCCCATGTCACAGCCGCGAGGTCCTCAGCAGCTCTCAGCTGATAAGCACCAAGATAAATCACTGAATTTTCACAGGAACCTCACAGCTTTGGTATCAACTGTTAGCTGCAGCAGAAGCACAACAGCATCTGGTCCACGGGCAAGGCAGTCCCTGAAACCCATGGGGCTGGATGTGGGATACACACACCCTTCAGGAGAGCCTTACTGGAGCCCTTAGGACTTGTTTGTAGATTGGATCTCCCAAATGCCTCTTCAGCCACTGGTTTCTTTCCCCATTATGTTTTTCTTTAGGTCCATGTGTCTGTCCTGGTGGTCGTGGCTTTTTGAAATGGCTTCCATGAGACAAATCTATTACTGGAACTGGTGTTAGTCCAGGAAGCAGCAAGATCTTGTGACATTTCACACGCTTCTTGCTGTTAGGTAATTTTTAAAATCTTTTCCCTGTTTTGAATTTCATGATCAGAGTATTGTGGCACCCTTTTGTTATTCCAGGAGGTCTTGAAAGAGGTTATCTTCTCTGGGAGTCACTGAGATGAACTTCAGGCTATACATGAAGTTGTATTTAAGACTGGACGTTTTTGTCTTATTGAATTATAGAGAGGTTTGAGTTGGTAGGGACTGAAAGACCATCTAATTCCAACCACCCACCATGGGCACTTTTCACTAGACCAGGTTGCTCCAAACCCTGGAACCTGGCCTTGAACACTCCAGGGATGGGGAAGACCTTGCAGATGTTTCATGGTCCTGTAGTGTGAAGCAGCCCTTAGAAGTACTGTAAATGAAGCTAAAGTCTGCTCTCCACATTTTTTTTTGTTGGTTGTGTTTTTTTTGTTTTGTTTTAGTTTGGGGTTTTTTTTTTTGTTTGTTTGTTTAAAACTGCACTCTGCTGACATTTGCTAAAAGGGAAAATTAAAAATCTCAGAACCAGTAAGTCACAAACTGAACCTGAACTGAAAATACACAGCCTTGTCCTTCCCCGTCCAACTGGAGGGCTTAGCAGTGTTTGTTTTTATTAATGTCAGTAGGTCACCCCAGTCACCATAAGGCTGTGCCAGTCCCTGTCCTCTTCTTGGGCTGGGATTTGGGATGCACAGCACCACCACCCTCTGATGGGGCTGCCTGCACACCCCTCAGTGGGTGCTGGGGCAGATCCATCCCACCACTCATAGATAACTCCTTGTTGTTTTGCAAGGCTAACTCAAACCTTTCAAATTCTCTTTATTCCTCACTGCACAGAGTGAAACCAGATGGTTTGATGTATTATCTCATCTGAATTGACCTTGTTGTTTTCAAAGCAGAGAAAAAACCCAACTTTACAATTGTTACTGTTGCCTCGATGTCACTTCTGCATTAATTCCCTCCTTTCTCTCATGGTTAATGACTCACCCCACAATGAGGTTGTCTGCCAATATGATCAAGTTTCATAGAAAAACCTGAGCTGAGTAGCCAGAAGTGGACAGGGCTTTATTGCTTTATGCTGGCACAGTAACTAAAGGTAGGTCTCACCCATGGACATCCTTGTCCATGGGCTCACTCTTTAGCTGAGGAAATGTATAGGTAATATAAAACAGAAAATGCTGAATTTATTACAAAGGAAGTTTTTTCCATGTAAAACTTTGTGTCATTAAATTTGGAAAGCACTTAAAATTCTCAGTTTTATTTTTGGTAAGCGCTATGTATTGAAAAGTGAAAATATCAGAGGGATCTCTAGGCAGAATTTGTGAACTTTCCAATGAAAAGACAGCACAATATCTTCCTCTCATGTCCCAAGGTCCTTGACAACTGTGCCGCCTTCTGAATGACACCAAAGTTATGTGCCAAGAGTTTATTCCCAAAGCAGGCATTACACACAGTTATGGTCACAAAGATATCCTTGCACAGCATTAATGCCAGAGCAGCTCCAAGGTTGTCAGCATTTCCATTTGGTGGGGGGAATCACCACCAAACCCACATATATTAACACCATCATAACCACATAACTCCTTAAAATAAATCCAAACATTTTAAATGCTGTGAAATAGAGCTGCAAATCACAAAAGATGCAGCATTTCTCACAGATAGTCCTTAGAGCACTACTGGTGATAAATTGACACATGATAATATATGACTACAACCTTCCATGTCTTCTAATATGGTATAAAAGCTATTTGATTTGTACCCGATGGTGAGTGGCAAACTGTGAGAGTCTTATGTCTTCTAGGAGGTTTTCCCAGCAAACACTTCCATTTGTTTCTCTCTTGCCTGCATGCCATGCTGGAACACAACTGGGAGCTGGACTTGCACACTGTAATAAACATTATTAATCTTATTGCCATCTGAGCACCTCCCCAGGTGTTGCAGAACAGGCTGTGCTGGACCGTGCTGGAAAACTACTTATTTATCTTTGCAAGGGCCTGATCCTGTATCACCAGATGTCAAAGAAAACAATTCCAGATAGCTCAGAGCAGGAGCCAAAGCAGACTCCAGTACAGTGGCCTCCTTGGGGTTTCTTCACTCTTTTCTTCAGAAAAAGCCACAGACAAAGCCACAGACGAAGCAATTAGCAATATCTGAAGCAGAAGATGTACCATGCTGCGCATCTTTTCACAGATCCCTTTTTCCCCTGCACCGAAGATGCAGAACATCTATTCTGGGGGCAGACAGATGACATCCACTGTTACTTATGTATGTAATAAGTACTCTTAAAACGGTGTAGTCTTGCCGGCTCTGGCAAAGGCAAACATGGTAAGTGTTCTACTCACAGCATTAAACACACTTCTCTCACTGTGCAGTGGAAGAATGTGTTTAAACTCGCAGTCTATCACTATTCCTGGATAGTGTAGGAGAGTCAGGAACACTCAAGATGTCTTTTCCTGTGTATATTAACTTGTTCTGAAGAAAATAGTGTTCTTAGAAAACACGAATCTTATGGCAGAAGAAAGTTTCCTTCATGATTGTGCTACAAAGGTTTTCTGAACAGCTGCTTGTTCCTTTGGGTGCATGAAATATGAGGTTCAGCCTGCTCAGAAGTGCAAGCACATAATTTCTTCTCGCCGTGGCACCTTCACTGCGGTCATTTCCACCTGGCTTTGTGATGCTGGCAAGTGCAGTAATAGCACAGTATCTCCATTGTGAGAGCTCTTGGAGGAGAGCTGTACAGCTCCACAGCCCCGGGGAAATGTCAGTCTCCTCAAAGCTATCTGTTTGTCCTGCTTCACCAGGAGCTGCATTTACAAGTTTTGTTAGTCTGATGTGGGCAGTGAACACCGGAGTTTTGGGTGTTGCTGGATGGTAGCACAGCTCCCACCTGCCTGTGCATCACACACAAGGATTGAAGGGTTGTTGGGCAACCTTCAGCAGGCTGGGCTTGCCGAGGCCACAGGAGTGTCCATCTCCCTTGGGGCTGCCCAGGCACAGGGGAAGGTGAGAGCCCACTGCTCTCCTCAATACTCTCTGATATCAAAACCATCACTGAAGTTTTGCAGAAGGCTCAGGTGTACAAACCTTTCCAAGTGAGGAGACCACAGCCCAGGCCCTGAGAGGAAGAAGTGGGTGTCAAAGAAATGGAAGAGGTGTCACTATTTTAACACAGATTAGGCAAAATCTAACCCCCATTAATCCTTCAGAGCAGGGCCACTGGTTTGTTCTTTTTTCAATCTGTTCTGTATTCAAAGCAAGTACAGTTTTTTTTCTGTCGCTATACTGCTATTGTTAACAACTATAAATGTATTAAAAACACAGGGGCATTTTAGTATGTGTATTGTGCATAAGAAATATTGTTACATGACAAGCTCCAATTGGCAAGTGAAAAGAGGTTTTATTGAAGGAAATAGCAGTAGCAAACAGTGAACTATGCAGAATAATGGTAATTGTTCCTTTAACATTGGCAGCGCGCGTTCACTTAATATGACTGCTCCTCTGTCTCTGCCTCATCCAGACCCAGAGGACCTGTTAGACAAGCAGGCAGCCACCTCTCTCTGGGATCAAGCTGTCAATGCAAACTTGCTTTCTTTCTATTTCTCTGAGCTAAGCTATACCCCCAGAGCTCCCGAAGCTTTTCCTGAGTGAAAGCTTTAAAAAAGCTTCGTTCTAAATTACATCACACGAGCTGTTCTCTTCAGACTGACAGAACAAAA
>VWZN01014357.1:917548-1006008 GCA_013396955.1 Regulus satrapa
GAAATGCCAAAAGTACCATCTGAATAACTTGAGTTGCACAGGATGATTTACCTCCTCATGCTTTATCAGGGCAGGTGAACATCTTGACCTTGCCTACCAAAGCCTCATCAGTGTGCTCTAATAGCAGAGAGTTTGCATCCTGTGTGTTTCCAGTACAAGAAGAATCAGAATGGTTTGGGTTGGAGAGAACCTTAAAGATCATACTATTGCAAGCCCCCTGCCATGAGCAGGGACATCTTCCACTAGACAAGGTTGCTCAGATCTCCATCCAGCCTGGTCTTGAACATTTCCAGGGATGGGGCATCCACAACTTCTCTGGGTAAAGTGCCAGCATCTTGCTGTCCTCACAGTAAAACATTTCTTCCTAATATCAAGTCTAAATATACCCTTCTTCAGATTTAGGCCATTCCCCCTCATTTATCACTTCATGCCTTTGTCAATAGGCTCTTCATGAGGTACTGAATCCATTGGATGTAGGCTTTTTGATTACAACAATGGGGTCTTGGTGCCCATTCCTAATGAAACCATGGTGCTTTCTAAAATTTTTGGATGATGTGGTTTCTAACACAGCCAGCTCATTCTATTGAAAGAGCCCAGCCCGTGGGTGCTGTCCAGTCTGGTGTATTCATCCTTTAATCAGCAGCATCCCAATTAATGGTCATGGTGAGCACTGCTGAGGGCCACTGCCAAAATCTGAAAGGTCTCTTGGGTTGGCTCCAGCTAGGATGCTCCAAATGCCATTTTCAGAAGTAATTGGAGCAGATAAGCATTACCCACTTCTGGAGCGGCTGGGTGGAAAGCAGATAAATTGGCATATCTCCCCATTCTAAAGGCTTTCAGATGGTGTTAATTGGTATGAGAAGCCTCAGTTAGGAAAACATCTTCAGCTGGGAGGGGAGAGGGCCACAGGCCTTTAGTAGATAAATAGGGGAAAGAGGGCAAACAATATCATGAAAGTTCTCCAGGTAATGTGCAGAATTAGTAGCCCTGGAAAGGAGGTAGTTAAGGGTTGCCTGATACCAAAGTAAGTAACTGAGATCCTGAAAATAGGAATAAGTAGCCTTCTTGTGGCTCCTAAGCTGACCCTTTTGGGGCTCTAACTCTATTTTCATAAGAAATGGTGGTGAGGTTAAGAGCTTGTTCTCATGTTCTTAAGCTTTTTGGCTTAGCTCCCTGCAAAGCACTTTTGTGCTTGTTCTGCTGTTTTGAGCAAATTTCAAAATGTTTCTTTAGCATCATTAGCACAAAAAATAATCTCAATTTAAAGATGTATTGAAGGCTGAAACAAATGAAAAAGTTTTGTTTCCATCCCCCATTGAAATATGACTTATTGAGCTGATTTTTTTCTTGGAACATGTTATTCAGTGCCTGAAATTATGTGATGCCATGCCCTATCTGCTGTAGGGAAAAGGAGCTGAGCTTCTAAGGGGCTGCCCAGTTTGAGGAAATAATGGGAAAAGAAAGTTTCACTAAGCAGGAAAAGCTCCTCAGCTGGTGATGTGCCTTTGCTATCCCACATAGGTGTTTTGTGAGCACCTCAAAGCTGTGCTGCTGTCAGAGGAAAGAGAAAAGTCTAGTTATGTCCCCTAATTGACTTCACAAGTATGTGAAAAATAACTCCCAATAGAAGTTGGAAGATATCCCTTTCCTTTAGCTAATGTCCTGCGGCCTCTCACTGGGCTGATCTTGGAGGTGTTTTCCAGCCAAAGTGATTCCATAATTCTGTGTTTTCCCCAGGGAACACCACAATTTTCATACAGTCAACACAACTCGTCTTACCCAAAAGGGGCAGAGGCTGCCTGAGGATCCTGATTCACTGATTCAGCATTGAACCCTGAGTTTCTGAGTGAGTAAAGTTTTTCTTTTGCTGGCTTTTTTTGATAGCTTATGTCTGAGTTTTCTTTATGCACCTGACCAGTGAAATGAGTCTGCCTCGATCCATGAGGGACCATCCTAATGCCCATTAAAGGTGATGGAAATGTTTGGCTGCAGGGAAAACCATATCTAGTGTTGTATCTGATTCCTACACCAAAATTAAAACCTTCATTAAAATGATCACCACTGAGGCAACCACTGGTAATGAATATATGCTTTGTCATGTCCCTGCTGCTACCAATGGTATAGATAAAGATGCTGGACTTTTGAGGGTAGTGGAATATGTTATTAAACATAAACCTTGGTCTAGTTTGCTGAACCATGGGCTTAGGATATGTTGAAAGTTCAAGTTTAGCTCATCCATCTTTATTTCTCTGTTTAGCCATAGCCATGCTTCCTGCCCTTTTTGGTGTTTTCGGGTTTTGCACTGCCTTTCATCACCATTCATGGCCCCTGAGAACCTCAAAATCTCCAAATGGCAAAGCTGAAAACTTGGTGATGTCTGTAGCACTGTACCTTTCTCCTCTGTTTGGAGGGGAAGATGTAGTTCTTATCTAAATGACTGAATACTTGGGTGGCACTGTGATCCCGATGGAGGTGCCACACAGAAGTCACAAAAATAATGTTTTATAGTTTCCTTGGGAAATCTTGATCCGAATACAAAATGTGTCTCAAGTTGTGCTTCTAATAGTGCCAACCAGTAGCTTGCTTTGTTATAAAATGAGGAAAATGTTATTTGGAAATAACTTTGAGATAACAGCCAGTGTGCCGTGGTCCTATTCCCAGACCAAATTCCAGTATAGCTGGCTTTTCAGCTGGACAGCAGTGAAGCTTCTTATGATTTGGGGACAAGAGTGCTCATAGGAAAAGGCTTGTGAGGCTCTGACACTTTGCCACAAGCAAGACATGGAGTCCCTGGGGAGCTGTGTGTCTGAGAAGGGATTAATTTGCTTATGCCACCGTGCAGACCACTCTGCCCTCTGCTCCCACCCTGTTTGATTCACAGCCTGGGTTGCTCTGTCTGGTACACTGCTGGCTGCAGCTTTTGCAGGAGGACTGAGGGAATTATTCCCATCTTGATTGAGGTCCAGAAAATTTACTTAGAAATCTGTAGATATAATTTCTCCCTTTTAATCTCCAAGAATGTGTAAAACAAGCTTTATGCTCCCTTTAAGCTTGCTAAAAAGGGAACAGAAATTCATGACTTTTTCCATGTGTTTATTTTGAGTCACGATTCTTCTGGGAAGGGTGATTTGTTTGTCTTTCCATGACAAATGACAATGGTTTAAGTTACATCTCTGCCAACCTCTTACTAAGTGGTTTCAAGTAGTTTACTTACAGGGATTATTTCATCTGCCACAGAACATGAGGCAGCTCTGATGTAGTGTCTAATTTGCACTGAACAAGACTATGGAAAGTTAGCTTAAGGCAAGGAATTTAAGGTTCAGTAGACAGTAGAATCACAGGAGCATGGAGTGATGGTTTGCAAGTGTTTTGCACTTGGAGAAAAAAAAAAATTATTTGATTTTTCCTCTCCTGATGGCACCAGGAAGACCAGGAAAGTCTTGTGTTTCTAGATGTGCTAAAATTCTGACCATCCCTCAATAAGAGCTTGTGCTATTTAACCCCCTGTAAAGTGGGAACATACAGCACCTAAGCATACACGATTTGGTGCTGAAGTCATTGCTGTAAGCTAACATAGGCTTTGCAAATGTCATTGTCAATGTCTTGTGGTTGCCTTGCTGAGCTTTAGAAAGAGCCTGAAATTTCTATGCAGCAAACTTCTCCAGCTCTCACAGCTTATGGTCACTCGTTATCTACAGCAGGAGGGTCGGACTTCGGAGACTGCAGCTTCTTTCCAGCCTGCAGGTTTCCTCCCCCTTCAAGTCTGTTTTTTACTCTTGCCAGTACCCTGCCTTCTGTTTAAAAGCATTAGTAATACCAAATAAAGCTAAAGACGCTTGTTATAACAACTAAGTTGTTTCCTTTTTAATCAGAGCACATGCTTATGCCAGGTTTGGCATGAAGAATCTGTGTAAGTGTTTGGTTCAGGGCACAGTAAGCTGATCATTTGTTAGAAGTAGTGCATTACATATCATTTTGCTTTTAGTAGCTCAATTTACTGGGAGGTTGGTACAAGCATTGGTAATACAATTTTTGCTTGGTTGGAGGTGGTTAAAACATAAAGAAAGGGAAATAATTCTATTGCCATGTGTGCTGAATTGTGGTTTGGTCGCAGCAGTTGTCTGTAGCTAAGTGGCCATCAAAACCTCTCTTGGGGTGGCAATAAATTATAAAAAAATCTTCTGAAAAGATCAGTTTTCAAAGAGTAAAAGATGCAGCAATTATTGTGACACAGGTTTGCAGTCTGTTTCTGATTATCTTTTTGGCTGGAGAGTTGGGGTTTCTAATTGTAAGGTTAAGGAATCCTTTTTATCTATCTCTTGCCTCCTAATCCTATGCTAGACAGTATTGATTTCTGTGCCTTTTGTCTTCTGGGGAAGGAGACAATCTCTGGCTCATGCGAACATCTTGTTAGAGTCTGCTGAGGATTAGGGGGTGTGACAGTTTTCTTGCTGAGCCTTTTTATTGGGGATTTTTATGCCTGCTTTTCTGGGAGGTCTTTGAAATGTCTTTTATGTAGCAATCATTTCACTCCTTCTTTGTTGTCTCAAATGTTGAGGCTGTATTCTTCTCATCTGTTCCTGTTTATATTCCATACTAGCTGGTCATAACAGTTTAGCCTGAAACTATCATCACACCGTGTGCTTCTGAATCACAGGAGTGTTGCTAACAGCTCTAGGACGACTGCAAATTTAAGGGTTTTTTTAGGGCATCTGAAGATTTAGCATTGTAGTTTAGTATGAAATACTGATAAAGGGGTTCCAGATGAAAAACAGTCTGGGGATTAGGTTTTTCAAGCATCCTCAGCCCAGCATAGACACTTAAAAATGCTCCTGCTCTAATGAGAGATGTTCCCCTTAGGGTGATGTTCATCATTCCAGCTCTACTTGATAGGTAGGATAGGTGTTGAGTCTGGCCTAAACTCCTACAGAAATCAATTAAAGATAAGCCCATTCTGCTGCAAGTCATTTCACCTTGACTCATGAAATTTAGCCAGGAAAAAGCTGGTTCTTTGCAAGTCTGGTTTTGTCCCTACTCTCATCCCTTCCCCCTGCAGCTACTTACAGATAATTATCCACACCAGAACCCAAACTCCTCTGGAGTCAAATGATTGACTAATTCTGGCCAAAGAAATGAGAGAAACTTAGGTTTTCATAAGGTTCTTCATCTCAGTTTCAGAAAGTAATGGGTTCAATCAATGTACTTCAATACAGATAAAGCAGTAGATTTTGTTTCCTAAAATTTTTATTAAATCAATGCTTCTATATCTTGAGTAGCTATCTTAAAACATATGGACTTTTCATGTCTTTTAAAATAAGATGGTATTTCTGACATTATGTAAATTCAGGTACCAGCTGGGCAGATCCCATATTTAAGGTTAGGCAAGGAGCCAGGGTTACATAACCTTGCTGATAATGAAGATATGAGAGACAGGTTTCTGAGACATTCATAAAGGAAAACTGCTTGCTTCACCTTCCCCTTTGATAAGATTGGGGTAAAAATTTAGATATTGTGACTTCATTATCAAAAACTGAGTGACTGATGTGCAGCAGATGCTGTTCTAAAACATTTATCTAGCTAAACTCTTCTTTATTGCACTAAAGTGTACCATGCTTTTGTGGAGGAAGAAGCTACCTGCATACGTGTTTACTTTTTGCTGCAGTAAATACATTCCTGAAAGCTGGTTTCCTTTTTTTTTCCTCTCCCTACCAAAAATTTGCCCCATAAAACAGCACTTCCACCTTCCTTTTCTTCTCTCGCCCAATTTTTAGTGTCAAAAACCATATTTAATAAAGTTCAATTTCACACATAACCACAAACCCCATTCTTCCAGATATGACCTCAGTTTATTTTATATCACACATCTTTTTGTTAAGGTATTTTATACATAGCATAATATGCAATGATACGGCACTGATGTTTATCAAAATTGTTTTACACTGTACTTATTTCTATTTATGTCTTTTGGATCAAGTACAATACAGCTGCAGATTAATACCACCTTTTAAAATAGGCTTAATGTGTTTATTTTCTTACCACATTCACTTCATCCACTAACTTGTTATATGGATTATGTGTAATGGGAATCTTGTGGGACTATCAAAGGGCATTTATTTTCTATTGAAATAACAATTAAGATAACACTCCACTAATACAGTAATCAAATAAACCTGACAAATAACAAAAACTTTTTTAAAGCTGCAGAGGCATGCTAACAAATCTATTTGATCAATATATGGGATGTGAAAAAAGAGGAGACAAGATTGACTGATGAATAAAATGGAACTGACACAAATAGGCTGACAGCAAGTCGCAAGTCTCTTTAGGGCAAATGCAATTAACTTAGAATAATAGACTCAAATTTGATGGTTAGAAATGCATTTTTATTAACAATCACAGCCTGAATCATTATGCACTCTTATGAATAAAATTGTAGTTATACTGAAAGTCTGTGTATACATGTATGCATGTACATACAAAGAAGCCTTGTTGAAGGAGAGCTTTATTTTTATGACAGAATGGTTGTGTGGGATTTAAAATATAAAGCGTACACAAGTATAAATCTAAATATTCTAAACCAGTGATATAAAAATCACATATGTAATGTGCTAGTATTAATGATAAAGGCAATAAGCATGGGTCCCAGGACTGCTTGTTCTTTTGGGATGTGAAATTGCAATCAGGGATTTACAGATTTCATTCTGAGGCAGAGAAGTCATTACTAGAAACATAAGCTCATTCTCTTTACTTTAATAGCTATTTTAAATCATTCATTTAGAAAATACATTAACTATTTATTGTGTAGGCAGTACATTTCCATTGGCATTTCATTTTCATGCTCTTTTATAATCCTTTTTAGCAAATTATTTTATTAAAAGAAGATTAGAATTAGCAAAAGGATCCTACCAATTTTTGAAAATGCTACTCTTGAAGAAGAATATTTCCCATTATTAACAGGTATGCAGCATTAAAACTTTAAAGGAAGGGAAGAGATTCAATTGCTAATGTGTCCTTTTTCTTTTGACCTTCATTGCAGTGGCTGATTGCTATTTGTAAATTGCTTTCAAAATTATTAATCTCATTTAATTTCTGAATAAATACATAATCTTCTTTTTTTCCCCCCCCTCCCAAAAATCCTCAGGCTTTAGATATGAATAGAGCTGCCCAAAGGTTATGTTGTGGTGCAAATATCTCTCATTTGCGGGGAAAGAGAAAAAACACCACTTAATGCAGGCAAACACTACAAGGTACTAGCAAAATTTAACACTAATATGAAACCATGATACTTGCAATGCTTGATGCTTAAATATCTTGAGAAAAAAAAGTAGAATAGTAGGAAGTAAAACTGCACTGGGAGTTATTTAAATCCAGTGTTCTCCAGTTTCAGGTTCATGGTGGACTTCTGGCTGGGCAGGGACAGGAGAGCAGCAAGACATGATGCTATTGTTGTCTACAGCATGAAAAACCTTCCTCTGGTTCTCAGCCTGGGGTTGCTGAGATGGATCCAAGCAACATCCACGCTTAGTTTTCTCCACCTTGAGGGTGATTTTAAGCCTTCCTTATTCTCCAAAGTGAGAAGCGCAGAGACATTCTGGGCAGGCAGAACACCTCCTGTGTGGTAGGGGAGAGGCCCATGGAAGCCATTGAGAATGAGGATGGTGTCTGGCTGGGGAAGAGATTTTCCCAGTAAACACCTGGTGTCTGGGGAATTTGCCGCTTTGGTTTTCTGCCTCTAATTAGCCTTAAAGTCATTACTGTGAGGAAAAAAAAACTTCTTGGGAACTCCAACAGTTGCTGGAGATGTTCCAGCCATTTCTTTCTCTCATAATCTATTCTAGATAGTCACAGCATCCCACCACAACACTTCGTGAGCTGGCTTCTTGAGTAGCTGGCAGTGCTTGCTTTTAGAGATAAGATGGATGGATCACATGTTGTTCTAGCACCACCAAACCTGGTGTGTGCCTAAAATGGCAAAAATCCTGTTGGTTCTGGCATAATTGTTTTACTTGTATCCAGAAATCATTGGAAAATACTCCAAGGTTTGGATTGCTGAAGATGTCTCACAGATCTGCATTTAGTGTAAAAAGGAGTCTGAGTAGTTCAACTTGTGTTATGTATTTAATGTCTCCTTTGTAGACATGTTGCTGGAGACTGATGGAAGAAAAGCTGCTTTTTTGAATATGTTGCTAGAAAAAGAATGCTCTTTGACCTCAGTTACTTCACATTTTAAATGAGAAGCAGATCTTATGAAAATTTCATAAGTTATTTAGGTAAACAGGCTGAAGAAGAAAGACCAGATGATCACTTGATTCAGATGGGGCAGCTTCTTTAGGGTCAGTGCACAACTACGGTGTGGAACTGGGGCCATGGGCTCAGTTCTACCAACTTGTTTGTTTTAGGCTGCTGGAATACTGACTAACTTCACACAATGTTTCCTGATGTATGGTGATGTAAGAGCAAGGAGGCTCAGGCTCTGCATGATGATAGACTAATTCTCCCCTGATGCAATCATCCAGCCAGAACAGGAATGACTCATTCTCTCCATAAATATCTTGAGGCCTTTGTGTGATCATTTAAACTCGTTCACACCAACCTCATCTCATTTGCTTGAATGGCCTTTCTCCTGAGTTAGAATGATACATGTAAGAGAAAATCCAGGCCCTTAAAAATAAAATCATAATTAGTTTCTCTTAATAGCTGCTCTATTAAAAAATGTCAGATCTTCAAAAACTGTATTAGCAAAAGACAATGTATCTAAGTACATGGTGGGGTTTTTTCCCAAACTCAGCAGCCATAGGCTTGTTGCTGATATATCATACTTGCAAGAGGTTTCTATTGGCATTTGTGTTCCATGCTTTTTATATTGCCTTCTCAGAAATTATTTTGTCTAAAGAAGATTAGAACCACCAAAATGTAAGCACCAGGTCTTGAAAATTCTTATCCTGGAAAAGATATTTTTCCCCAGCACCTTCCACTTTTGTTCCATTGCATCTTAAACCTGCTCTAGTTCTGAACTCTGATTTTACTGTTTCATGCTCCCAAAATATTAAAAGATTACATTTCCAACCGGTTTACACTTTCCTCAGTTTTTATCTTCTACAAATATGGCTTGGCCAAAACGTTCTTGATGAAATAAAAATACTTTTGCTTTGCTTTCTGTTCACCTCATCCTCGAGCAGGTGCCAGGCAATCTGCGGCAGCTCTTCTGCTACCTGAGAAATGTTCAGATATAGAAACACCAGGCCAGCCTCTGTTGTCACAGCATGGAAAGCCAAAAATAGATGACATGAGAACATATTTCTTCCAATGAAAATTTTTGCAGCTACGTGAAGTCTTCAGATAAGCAGGTTTTAGTGTTGGAAGAGAATAGTCTTGGAATGAAGAATCTGCGATGTACATTTATAATATAAAAATAGTCTGTATAATATAGGCTTAATTAGATAGGGATAGGCATATTTGAATATTCCTCCTTCCAGTGGTGAAAACTTGTGGCAACAGCTGGTCTTCCATGTCAGGTATATGTTTCCTGACATAGTTGGAAAGCCACAAAATAAGAAAGTTTCTTTGGAACGCCATATTTGTAACATATTTAGTTTGCCCTTCCCTTGTTCACTGTGTGATTCAGGACTATTCTGAAGGCTGGGTTGTACCAGACATCATCATGTGTTAGGGACACTGGCATGGGGAAGTGATGGAATATTTTAAAGCTGAGGAATAGTGCCTAAATGAATTACAGGTCATGCGGAGGCAAAGGATCTCCGTTCAGCTAGACCGAGACTTCACGACATTAAAATCTCTGTGGGCTTAACACTTAAGTGTTTTCCCTCTCATCTCTTCTTAAACATCATGAAGTGACAGTGCCTGAAACCCTTCCTAGGGCAGAGCATTGCTTAATCATCCTTGTTTGGAAAATATTTCCGTAACATTCAAGCTATGCTTCATTCTTTTCCCCAAATGAAATGAGCGTGAGGGCAGGTGTCCCCCAGTGAAAGTGGAAAGTTATATAATGGGTAAGTAATTCCAAGTGGAGTAAAGAAGTCAGCACTGCATATTCCTCAAAACTTGATATTTCTGGAATAATGTTTCCTCCTGGTCTTGGTGGGGCTGCTTACTTATGCTATTCTTCTCAGTAAAGGGTCACTTTTTGTTCTCGCATGTGGTTTTCTTTTAAATCAAATTATCCCTTAAAGACACCCAAGGCAATTGCCATTTCAGTTAGGATCTAAGTATGCTTGATGGATGTCTTATTTATAATAGGCAGTGTCAGTGGTGCTAGGACAAGGGGTTGATTCTGCCTTAGCTTTTATGACAGTGCTAATAAAGTTCTCGAGTTCCCAGATAACATGTAACAGCCCCTTTACTGCAGTGCAAAATTATGGTTAAGGCTCAGCTGGTGGTTATTGTCCTGTAAATGTTCAGCATATTTCAGTGCTGCATTAGCACAAAGTTGCTCGAGTGACTGGTGATTTCTGCCATGGCCAGAAATCTGTCACGCTAAATGCTCAATGCAGATACAGGTGAAACTGTATTTCTGTCCCTGAAAACTTGAGGTCTACACAGACAGCTGAATTATGGTGATTTTACAGATGATAAGCTGCAATGTACACACTGATTTAGTTTTTCTGAGGAACACAAAAGCAGCTCAGGTAAAGTCAGGTACAAAACTGTGTTCATTTGAGTGCTAAATGGATAATGAAAAGTGGGTTTCTTTTCTCCAGTTTTAAAGAGTGTCAGCTATAGCCTTTATCCTCTATATTTCTTAAATATATTTCTTCATTTTCTGCTGTCATCAGGGAAAGAATTATGTTGATACACCTTCTAGGTGGCTTCCCAGCTGTGTATGGTGTATATTTTTAATTCCTTTAGGTTCAGTTTGATTTGTTCCTAGAACACTTATGTAATTTCAGTGAAAGTTCTAATGTTCTCCCAAGAGAAGATGAATTTGTGAGGGTTGTCATTATGCTTCTTTTCAAACAATCTCTCCCAAAATTTTAAGGAAGGAAAACCACAAAATTGCACTAAAATTGCAAAAAGCACCTACATAAAATGTTGCTTTCTTGTGAAAATAAGCAAATGAACTGTAACTACCTTGGAATTCAGAGCAGTCTATGGAGCTCTGTGATTTTTGGGAACAGGCTAGCCCAGCACAATTATCCTCTCTGTCTGGAGCTCACAGAACCTCCTCAGTAATTTTTCATTCAGAGGGATTTATTCTTTGCTGCATTAGTGAACGCAGTCAAACCCCAACACATCAGCAGAGCCTGTCTCTAAATCTAGGTGCTGCTCCCTGAAAGCCAAAGGGAGTTTTGCCATCGACTTTGATGAAAGTAGGAACAAGCCCTTTATTTGCAACTTAAAGCAAGTAGGTTAGAATTATGAAGAATGATTATTTAAAATAGCAATGATGTAATATCAGTGTCAATTCCATTATTTTAACAGATGTAAATTTGCTCTGCTCTTGAACTCTGGTGAATTTTAATGGCAATATTAAAGAGATACTATTAAGACTACTTAAAAGAACTATTTGTAAAAAGTGTCTCCAGTTAGGGGGGGAAAAAGTTTAAATTGCTTTTTTATTCAGTCTGCACAATTATTTATTGAAGGGTTTTGTATATTACAAATTAATATGCATTAGAAGCTGAAAAGATCACACAATAATTCCAGTAGTCATTGAATATGGGAGAGCTTGCACTGTTTAGACAAAGCAAATAGAGTCTTTATCCAGCTGGAGTTAAGGCAGTCTTCACCATCATGAAAATAAGGATTTTATAATGTACGTTATGGGCAATGTAGATGAACAAAGCAGTTCAAAACCAGGTGCTAAATAACTGTAGTGAAAATGTAGATACATTCCCAGGGAAGAGCCATGCCAACAATTGATGTTGTACCTGGCTGATGGTGTCTGCTCTCTCTTCCCTGGCAGTCCAAGGGAATCCAGTATTTGGAGGTACTTACAGGATTCAGATCTAATTTTTCACAAAATCTGCATTCCAATGGGGACACTGATGGCAGAAGGAGGTCAGAGTGACCAGTCCTGGAGCAACACCTCTTAAAATTATGTACAAAGCTGTGAGCATTTGACTCAAAAAGGTTGATTTTTCTGGAGTGAAAGTTTAGTTTTAAAACTAATTCTAGGGCTTCAGTTCAGAGCTGATAAAATGAAATGCAACATTTTGAACAGGCTGCTATTCCACAAACAAGGTTATCACAGGCCAGAAAAGTAGGTGTTGCCACTTTTTAATTTTTTTTTTTTTAAACCGTGATAAAACAAATAACAGAAAATGAGACTGAGAAGCAGGGAAAGCCAGATTCTAACAATTCTGTATTGTCATTTTTACTAAGGGCTCATTTCTCTCACTAAAATCAATGTCAGTCCTTTGTGATTTTTACCTCATCTTTTACCTCATACAGTTATTAATTTGGGGTGCTAAAATTATTTCTGTTTATTTCTCGGCTATATGCAGAATTCATCTTCAGTGCTCATCTTCATTAAGAGGTGCTGGGCACTGGAAACTGCAGTCAAGGTTCTCACCTACCAATAAAGCTGGGTATTTAGAATATCTGTGTACTACATATACCTAAAACAATCACACTTCTAAGTAGTTGCTTCACCTCCAGTCCTACTAATCACCTTCATGGAGCAAATAGGCTGCTTTAGTGGTTAAGTGATTTTTGCTTTTAGTGGTTAAGTGGATTTGAGACCCTCAAGTGAAAAGTAAAAATTTGGGAACAAGATGGTATCTCATAAGGGAAACAAGGTGCCTGAGCAGAGCTGGACTTTGTGAATCATTTGACCTCACAATTGTTTCTTCTGAGTAAAGTCTGGGAATGCATTCTTGGAAGAATTCAGCTTTGATCCTACAGGAAATTCCTCTTTCCATTAGTTTTCATTTCCTTTTCTTGCTGCACACAAACTTAAATATTGCAGAGGGCAAATCCATCAAACTTTCTCTGATTTTCCATTGGGAGGAGAATCAGGCTTCATCTTCAAGTGGCAGTCTTTCAGTTGTGCAAAAAATGTCTTTAATTCTGTGAAAGCCACCAAACTGAGAACCCTAGGCTGAGCTAGTGGGACAGGAGAGAAGGTGGAGGATTTATTTGACTGCAGCATCTCCTTGGCCACCAGGCCACCCTGGCTGTGACACAGCTGACCCAGAGCAGTCAGTGCAGCCTGTTTGCATCACAGTTGACCCAAGCAGTTCTAGCTCAGCATAAAGTTTTAAAGCAGATCCAAATGTCGCCTAACAGACAAGACTTGGAAGAGTTTCCCTGCCAGAACTCAAACCCTGTGCTGCCAGTTTGCTTGTAACTTATTGGTATGGTCTACACAATGCTCTTGAGATTAATAAATATATAACCCCATATCCCATTACCACATAGTGTTTGAAACACTTCCCATTAACAAAATACAGTTCAAGCAGGTAGAAAATATCAATGCATCTCATTAGTGGGGGAGAAATGGAAAATATATATTATATTAATGCCAAGTTTTGTGCTCCTGGGAGAAGTTTAGGGGGTGGGGTGGGGAATGTATTTCTCCAGGTGGTCTCAAGTCGAAGGATAGAGTTTCTTGACTACACCAGCAATTAGAAACAGGGCAACACTATAGCAAAGATGTGGCCTCTAATCAAAACCAAGGCATTCTTAATTTTCTATCAGAAGCAGATTCAGCACCAAGCCTAAGCACAAGCCTGACTTCAGGCACATGAGTAATTCTGGTGACTTTGCTCTTGAAGTCTGGGCCTGAAGAATCGGATCTGATGTTTTCATTTTGTCAGCATGTGCATGGGTTGTTTCAGGTTGCACAGCAACCTGCAGTGTCCTGTGCTCTGATTTTCTTCAGCAGTAATAGAGAACTTGAGTGTGACAGAAATGAAGGTGGGGCTAAAGTATGAGGGGATTGAAGCCTTAGGAAAAATAATACAGGAAAATTGCATGTGATGAATACATGCATTGCAGACCCATGGCCCGAAAACCAAACAGACCAAACCATTCAAATCTTCGAGTGGCAAAATCTTTTTTTCCTATTTTATAGGAATGCTGGAGACTGAAATCAGTGCTGCAAAATACTGGGAGAGGAACACTGACATTATTAGTTTCAGTGAGCAGCTTCTGTTCTCTAGGTCTTTATGGCTGACCCTCAGTTAAACCACCTAAGCCTGGGCATAAAAAAGCAAATGTTTAATTTGTGGTTTGGGTATGGGAAGGACCTTGTAAGTTGCTGGACTCTGCTTGAAAGATGAGGTTCAGATGGACAAAAATCCTTTAATCCCTCTAAGGTTGTGCCTGTGGCAGGGGGTGGGAACAAGATGGTCTTTTTAAGGTCCCTTCCACCCCAAAATATTCGATGACTCTAAGAACATATGAAGCTATTACCTGGGGTTTTTTAAAATTTTTGGGTTGAAACAATCAAACCCATAATTCAATGGGTAGGTTTTTTAGAGAAGCCACTTTATTTGGTATACATTTAAAGGATATAATACACCTCTTCTTGAATAAACACAAGCAGGCAGTAAAGCCTAACAGGTTTCCTACCATGGTTTAGTATACCTTGGGCAAAACCTGGAGTACCAGGTTTTTACTGGGATCTTTCTACCTCACTCTTTAGTAGTGTTTCTGGAAAGTTCTTCATGGGGAAAAAAACAGCCAAAGAAATTAGAAACTTGGAATGGGAGGTCTGTTGGTTTTCTGCTCTCATAAATTGCCTGCATAACACACGTGGTTGTTGAAGGGCCGTGCTGGGGGGATAATTCCCCTGGCAGAGCAGCACCACGTGCTCCTGCTTGTCCATGTGCTCTGTGCAGCTGGGCAGTGGATCACATAACACTGTCAATGCCAGCTGGTCGTGCCTGGGGGGCCCCTAAAACTGTAAATAGAGTGGGCAAGAAAACCTCCCGGAGGCACAGCACTACCTGTGGGAGCAGGAATGCTGGAGCCAGCTGCCCAAGCCTTGTAGTCAAGGCCACTTGACAGCTGGCCATGCCTGGCCCAGCTTAGCTTGTCCCAGTCTCTTGTCCCAGGTCTCATGCCTGGAACCTGGATGTCTGCCAGAGTGGTTCAGAGATCACTGAGGGTGGCTTGGAGGATGAGGAAATGCTATGCCCTGCAGAGCTAAGGGCAGGCTCCTCCTAAAGTGCTCAGCATAACTGGAGCTCCCAAATATTCTTGCTGGCGTTGCACTGAAAACTCATTCTGTGAGCAGAAGGGCAGGGGGTGTGTGCACAGCTAAGAATCTGCTGCTATTTTATTAACACTAGCTAATAGTTTAATCAGTTTATGTACTACCAGTTTTTCTTTAATTGAGAAAAGTCTGGACTATTGTAGTCAGACTCTTGAACAATCCATGCCCAGCTTTTCCAATACCAACTCTTGTAGGTGGTGGTGTGCTCCCCACTCCCACAGGTGATGTCCCATCCCACCTGGTGTCCTCAAGGTCCCACTGTGTTTCCACCTTGTTCACCTTCCTCCCTGTCTCTAGGCGGCCCCGGCAATGCCTGCCCAAGGGGATCCACTAAGAAATGAGGGCATTATAGAGCCAGCCAGCAGGAATATCTGGCCGTGGGAGGTGTGACCTTGGAAGGCCACCCCAGTAAGGTTCATCAGCAGGAGAACATGGAGAAAAAAATCTTTGGCAGGCAGGATGTGAGTCAAGGAAAGATTAGGTTAGATGTGGCCCAAAAGACACTGCCTAGACACGTGCACCATGGGTTTTCCCAGAGCTGATGAGGATGCATCACTGTAGTCCAATCATCCATTGTTCAGTGTTCTGAAAAGTTCTTGTTTTATGAAAATGTACAGAGACAAAAAAATCCAACTTGGGAAAACGATGACATTTTATGTATAAATCTGTTTTATTCTGTGTGAAATTTAACTGTAATGATCTTAATGATTTATGTAAAGTGAAATATTGGGTTTTCCTTTTTCTTTCTCTTTTAGCCCTGGTCTCACACAGGCATGTTAATGATTATTTGTCAAAGTCACACTGTTTGCTTACAAGGTACGAAGGCTTTTTAGACACTATAATGACAGCTTTTGATTCACTTGATAATATTTAGAATAAGCCATAAAAGCCAATCTCTGAACGAACAGACCGCTTTTATTGGCTTTTAGTGCTATTACTGCTATCATAAGTGGTAAATTGGCCTAATGCAGGTAATACTGCTGTGTCATACTGTAAAAACCACTGCTGAGTTTTTATATTTTATTTATTTTTCATGAAAATATTTCAAGGCATGGGGACCATACTATCCTTCTACAAGCATTGGTGACTCCCTCCTAAGCCAGAGCTGGAGAAGCTTCCAGTGCTGTTTGGAATTTCTTTGCTCAGTGGTTATTATTTCTGGTGGAACAAGGCTGATCATAAAGTTGGGCACCAGGAGTGTCAGTGAAGTGACTATCCTCCTAAGCTTACGGGCTATTTATTTATTTAAATAATAAATAAACTAGGAAAAGAAAAAAAAAAAAAAAAAGATTGCTTAGCTGGAAGCTGAATTGGATATGGTTCAAATACTTTATGCTAGATTTTATATGCCTTGTTTTATAATAGCAATAGTATTTTTTAAAATAGTAAGCACTTAAAATATCTGCTGACTATAAATTTGGTCGCCACGTCATCTAGCCAGAATGACTACCAGGTACCATAATTGTTTTTTCCTATGATTCTCTTGGCGTTCTTCCCCTAATCTCATCATCTCATATTTTTCCACTCCTAGAATATAAGCAAGAACTTCAGAGGATCAAAATTAACCTACAACTTCTTTTTCTCTTAATAAGAAAGTTTGGTTTTTTAGTATTTCTAAATGAGGGAAACTGTTGAGAAAGTTAAGAGACTTGAATTGACTTTTGAATTTCCATTCATTCATCTTTCCTCTTCTTCCCCTTTGCCCCTGAACTTTCATAGTGGATACTGTCCAGTGGTTCTTGTTTGAGGGAGAAAAGTTTAGTACATTTTAAATTTAGTTAAAACTTGAATATTCTGAAGGCAAATAAAACTTCATCATGGTATACTGTGTGTTTATTAAAAAACTAGCCTAGTGACAGAGATGTCTGAGTAATAATCACCAACTTAAGTTGGATGTATGCTTGAAATAATTATTCATATTCAATATGCCGTAGGAACAGGAAGAATCATATTCCAATTTAAATTCTGGCATCCAAGCTTTTTTGGATACATGAAAGCATTTTGGCACAAGTTTAAGTTGCCATGGGCATGTAACTAAACACAATTTCTCGTGCTAAAAGGGTTTAACTTCTATTTAAGACAACTATATTTACAAAGATCACAAAGCAGAAAGTTCTCCAAATCTGATGTCTGAGTTTTTCTCAGTTGGAAGATACTGATTTGACCTGTATCTTACTCTGAAGAACTCAAGTGGCCTTATTTACCCAAAACCTACACTTCCTTTAAATTGCAGGTGCAAGGATATAAGCAAAGATTGTTCCTAGTTGCATCTCTGCTGCAATAGCATCTTTCTTTCATTTGAAGCTGTTTATAGGCATATATCAGCAAGAAGAACATAATCTGTCAGTAATCAGTTCTCTCATGTCTCAACAATATCATGGCAATGTTTGTTTTTCTGTAGAGCACAACAGTGAGTGGTGCATCTACTTCTCTATATCTGGAGCCCACTGATTTATTCAGGGAGAAGTTTTTCTTCCTGGGCATATTTCTGTGCTGTGTGTATTCATTTATATGTGAGAGAAGACAACATTATCATGTTTAACTGCTGCAATCATAAGCACATTAAGTAGACAGATAATAAACAATCCATCTGAATTTATGATTAAGTTAATTGTGTCTGTGTTTTTCTAATGTGTTTATTCAGATTAAGGACAGAAATTAGAATGAGTCTACATAATCAAGAGACCCTAAGAGACTGTTTGACTCCTATAAAAAAAATTAATTTCGTTTAGGGGGATAACAAAGATCTCTGCAACACTGAAATATCACTTAGGGGGTAAAGAGGCCTGATGCAATTCTCTTCAAAGAGATGAATCTCAGGAGTAGCGGGAGTTATTAAAGAACTCAGCTGACACTGAGGGCACAACACCTCATTTTTGCATGTGCCCTTCAGTCCAGCAGGCAGCAATCTCCCAGGTTCAACCTCCTAGAGAGTCCTGCAGAGGGTCAGGTTACTGGAACCAATAAGCTGAGGGGACAGGTGAGGAAACAAGGAATTAAAGTTGGATGGGGTGTTGAATCTCAAAGATTTTCCACTTCTTACTGATAGCTGAATACTCTCCCTGATAGGAGTTAGAGCCCATCTCCTGCTCTTCACTCAGGTGTCATTCCCTCCGTATCTCTGGAGCAATGAGGTTTAGGTGGTCAGTCCAGACAGAGCCACTTGGGAATCTTCAAACCATGATATTACACAGAGTATCTTATAGCTGGAGGTGAGAGTCTTCTGGAAGGAGTGAATCTGAGTACTCTCATGTGTTCATGTGCTCTGAGCCCAGATCTGAAGTCACAGATCTAATCACCAAGCTGCTCTGAGAAGAGGTTTGTGTCCAGGATTTTATTACTGGTCATTTAAAGCAGTCACTTTTAATGTCTCTTTCCATTTGGACTTAGTATTAAATACTTATTTAAAAAATAAATGGAAAATAATTCTGTTGAATCTCAGCTAGCAAGAAATGTTTAAACTAATTTTGCTTCTGATCTTTTTTCCTGTAATATCTTTCAAAAGTGATAGACCACTGGCCTGCCCAGTATTTAGCCCATTTGCACAGCACTTTGTCTTGAGTACTTGGAGGCAGTCGTATTTTAGAGAATGATTGAAAATCTTCACTCATATGAGAGGAGGTCTATTTTTTTTTTTCCATAACCGATTATATTCAATCTGAATATTTCATTGAACTGTTCTAATACTCAGGAATTTGCTACACCTCTATATGACCACGGTTGTCAGTTTGGCTTCACACACCACTGTGTAATCTCTGAGGCCTATAAAGCTTTTCCTGAAAACTGGCTCTAAATAACCCATGATTATTCTGCCTTCTAACTCAAAGTAAATCAGGCCTGCATAATTTTTGTTGTGGGGGGCTTGCACTGCCTCAGATCCAGCTGAGCAGTTTGACATTTGACCCTTCCCTCTATGAACTAAGGTGGTAAAATGAGCCATGTCTTTGTTTCTCTTGCTGCAGTGGTGCCCTGAGATGATTAGTGGTATCTATTCTTAAACATATTGGGATAAATCAAATTTTTTGTAAGCCAGTGTAGCTCTGTTGCTTTAATGGAATTATTAATTTCTTTGACACTGACCCTTAGGCTAAGATTTTCCATGCACCAGTTTGCCATCCTAAGTAGGAAGTGCTATGGAGGTCCTTGGACATGTGGGTTCTGCTTTAATGTTTATATTGCTGAGATACTCAACAACTGAAGAGTGTCTGAAGTGTTATTTCATATTTTGTTCTAGTGACAGAACAATGGACAAAATTCTGAATATTTTGCCCAAGTACAGCAAAGAATAGAATTGGTCTGGAAAACTTCCAGTAGTGAATGAAACAATACATTCAGGCCTTCCCCAGCACTGGCACTTGAATGAAACAAACTTTTCCTTTGTATAACAAATTTACTTCAGGCAATCAAATAAAAACAAACATTCGTGTATGTTTTTATAATAGATATCCAGGATATCCACACATAGGAGCGTAACTTTAAACCTTTAGAACTTTATGTGCAGGAGAAGTACCCCTGTCTTTACGTCCAAAGTCTTACATCTTCAGGGATCCTCCAGCTCGAAGGTCAAGGACCCCTCAGTTTATAATGTTGTAATTAGGAGTGGAGAGCCGGGATTATTGCAGATTTCATATACTCCCTCCCCATTGGAAGAGTCTTTAAATCTGCTGTTTTACAACTTAAAGGAAGGGTTGTCTTCATTAATTCATTTGGTCATAGTCCTGAAGCTGACAAGGCATCTTCCAGGAATTTGAGCCCCCTGGGATCCTTGTCATCGGTTTTTAAATGCGCTCTTTTTTTTGTGTGTGTGGTGTTCTTATCTGGAAACAGTCTGCTTGGATTAGTACATTCATCTGAGAAGCATTTGGCATTTTCTGTTACATAAAACTGAGAAGTCTTTCTTTGCTATCAGTCTTCTATAAAGCTTTTCAATGCAATGACTTAATTCAGGCTGAAAGAAGAGAGTGAAAAAAGCTTCTGGACCCAAGTCAGCAAAATTCAGGAAACAAGTGTCCAAGCTTGTATGTAAAATTGCATTCACTGACTTGTGAAATTTTAGGAAGAAATTCTAAAAATGTCATTTAACTCCCTAAATGAAGGGATGCAAGTCAGTTCAAAACACTTTCTTGCTGAGAATAGTCTCAGCAAGAGTACAAGCCTTGTACTTTTACTCTAAGCCTCTCAAACCAGGGATAAAACTGGAAGGTTGTAAAAACTGGGAATTTCCCTGAGTGTCTCCAGGACAATTCTCCCTCTGCAATACCAGTCTCGCAACATTGTGTCCTTCCCACTTTATTAATGCTTGTGGAAGTCTCGTCCAGCCCCTGAGTACATGGGAGAGGAGTGTTCTTGGAAAAAGACATTTTTGGGTGCTGCCAAATAGAAAGGTTTTCCTCTTATCCCAGGACCAGGCTGTGGGAAGTTTTGGTGAAGTCAGGAATAATCTGCTCCTGTGTTGGGATGCACCATGAGGAAATGTAGCCTAGTCTCACCCAATGGGATTAATACTGGAATAAGGTATTCTTTGAATAATGTCACTACAGCCAGGTCTATGATATAAGTAAATCTTTTTTCATATGAAATGTAGTCCTTTTAAGGGGTGAAATATAATCCTGAACAGAGGCTCTATTTACCACTTAAGCCCTATTTTATGGTTTAAGTGCTGACCTTGCACTGACCCTCAGTACTGGGCTGAATTTCACCCTACAGCAAAAATCTGCTGGCTGGAGCAGTGGATTAAAGAAATTGGGGCTAGACTTTTTACTATTTGCAAGACAATGAAAACAGGCTTATTTTAGACAAAAATGTTTCTGATTTACGAGAATTTTAGTGCAAAAAGGGGCTATTTTGGAGAAAGTCTTGAGATTAGACTTTCAGTTATATTTTTGGCAAGAGAGCAAGGAAGCCATTTCATTAACTTTTCACTGGAAGTTATATATGGAGGGCATTTGTGTACACAGCTGGGCAGCATAAAACAGGAGGGCTTTGTGTGAAAATATCCCGAAATGAAATTTCATTTCTCTGTGACTTGGATCTGCGTTCCTGGGCTGCCATGGCCAGTTTGGGATGAAACCATGGGAGGGCAGTGTGAGGCCCTCAGACATTTTTTTTTCCCCCTTGTGTTCGCAATGGATGCAGAAATAGTGAACAGACCACTGTGGTCCCTGTGCAAAATCAGTGTCACCTTTTATAGCTTTATGTCCGTCAGATAAGCTCCCGCCTGCTCCCACGTATCCATATGGCTGTAATCATCGGGTGATACCAAGAGATCTGTTTGCAAGGAGCTCCAAAAGCCACATGCTGGGGCTGGTGTGAATTTAGCTCTGCTTTGACCTCCCTCCTTTCCCACCAGATGGCTGCTAATCTGGCACTAAATCACTGCCATGGTGGAAGGGGCAGGGCTGGGGCTGTGCTGGGCAAGGTGGAGCCATCCCAGAGCTCCTGGGAGTGCTGCTCATCTTGGCTACAGCCTTTCTAAAGGCATGTCTTGTGTGGCTTCCAGATTTTACAGGAGCCTCTAATGGCCATGCTGGGTTAGGGGCCCAGAGATTCTTCTTGTTTGGGGTGTTGCTCCCCTGCTTGTTGCTCATTGAATCACAGAATCATAGAATGGTTTGGGTTGGAAGGGATCTGAGGTCATCCAGTTTCATCCCCTGCCATGGGCAGGGACACATTTCACTATCCCAGATTGCTACAAGCCCCATCCAACTTGGTCTTGGACACTTCCAGGGATGGGGCAGCCACAGATTCTCTAGGAAACCTGTGCCAGGAATCCACCATCCTCACAGAGAATAATTTCTTCCTAATATTTAATATATATGCATATAAATTTTAAAAACACTTCACACTTTTCCTGTCACACTCTCTCAGTGGAATCTTTTGAGTTCATGAAACAGGTGGGAATGAAAGGCCTTGCAGAGGACATTTCTCAAATATTATCTTCAAGTTATGTTGGCTGTTCTTTATTTATACGTGTCATATTCTAGGCACTGTCATTTATATTATTTTGTGCATGTCAGGGCAAAACATGCGTAAGTGGGGACAGCACTGAGGATTCCTGCTCCAGTTTTTCATGGCAGATAACTTTTGAAGTGCTTCTTTGCTGTGAACCCATGTTTCAGTCTGCCCTGATTTTCTGTAAGCAGTGACATGGGGGCCTCTATATCTCCATCCAAAACCAACTCACATCTCCTTCCTATGGGAGGAAGAAAGCACCAATAACTGTCTCCACTCCTGCACAAAATAGGAGTCATTGTCCAGTTTTGCTGCTATATCCCAGGCTTTCCTTGGGTTGCTTGGCATCAGTGTTAAGGTCAGACAAGCAGACCTGCCTTTTCTCCGTGCTCATTCATACAGATTCTGGTTGATTTGCATGTGATGGTCTGATGCATACCCTCCAAATGCAGGGTTTCTAATCTGTTGTGTGATCTTCAGAAATAAATAGTCCTGAAGAATATTCCATACTGTCAGAAAACATTGCTGGTGTATATCCTTCTTACCCTGAGACATCTTGAATAGGACTGTAAACATTTCACCTTCCTTGTTCTCATTTTCAGCCCTAGGAGTCTTTAATGTTACTCACATCTAGACTTCAGTACTAAATGCCTCAAGAGACAAAGATGTTTTGGCACTTTTTAAAGTCTAAAAGTTAGGAAAGGCATTCAACACTCTTCTTCCCTGTTTACATTTTGATTACAATTTCATTATGGCTCTACATTCTGCAGGTGCTGTAGAGGACCCTTCACTAGAAAAAGGCTTGTAGTACAAGCAAAAAGGAAAATGACAAGTTTGTCATTGTCCTTTTTAAGAAAAATACAGACCAAGGCCATAATTATAAGCATGTTTCTGTCCTGGGCTTTGCTGACTAATGCAACATTTTTGTCCCTGTGTTATCTTTAACTGCCACCAGTTTTCTGGTGCACCTGTGGCAGGGGCACATCAGTGGGTAAAAATTATTTATTTAGAGGCAGAGCCATGAGCTGAGCTGTTTATACTATTCCTGATGACAAGATACAGCCCTAGATACCCAGCCTACTCTTTTTCAGGAATACTTCTGACAAGGCTGGTTTGGTTTCTGTTTTGCTTTGGGAAAGTTCTCCCTCAGAATGAGGCTTTGATTTCTGCTCTTAGAAGATTCAAGACAGAAGTAAATTATCTTCTTNTGCTGAAAGATAACAAAAATGTATAGATACCTTATTTTGCAGTTGACCCACTGTACAACTAGTCCATGAGTTTTTACTTTGCAAAGCATTAGGAAAAACTGAAGTCTAGGAAAGACACTAAAACCACAGCCTAGTTGTTTATTTCTGATACTATGTGGTTCATGATTGTTTCTTTTAGAAGGAACAAATAATCAATACAAAACCATGAATAAAAATAACTTTTCTTTAACACTGGATGCTAAAAGAACATATAGTCTTCTTACTGTGCCTGATGGAAACAGTACAAGTCTGTTCTCCACAATTCTTTGTTTATTGGAATGCCTGAAATCTATACATGAGGTATTTTTAAAACATTTAAACATAGAAGTTAAGCTTCTGCTCCAGACAATTTGTTTCACCATATTCTAAAATCCCAGTGCATACCACAGAAGTGCTTAAAGCAAAGAAACAAAAACAATTTTTTTAAAAAACAAACTTCAATTTAAGATAAAATAATTTCCATATTCTTAATCTGAGGAAAAATTGCTTTCCTCATGAGACTATTGACTCAGCTGCCGTAGAAGATCTTCAAGGCCCAATTCTGCTCAGTGGCACTTTGGAAAGGAGAAGTGCCAATAGTCAACACTTGGCTCTTTCTGAGCTACAGCAGCTCCTCCAAGCACAGAGCAATCAAAGCATTGCTAATGATCCTGAAACTCTGCATGGGGTCTCTCCTTAGGAACTGGAGAAATAAAACCTTGTGAAGTAGCATCACTAAGTGAAATGAGCTCAGGTAGCATCACAGCTGTGAGGGATGTACCTGGCTCCTGGAGGAGGTCTGGACCAGAGGATAAATACCAATATGGGACTCTGAGGGCTCTGCCATCAATCTTGCCCTGTTCAGAGACATGTTGAAGTCCTTTGGACTTTTATATCCCTTTGTAAAGTTGCAAATCTCCTGTATTCTACTCTCTTGTGGTGGAATAAATACTCAATTCAGTTATTTGCTGTATGCTTACTCAGCCTTCTCTCTCTCTCTCTCTGGGACACTCAAACTACAGAGGTTCTGCTGGCTGAGTTGTGAAGTTAAGTAGCCCTTGCAAGCAGAGGGCTTTGGGTGTCCAGCCAAGCCAGGTCTGGGTGCTGGTCAGCGAGCCCTGATCCAGTGGGAGCTTTTCATTCTGTGCAAATGCTGCATAAACGTGGAAGGCTGTAAGGCAGGGACATTAATTCGGGCCTGCTTTGCTGCAAACTCCTTTGCAACTAAATCATCTAACATACAATCAGTGACGTGAGCTTAAAATAGTAATGCACATTTGCAGATGACTTAACAGTATCTATAAATGTGCCTTTTGCCCAATACCCCATAGCTGGTGTTTTCAAAATATGAGGTCACTTGTTGAGTCTTCCCAAAATAATTTTTTTAGGATTAGAGTACAGGAGTTCTCATTAAAAACCATAATTTGCACCCAGCCATGGACATTTAATTTCTATCTTGTGCATCTGGAAAGCCTACTTTTGAAACTTTCATTTAATTCAAATCCTAGTTGTCTGTAATAAATGCAATAAAGGGATTCTGCTATGACCAACAAATCTGCATAAAGATGTAATAAACTCTATTCTAACTTGGCAAATCAGGTTTTTTTCAGCAAGAACCTTTCTTCTTTGTGCATAAACAATGAGGAAATACTTCCAATTTTTTATTTTCTTAAAAGAAAAAAAAAAAAGTAGCAACATATAGAATGTAGCATTTGAAATACTGGTATTTGTTGCAAATTAGTAACTTAATGCCCTTTCATTTTCAGCCTTTTAAACCTGAAAGATCCCCAGAATTGTCCTTTATGGCCTCTCTACATTGGAGAGTCTACATTTCTGTACATCCAAAGCGCTGATAATTGATGTTACTTTATTCTAAGATAACACACTGACAAATCGAAAGGCTCAGGCTTCATCTTTACTCATGTTTTAGAAAATAATTATTAATAATAATTAATAATATTAATCCAATGCAGTAAAAGTTTTGATTACTAAAAACTTTTCATCAGAATTAAGACAATCATCTATACTTATAGTTCAGATCAAATAAAACTTTCCCAAGAATGCAAGCACATTAGAAAAATGAGCTTTCAGGATACTTTAAAATTTGGTAATTTAGGTCTTTCTTACAAAAGAAATTTTATGTGCATATTGCATAGAAGCCAAGCTATGGAATTTTAATTGTAGAAATTCCAGGCCATATTCAAGCCTATAGGTTATTTTCTGCCTTTTTAAATTTTTTTAAATTTTTTTTTAAAGAAAAAGAGATATGTCTGTACACAAACCAGTAACTAATAACTCAAAGTAACTTACCTTTTTTCAGCCAAGAAATATTTTGCTTGTCATGTTCAAAACTTTCAGCTGCTTTGATTTTTACCTTGTCTGTCTTGTCCTCTGACATCTGTGGGAGAGAAGAGAATTTGGGGATGTCAAGTTCTCTTGAAGAAAGTTTGACAGAGAATGATGTTCTCTGTTTAGGTTCCTGCCATAATAAATTGTGCATACTTACACAGACACTTCTTTTCCCTGCAGATTATTGACACTACATAATATCTGAGCCATTGAATTTATGTTCTGCCCCTAAATGCTTTATCAATATTACATGGTTGCTGTTTGTAGCGGAATGCTTTTGTAATGTAACTATAAATTACACCATGAAATAAATTATAAGCTCAAAGCATGATGATAATAAATAAACATATAACACATAGAATAGTACGGTCAGGCTGAGGAGGAGGCATCCAGGCTGCCTGTATATTGTGGCTCAAAGTTGCTGTAAAACCTGCTATCAGAGAGCTGTAATTATAGAAATAATAATAAATATTTATAAAGACAACTTGAACAAAGTGAACCCCCCCCTCGCCCCCGAAAAAGAAATCTTTACTGCCACTTGCTCCAATTTATTTGCTGTAATGCGAAGGATCCCGAACAAGTCCCGGTACCTGAGGGCATTACGTGCTCAGCCCCCGCACTGTGGCTTCCTGCTAGCAATAAGCTCAGGCAGCCTGGGCTTCTCCTAACTGCTTTCTATTGCCACTGAATGCAGTCAGCTCGAGCATTTCTCTATTTTTACCTGTATCTCCCACCCAGGCAGAGAGCAGCAGGGTTCAGGCGCCGAGGAGAGGAGCTTTTGGCCGAGTCCCTCGCTGGCTGCTGGTGTCCAGCATTCCCACACCCCGGCAAACTGAAAGGATGAGCAGTGCACTCTCTGTCTGCCTGCTGTGTGGTGCCAGATTTGTCTTGCTGCCAGCATCAGCCAACTTACTGCTGAGGGTTTGGGGTTTTTTCTTCCCCCAAACCCGTTGTTGTTTGCGTGCACTTCTAGAGCTGGCGAGGGTAGGGAAGGAGGAGGGTGATGAGTATCCCAGCACTAGTGGAGTGATTAAAAAAAAAAAAAAATAAAAATCAGAAGCTTTTCAAATAGAAAAAATTGGTTTGGAAATGTTATTACTGCAGTTCATAACCCAGTGAATCTGTGAGAGGAGGAAGAAAATAGAAAGGGAACCAGGAAATTAATAGCAACAAATCAGATAAATGTGTCATGGTTTTGGCTAAATATAAGTTAAGATACCAAAGGATATAGAAATTAGACACTAAATATCTATTTACAGCTGTCACTTTGGCAAAGAAAAGGTCTCAGCCCATGGGGAGCTGAGTGCTGTGACCCTCCCCAGCTCAGGAAGCTGAAGGGCAGCTCAGCCCTTCCCTCCAGTGCCACGGGGCTGAGTGCTCCCTGCTGGGGACAGCACGAGGCTGGGTGGGCTTGACAGCAGCACAAGGGGCAGGGACCCCTGAGTGGGCTATGCCATACCTTGAAGACACTACAGAGTGCAGTTTGTTCGTTTGGTTTAAAAATTCTCCTGCCATAGTTACCAGCATTATTGCCGTAATGGTAGTTGGGAGTAGGGCAAACCCCAAAGAGAACAAGATTTTAAGGTGCTCAGACATTTTGTCTCTTCATATAGGACAAAAAAAGTCACTCTGCTTCCCTGAACTGAATTTTCTAAGGGTTGGTTGTGGGGTAGGTGCAGAATTACTCATTTATCGTACTTTTTAAGTGATATTTACGAAATTTCAAGCAGCATTTGTCACCAGATACCATAATCCAAGATTCCAGTGCTTAAGTGTGGCCAATAAATAATAACATATTCCCTTTGTTATGACAATTATCTTCCTCTATTCTCCCATCACATGTCATTCTTGCTAGAAAAAAAATTGTTTTCTTTCTTTTTTTTAAAAAAATAAATCTCCTGAGCCAACCTGACTGAGGTTCTTCTACCATCTTTAGCTAATTATGAACTGCATGCTAAGTGCCTACTTACCTCTCCAAATTGCAATGATTAGTCTTGCATGGTTTGAAAACCTATTTTAAGCAGGGTACTTCAGAAACAATTGCAACCACAGTGGGGAGGACACTCTAGGAGTAGTATTTTAAGATCTGTGTTCCATTCTCCTTGGATGCAGCTTTGAGGATCACATCTTTTCAACTGCAGTTCCTCGTTCTCCCAGAAACACCTATTTTCCCATGTTGTGGAGTCTGCAATGTTTCAGATTTATCGGTGGTGCTAGTTCTTCAGCTGGATTTGTCAGGCTGTGGAACTCCTGGTGGGTACTGATAAAATCATCTGGGCTCCACACGGAGCAGTCTGAACCTCTCTGCATTTCAGAAGCCACTGTTGAAAATGAAGATATGGGTGATTTCCAAACTAAACCAGAGTGAAAGTTCTCCAGTTTGTCTGGCACATCCTCACTGTTTTTCTGGAGGTTTTTTCAAAACCCTAATGCCTTTCCCAAAGAAAGTAAAACAGATGAGGAGAAAGCCCTTCTAAAACCACAGACCTGAAAACTGCTGTGGCTTGAGATAACAGCCCCTGAAGTCTTGTCCTTCAGGGTTTTTGTCACATAAACTCTCTTTGAAGCCAGCAGGAGCCAGGATTGAGCCTGGACTCAGCCTCCAGGAATGTGAGCATTCCCCCAAACCATGGCAAATTAACAACAACAATTTAACAACACCAAGCAGACACAGACCTGACTTTTCATTGGGTTTTATACCTTTGTGTCTGAGCTTCAGCGAAGAGAGTGCAGATTAGTGCTCTGAGATGTTCTCTTCACGTGCTGTCCTGAGATGCCCTGCAGCACCCACAAGTGTTGGTAGCTTGTAAACCCACAGAAGTTACTGCACATGAAATAAACCACCAGTGAGTTAAGAAAACATCAAATAACTTTCTTAGTCTTTGTATTCTCCACTACTGATGTTCAATTAATGGTCTTAATGTTTTCAGTCCTGGAATATTAAATGTAACCTTTCATAATCTTGATCAGCTCCAGTTTTCTACTGAGACATGTTCCTGTGTGCTATTTTTTGCTTCATTTAATTAAGTTATTTTGGATAAATGCATCAATATTTCTGTTTCCTAATCAATCTTAAAGTAGTTAGAGGAAAGGCAACCTTGCCATACATCCTCAGTAATGCCAGGCTTTGCAAAGGAAGAAAGAAACATTATGAGACAAGGTTATTAAAATATTGAGTAAACTTGTTTCTGTTAAAGCTGTAATTGAATTTTTAAAGCCCTGGCCCATCTTAAACACTGAACTTTAGTTTATGGTTTGATAATTCATTTCACTTTTATTTTATAGGTTTTATTTTATGGCTACTAAATATCTATGGGCCATCCCATGTTCATTTTCCTTCCAGGTTGTGAAATGGGGTATTTAAATGGAGGATTAAAAATAAAAATCATAATGCCAAAATAGATGCGGTATCAATCAGTTCCCAGATAAATGTACTGTATCAAGTGCTTGTTGAGATTCAAGAGCATATTTTTCTGCTCTGCTCCACTTAGACTACAGGCAAGTCTTTGTGGAGTTGAAGAATAAGAAACTTTAATTGGTTGTTCTACCCATCAAAGCATAGGAAAAATCTCATTGTTGGTTGTAGAAAGCATCAAAACTCTTAAAGTTTTAATGTTAAGGTCAGAGGTCCAGTACCTGATCCTGTCCTGAGTACGAGGGAGGATGTGTAGCCATAGCGAGGAGAGTTTTTGGTTACGTCTATGAGTACATCACTTAAAATATTTAATTTCACTACCTAAAATTACTTTTAATGGAGGATATGAACTGTGGGCCTAAAAGTTGAATTTTCCAGTGTGAATTTTACACAGCTCAGCATTAAATTAAGCAGTTACTTCTTTCTTGCACAATCCAGGTAAAATATAGCCACTTGTCCACTGGCAAGTGGCGCTCTGTAGCTTTGGAATACCCCATACTGCAGTAAATGTGGTTTATTTAAAAAAAAAAAAAAAAAAAAAAGGCATGATGAAACTATGTCTTTGCTCCCTGTTGCACCCTGGGGTGATCATTTCCAATAATAAAGTGAGTATAATGTGATGTGCCCTGTCAAAGTTAAGGAATCTCTTCTTGATCACGCATCTGTAGGTAGAATATTAAGTTGTGGGAACACGATATAGAGCCAAATTATCCTGGTGATTTCATGTAAAATGCATGGTGTTTTAGCCGAACCATCATGTCCTGCCAGTGCTTCAAATGCAAAACAGGCTGTTTAGAGAGACTACCTCAAACTGGCACTGACAAATGATCTATATGCTGCAGAGACCCAGAGCAGTACAAAGACAGGATTTTACTCCTCATCACTCTGCCTTGTAGACACTCCAGGTAATTTTTCAATAATTCTGTGTCCTGCAAGAGGAGATGCAGGGCTTTATTTCACTTTTCCACTCTGTGCCACTGTAGGTCAATGAAAGTCTGGGAATGTGTTTAGGCTGGAGGATGGAATAAAACCTTGAAAAGGGTTGCAAAGGCAGGTTAGTGTAGAGGTCACTCATAACACAGAGAGAGCCCAAACAAGTGAAATTAAGAATGATCCATATTTCCACTGAGCAGTAAAGAAAAGAGAGAGACTGCACATCTTTTGTTGTCCAGGAGGGCAGAGAGGTTACTTGGAGTCTGTGGGGAAAAATGGCAACTGGGGGAGCTGCTAGAAAAAGAGGATAAAGCTCCAGTGTGAAATAAATTTGAGGATGAGTGTGGTGCTGGGCTGGGGAAGGCAGAGCCCTGGAGCCATGAAAGCCCTGTCCAAGCTGGGAGAGGCTCTCTGAACGCAGCAGTGGCCTGGGCCATTTTCTCTCCTACCAGTGAAAATTCAAGCCCAGAGTTTATGATGAGTTTGTAGCAGCACACCTGCTCTGTGTGCCTCTGTACATCCTGACCTGTAGCAGGAAATCCTCTCATGCTGTGTCGTGTTTTGCCCATCATGGGACACGTTCTCCATGACCTCTGCGTGTTCTGTCTTTACAGACCCTTCTGCTTTCACCTGTCATTTGGGTGGGAAGTATCTTAAACCCAGGAGGTTTTACAGACATGCTGTATAGTGTGTTACGGGGTGATTTGACGTTTTAGAAACTCAGTTTGGTGCGTTTTGAAAGGCAGGTGAAACAGGCCCCTTGTGTGCCTTGACCTGGAGAGATCCATACCTGCTACAGTAGACTTCTGGACAAATAATTGCAAGCTTCTTGGGCATTACAGCAAAAATTGGGACTGACTTGTTATGATGAAATTAAGCTGAATAATTGCTGCTGTATCACAGTATGTACTGGTATAAGTGAGACAGGAATGTGCCCATCTTGTGGAGGTGTAGCCTTTGGCAGATGGGTGCCACCAACCACAGTTACAGGACTTTTATGGCAGTGTACAGGTGTGCTGTGAAAAATAAAGGTAATTTCCTCTTTGAAGCAGTTCTTTACTGCTGTCTAGGAGCCGGATATCTTGGATTATTACAACACTGCTAGCTGAATATTTTTACCATCACCTCCTTGTTTAGCTCAACACAGGATTGTCTTTGCTGATGTTCAGATGAGCTCTCTGAAGTCCTGTGAAGACACTCAGGCACATGCCCTTTCCAAGCAGTCCAGTGCTTTTCAATTCTGGTAACAAATACATAAACTTCTCTCTATGTCCATTCTAACTCTTCCTTCACTGGAGATTTAACCCATAGCTCTTACCCTTTCTAAAATGCTCATGCAAAGCTGATTTTCCTCTCCCTTTGCAACAATCCTTGCGGCAGATGAAGGAATGTGATCACATGTTCCCTCTGTTTTTATCAATATTTCTATTTAAATCACATTCTTTAGCCTGTGGTCATGACTTTTTCTGGAGTGTCACCTTTCTGGTAATGAGGTGTCCAGAAGTGGTCATCTTCCTCCTTAGGCCTTGCCCACGTGGGACAGAGCAACGTGGTTACTGGCATGTTTCACAGGATTTTTTCCTGTTTGCACATCCCAGAGTGATGTTTGTCTTTTTCATGACAGCATGAAATTGTTGATTTATGTTTGGTTTATAATCCATGCTGTTCCCCAAGCACAGCAATATAACCAGTTGTTTCCCTTTTCCTTGCTACTCATTTCTCCCATCTAAGGATAGGATTGGGCAGCAGTGCTTCCAGAATTTCACCCTAATCTCCTTTACACTGTTTTCCTGGTTTGTGAAGGTCTTTTTGTCCTCTCATCCTGTCCTCTAAAGTGCTTGTTAGCCCTGATATGTTGTGATCCCACCATCATCTGGTGGATTTTTGCAGAATTTCTGTGGAAATCCCTTGTCCCTGCAATATAGGTGCTTAGAGTAGGTCAGAAATGAAGCTCTGTGCTTCCCAAACTATACATGTGCCCCCACAGCTTATTCCCTTTCAATAATCCATGACTACCTTTAATTTCTGACTCTTCATAGTCAGATAAACTCTAGAGGCATCTTCTTGAGCATCAGTATAACCCATGTGGGGACAAAGAGAAAAATCCCTCTTGTTTTCAGTAAGAGCATAGTGGGAGCACTGACAGGCAGATCACACTGTCTTTAACATTATTTGTGAGCCAGGTAGGCACAAGAGTGATTTGTTACATCTTCTATCAAATGTAAAAAGCTGGTGGCAAGTATTTTCTAATGAAGAGGAACCTGAGCACTTACGGACTCCTTTGCTGACTGGCAAAGCTTGACAGCAGCTCCCTAAACAGCACTATCCCAGAAAAGATGTCAGTGAAATCACTGTGCTTTTCAAACAGAGAGAAAACTGACTTGAGTGTTTTCCCCTCATGCTTTTAAATATGCTTCTTCCCAACAGTGGTTGAAATGTGGTTGCTTCTCGGAGGTGCTGAGTAGAGCTGAGAAGGAGGGGTTTTGTCTAAATTGCTCTTAAAAGAAAAAGACAAAATTAGATCTCTACATTATTTCAGGAAGGTGTCAAAGGAATTTGTAGTTGTCTTGAAGTCAGCACTATTATTTCTTAGCTAACCACTACTGAAATGAGTTTTTTACATTTTTGCTAAATTTGGTGTATCAGGCCAGATAGAAGGCAGCAGTAATGACAAATCAGCAACTTGCTGAACTCTTAGGTGCCCCTGGGGTATAAGAAACCTCAGGTCAAACTCCTTCTGGATGATTGTGTTTTATTCCAGTTGGAGGGAAACAGGTCTGACAGTAGAGATTAAGAAATTGTCTTAAAGGAGAGAATAGATTGGTGGTCAAGGGGATTACCTGGAATCTTTCTTGCTAATACTTCTACAAGATTTTTTGTAAAGATCTGTCATTTGGAGTAATGAAACATTGGCCTGGAAGTGTTAAAGGCTGGTTGGAATGGGGTTCTGAGCAATCTGGTCTCAGGGAAATTGTCCCTGGCCATAGAAGAGGGGTTGGAACCAGATGATCTTTAAGATTCCTTCTGACCCAAAGCATCCTATGATTTTATAGAACATTGAAAATTGTCAAGTCTCAAAGTTTTGTTTAAGAGGAAATATGTTTCCTGCCTGAGCACATGCAACTACAACTGAAGAAATCATGAGCTCCAGGAGTTCAGAACCCTGAAAATAAGGCCTGATGTTTAAATGAAATTGAACTTCAAAAAGAAAAGTAGTTTTCTGGCCCTTTTGGAGCCAAAACAAAGAAGTATTTATTCTATTTGATCAGCTATTCACAAATGATGTCTTTGTATCTTTAAAATAACTACAAACCAAATTTAAAACTGGAAGCTCTCATCTTTGATGTTATCTGCAGATAAGATAGAGCTTTGAAGCACTAACAGAGGCTAATTGGAACAGAATACCAATACAACCAAAAATTAATGGAAAACACAAGAACTGTTTGGAGCACTGTCATTCTAAACTGGGACAGTCTCTTTTCAAATCCTACAGAATTTCAGGGAAAAAAGTGAAATTTTATACATAAAAGGGGAGAATTGTCTATGTACTGTGATACTTCAAACACAATCATTACATTAGTTATTTGCTGTGTTGTGTTGTATTGTATTTGTTGTATTTTATTTTTAACAACATGTAGCAGGCTGAAATGAGGCGGAGGAAGATGTGCCACAGTGGTATCCAATTCATATTTGCATTGAAATTCTTTTTTCACATTTTGTTTTGAAGATGACATTACTTTCCATCCTGAACTTGAAAGCATTTTGTTAAAGTTGTTGGAGGTTTGGTTGGCTCCTTGTGAGAGAAACCGTGGAAGGTCAGAGCAGGGTGGAAATGTGTTTTATTTTGGGGAACAATTTGCCTGGGTATGACTTCAGGCAGCACTTGGATGTGCTGCTTTGCCCTCTGGACAACCTCAAACCCTAAACTGGGATGAGGTAGTGGAAGTGAGCTGTGTATGTTTGTATCCTCTCTCCCAGCAGTGTAAGTAGGCAATGTGCTCTCTAGGCTTGTCCAAGAAACCTCCTCAGTAGTAAAAGAAAATTATTCCTGTTGCTTAGCCAAATACACTGATATTAAGCAATGCCAGAACTGAGGTTGCTTAGGCAACCTTATTTCTACTCCCTCATTCATTAACATATGAGGTGATCATATGATTGAAGCTGCTAATTCTTATTTCATGCTGTATCTTGGGTTCAGACAAGGACTCATGCAAGACAACTTGTCCTGCTATGGAAAGTCTGAGGACAGGCTCTCAGAGTTTTTCAAATACTTCACTGGCTTTTCTGGAAGAGTCAGGAGCAAGCAGGAAGTCTGTGGCCATACTGAAAAAAATCTCACAAGTGTGAATAAATTCTTTGGGAAGAACTGTGCTTTGGTGAGGTCCTGGCATGGAGACTCACTGCCTTCTTGGGGCCAACAGTTCACCCTTTGCTCTGTTACCCAAGGGTAGCACCAGCAGCCCAGCCTCTGTAGCTGTGGTTCTCACAGCAGGCAGCATCTTTCTGTCCAGACAGGTATCCACAGACTTCTGGGGACAGGGCAGCTCTTTATCTCTTGTCAAGCACCACCCATCCCTGCCAAAACTGCAACTGAAAATACTGTTGAGCTCGCTGCCTCCAGTGTTTCAAACCGCTCACCCTGGCTGTTCTATTTTCACAACTGCTTTGCTATCTCAGCAGTCATTAGCCCTTAGCTAAACCAACAGTGACTTTATTTTCAAATATTACCTGGGTGGTAGAACGTAGGATTTATACATTTTTGCAAAGGTCACCTTCTGCTCTGCAGTTTGGATGACAAGCACTCTAACACTTATTCAGCTATGCTTAGTCTTCTTGAAAGCAGAAGATGTGTCTTATCTGTAGAGGTGAAAAGTTGTAGAGTATCAGCAGCTTTTGTTTTAATGCCTACTGCTTTTCCTTCTTGAGAACTTGGAATTTTGCAATCCTGTTAAGTGCCTGTATTCTCCAATAAGTATTCTGTGCTGTTGCTGTATTTCAGTTGTTACGTTTCTCAGGGGAAAAAGGCAGTAAAGAAAGAAAATGAATAAATAAAGAGTTCAAAGCCTTGAGTGTCCAAAAATATTGCAGTATCTTGATTTGAATAATCGAAAATTGCGACACTCTATTTGGGTACATTTCATCACATTGAAAGCTTTGCATGCAAATCCAAATCCTGCTATTCCCTCCAAATCCTTTGAATATTTTAATTGCCAATCTTTTTCTATTTTGTTCTTTAAAAAAAAAAAAAAAACCAAAAAACCAAACCCAAATCTACTTTTTATTTACAAAAAAAGTTAACTTGTATTAATGCAAATGTTATTACTAATGCAAACTTGTATTAATGTAAAAAAAATAGAATAGGAGGGTTGTATTCCTGCATATTTACAATTACTAAAAAACCCTTTATTTTCTCTTTTATTTAACTGCAGAAGCTTGAGAGATATCTACATAGGATGCAGATCTATTTCAGAATATGTTAAGCTATATTTCTGGTAATCTTAGCTGGGAATACTGGAAATAAAAATCAAAATAGCAACAAGACCTCTGCTCCAATACTTTACAACGAAGCTGGAGTTAGAGAGGACTTAATGCCAGTATCTCAAATGAGAGCACTTTACTGGACTTTGTTTCTACTTAAACTCAAAAAAACCCCCAAACCCCATGTATCAGCTTAGTCTGAATTCTCTCGACATTTGAGTTTGCCAGTAGGGTTTGTTCAAATGACATCTTTGGTCTGGATCTGTTTCTTTCCATGTCTGATCACAAAAGCAGGGGACCTGTCACAGAGAAATTTGAAGAATGAGGGGAAGAGCCTCATTCCTAGCATCTAGCCAAGCTTTGGTTCTTCACACAAGCTTCTCTCCATAGTCCCCCTCTGCCTAATCCTTTATTTCACGTCCCTTTTCCTTTAGTTTGTGCCATGATACAAAACCCTGCTGACCCAAAGCACTCAGAAGAACCAGAGAGCACTTCTGAACATCCTCAGATATGCCCAAACACAGGGAAAGAGCCCAAACACAGGGAAAAGAGGCCAAAAGGCACTGGCTGGAGGGGGCAGTAGCCCAGTGGAGCGTGACACGTCCCTCAGAGATGGAGTGACTGACGTGAGTACATTGTGGTGGGGAGCTCCAAAGGCTCTCATTGCCTGGCCCAGCTTGTTTGACAGTACTTAATTTTTAGCATGTGGAAATTTCTGAAATATGCATCTTGAAATATCTGCTTAGCTTGCCTAGAAAGCTTTAATAATTAATGGAAATTCAGACTTGAGGTATAGTAATGATTTATATGGGGAGCTGTCTTTACACAATCCGCTCTCAAAGCTTTCTAGAGTATTACTCTTAGTGTCTAATTAACTTCCGAAGAGTGATACTGCTCCTTTCACTACACTGATTGATCAAGGGCTTAACTGCAAGTCATATTTTCCAAGTGATTCCCCAGTGTCTTCTCAGCTCTTATGAGTTCTTGCTGAGGAATAGAACTGTCTTGGACACCAAGAACTACTTTCAAGTTTTCAGATACTACATCTTTTATGTCAGGCTGTTCCTGCTGCTGTTTAGCCCCTGGAGCCATTGCACAGAAATTTCTAGACCTTAGTTATGGCTTTGAGTGATGTAATCTAAACATTTTTCTTCTCCCCAGTAGCAGTTCTTCATAGCATATCTTTTGGAGCGTGTTCTTTTCACTGTTTTGAGACTTGTGATGATAAAAATTGCACTAAAATATGCTAAAAATTCAAGTAACTATTGATGATTTAGAGCTAAGATATGGTATCACAAGTCCCAGCTACCAGCTAAGGACCTTGAAAAGACAGAGTTACTCCCTTGTTTAACCTTTTGCATGCTGAGGGATCTATTATGTAAATCACCTACAGAGACCTTAGGATGATCACAGTTAATACCACATATATTTTTAGGCTGTTGAGTATTTAATTTGTTTACATTAAAACTCTATGAGAATGAAGAGAAAAGCTGATAGGGGCAGTAAACAGGGAAGGTCTTACCAATTTCAGGGTCTGTTCTGTCAGAAGAAACAGAAATTTGCTCTTGCAAGTAACAGAAACCCTTATAGACCCATGTATATGGGAAATACAAAGTGCAGACAGCTCTTTGACTGACTTTCTTTAAAAAAAAAATCAGGTCCCTTTGCAGAATAATTGTTAGGGTCATCAGTGGATAGTGGGGGGAAAAAAAGTACATTTTCTCAGTAGTTAATTATCTGTTTAAGGCCTTTTTGTCCCATCACTTCCCCGTTCCTTGCTCAAGATCTCAATGGATGTCTCAGTTGTTGGGACAAGTTTCCTTGTTGTCCACAACCAATGTGTTTTATAACTATTTTCCTACCCATAGCTACATTGACATTTGATACTGGCAGCTCATGGTCGACTGATGCAAACCTCGAGGAGGGGCAGTCCTTTCTGGGCCACAGACAGGCTGCCCTGACCCCAGAAATTACATCCCTGAAACCTCTTTTCAAATATATTAAGTTCTACGATCCTCTATTTTCTTAACCTCTTCCCTTCCCATTTATGGTGATAAGTCTTGTCCAGTAAAGGCTGTTTTTACAGCAGTCTTGGGTGTGCCGTGTGTTCCCAGGAGCATATTTTTAAAATCTGTTTTATCTTTTTTTCAGTTCTTTTCACAAAATCTGTCCCTTCACCTTGCACCCGAGGGCTGTATGGTGATGGAACTGCCTTCAGAGACTGTGTGCTCAGGCTCATCTATAACTGAGAGGATCTACATTCTTGAGATCCAAATATTTCTCTGAAAGGATTAATGACCCCACCTTTTAAGAAATTAGCTATACCTCCATTTCCTCTTTCCATCCAAACAGCATTTCTGGTACTAATAACACCAGCCAGAGAAAAAGAGGAGATAAAAGCTCTGGTGGCAGAGTTCCACGTTTGAAGGAAGGTGTCATAACATCTTGGAGGGCTCATCTGAACTTTGTACCAAAATTAATAACTGGCTTTGTCATTTCAATCACTCTGGAACCCCAATGTATTTATTGGGAAATTTTATCAGGCAAAACCAAGTCTGAGAGCCCTACATTGGAACTTCTTGGAGTATTTAATTTCTCTGGAGCTAGAATGAGGATGCTTAGTGTATCTTCATAAGTTACAAGCAGTTAGATCTGATAAATGAATTCAGGCACTTCATGAATTTATTTTTTTTCCCCCCTCTTTCTTATGTGGAATTCTGTTGTACAATTTTCAGCTCATTTTCTTGAGGTGTGAGTGAGTTTGGCAGCTGCTTTGACAATGCCTGATGCTGGAATTCCCAAGGAGAGGTACCAAGGGACAAATGAACATTGTTGGTCTAGCAGTTCTTCCAAACTTTGAATTAGGACTTGATGAAAACTATATTAGAGATACTATGATCTTCAACTAGATTCTTACATACTCTACCAACAGGAGGGAATGCACATAAAGCATCTAATGAGAAATAAGGCTCCAATCAGATGTCTTATTTCAAACAATTTGAAAATATGTAATTTTGACATCTGGATGTTGATGCTTCATTCCTCTGTTAGTACTGTTATTTTCGGAATAAAACATTTTTTCATGATAAAAAAGTGCTCGGTACAGGTGGAATATAAATATAGCTCATTGTAGATGATAATGCTTTGTCCAAACAGGAAAATGTAGCACTGGGATTGCCCAGTGCTTTGTGTTGGTCTAGTACTGCTCCTAAAGAAGTGTCGTGGTTTTAAGCGACAGGTATCTGCTAGTCTCCCTTGAAAAAAAAGAGATTGAAGGAAACAAACCTCCCTCCCTCCGGATTATTTTGATTTCAAAATTGATAGGCTTTCAGGCAGAGGTATGGGAATAAGGAATAACGGTTCTTTACTAATAAGTTTATCACAGCAAACAAGTAACAGCAACAGTANCCCCCTCTCCCCTCCCATCTGCCAAGTGAGTCGCCATGTTCTCCCCTATGTTTTGTCTGCTTTGGCCCAGAGTCTTTGTGTTTCTTAAGCACCCACATTAGCGCTCCTAGGAGAACAATGGTAAAAAAATTCTACAGATAAGATAGAACGAGAAACCAACCCCCAACAAGAAGGAAAAACCTAGTGTTAAATTTTTTGCTTGTAAGGCCAATCTCTTGTGACAATCTCACCCCAAATCAGTTACACAGTTAGTGAAATCTACTCAAATAATTGTAGGTTCTTATGTGTGGTGTCTTGGTAGAAACTGTTTAAATGCCCTAAACCAAAAGTTTCCAAAATACTGCATGGCAGCAATGCCAAATAGATTGGTACATCCTTGTTTCTGTTTCTGGTGTTGCCTTCAACTTCTGAGCAGCTACTGATTAAATATTTGTGACCCCTGTGCAAAAAATAAGTAGAGTTTGGGTGACAAAAATTGTTAAATCCTGCAAGAAACTGATGTCTCAACAAAAATACCTGTATCTTCTACTAATATGCCTTGTTTATCAGCCTGCCTCCCTCCTTGTGGCACAGGATAGAACTGCCTTGGCTTAAAAACAAAAAAGGTGGGTGGAAAACCCTTGCAAATGAAGGCACACAGTTGTCTTAGTGCACTTATGAATCACTTTGAAAAGCTCACATTCCTATCACAGCAATTTTAATAACAAAACACATTGCCCAGACAGCCTGATGTTAAATGCGTGCAGCTCTTTAGAGAAGAAGGGCTGCAAACAGCAACATTTAAATTGTGGGGCTTCTCCAGGGTGAAGCTGCACAAGAGCTGATCAGTAAAGCAAGAAATCGCTGCTGTAGTGTGTGCAAGGGAAGGAGGTAATAGGGATGCTGCTACCTGAGGAAAAGGGCAAGTCCTCTCACAGATAAAGGGAGAGAGAGCTGTAAGAGGAGAAAACCATGCAAGGAAAGATTAGAATTTTTTAAAATGTGGAAAATTGTTTAACATTGAGGTTGTATCTCAACCGGTCCCATCTACCCGAAGACCACTGCACGTTTGTAACCCCAACTTTGCAGACCACACTGTTTCTCCTAGATAACAGGGATATGCAGATAGTAAGAGGCACAAAAATAAATTAGAAAAGGATTTCTTTAATGCTTCTAATAATGTGTTTGGACATGATTATCATAATGAATCTTGTAAAAGGAATTTACTGTTTCCCCTTTTATATGATGTATTTCTGACCTTCACCCGCCTGATATGTGATTCCTATTCAGTGAAGGTGCCCATAATAGAGGGGCAAGAAGGATGATCAGAGTTCAAACAATAGGGTAAGAAATGCAGAGTAGAGGGAAAAAGCTTCCATTTTCCCATAAGCTGGGGCATAGAAGATACTGCAGCCTCAGCTCTACAGTATCTTATGAACAAACAAATTATGCATGAGTTTGCTCAGGGGACTACTCAGCTACTCAACAATAATGGGTAATTGCCCTCACAAACTTATCCTCATATCACTCATACACACCAACACTTATACTGAAAAGAAAAGACGCGAAGAACAAATTTCAATATAAAACACATTATTATTATGAAAATGACACATTTCCATTTAACCCTTTTCTAACAAAAAGAACTCGCTGCATTTCATAGAAAATGGGGCTGGGGAATTTTAAACGTTAGTCTCAGTATTTTCCCTTGGAAGGCACACTCAAGATTGTTTTACTTGGCACATTCTGTACTCTTCATTGTAGCAAAGGCTTGCGGGTATCTAATGACACAATCACAGAATGCCATAGAAATTTGGAACAAAATCCCCATCTTCGATACAATTCAGCAGATTCACGCCATATGGAAATCCTGCTGTTTAATGTAACACCATTAAAAGCCACATATTGCTAAATTCATCTCTCAAAGATTTTTGCAAAAGTTGCAGGAACAATATTATTTCTGAGTTTTTAACCTTTATTCAGCCTCCAGCATTCTTAGGAGTCAAACGTGTGTTTCATAACTGGAAATCCAACTACTTCATATGCTGGTGATATTTTGCTTTCTCAAACATACGTAGTAGTATAATGGTCTTATCTCCTTCATAAAGAACTAGTAAGTTACAACTTGATCAATAACTGGGAAAGAGATGAACCATAGCTAGCACTCAGGGTCCTAAAATATAGATTAATTTAAATTTATTCTCTACATCTTCACCCTGAACATCTTATTCATTGCTTTTCTTTGTCATATCCTTTCAGTTCTAAGTGGCAAGTTCCCTAGGTCTGAGGCTGTGTGTTAACATTTGGAATTGCAAAGCTCTTTGGTATTTCTGGACTGCAAATGAAATAACTGATAAAGCTATTTGCTGCACCCGTTTGCATTTTCAGTCCATCCCTCTCGGAAAATCTTCTACTGAAGGTAGTGCTAAGAACATGGAATTTGTGTAGAAAGAAGGTGGTTCTGGCTGCTGTGTAGATGCTTCCCCAAAGCTTTACCCAACATTTTCAGTGTCTGCATAGATCTCAGCTCTTCTTTCTGGACTGCTCATAGGTGCAAGGATTTCCCAATTTTATCTGCTTGCAGGAATTGCATCAGAAATTATACAGAAAATGCTAAAGAATCCATCCCTTTTTTACAGGGTGTTTTCCCAAAATCCTGCTGAAATCTGAAGTGCTGTTTCTACCCAATATTGAGAGGTTGACTAGAGAGACATCATGAAAATGGAGTGTGGAGCAGTTTGCTTTGTTAAAAGGAGTATCTTTAAACTCAGAGGTACTTTGTGTAAGATGTGTGTACCAGGGATCTCAGAAGCAGTTGGGAAGAGTCCTTACACAGAACATAAGCTGCCTTTTCAACCTGAACTTATTCCAGGTGTATCTACTTCCTTTGCCTGGGAAAAAACTTTAAAACTGGGGTAGAGATTATCACAAGAGTCAGCATCTCCAGCAGTGGCAGATTCAGCCACACCCCCAAAGAGCCAATATTTCCAGATACAGAGCCCTCCTGAACATATGGTGATCACAGGTGTCTGGAGAAGGGTCAAAACCTCTCTGAAAATATAATTCAGGGGGGATCCAAAATCTCTTCCAGGTCAGCAAGAATAATGGCAGGTGGCTAAGAATCTGAGAAGTTTTGCAGAAACTTCTGTTATTTACATAATTGCGTCCGGGATGAGCAAGATGAGCTGGGTCCAGCACCTCCAGGAGATGAGAGAGGAGTTCAGAGAGGAGGAGAGTGGACCTAAAATAGGAAGAGAGAGGAAACATGGGTAGCTGTCTGTCTTTTGTCTGCAAATTCATTATTTACAAGAATGTTGCCCTTGATCTAGGTGGCCAAATTGCTGGTAAGTTTTCAGAAGTTGTTGGCAACCCTGTAAGTCCAAGATTTCCACTCCAGAATTGCAACAAGATAATTACTCTTGCTTTGTAAATATGAGCAAAGGAGGCTTTACATCTCTTTAGGGAAAACTAGCAGAGCAGCAAAGAGTTGTAAAGGAAGGAGGAGCTCTTTTAATAAAATCAAAACACACTGAATAGGAAACTACCTGGGTGAGAGAGAAGCAGCAGTCCTAGGAACATTCCCAGATTTTGGCTGGTGCATTTCCAGCAAGTAATGATGTGTCTCTGTAGTGGGAGACAGTAAAGCTGCATTTGAGGGCTCTGATGACATTTGTATGTCCCTAATATATTTATAACTTAGGACAGAGTACCTGTGTCTATGTCTCTCATTTTTTTCCTAGTAGATATGCACAGATTTAAACGGGTGAAAATGTGTCCACAAAGGACCATAAAGAAGAAAAGGAGTTATAAGGTAATGCAGCAAGAGCGCTGGTGCATGGTTATTGAAAGTAAAAATGGTTAACATGTGGAAAGAGGTATATAAATGACTGCAAGCCACTTTTTCAAATGTCTTTCCCTGTTGCTCTCAGCAATATCACAAATGTGATCAAATAGTTTTTCCGCTCCTTTGGCACAGTACCTTCCCCAAGTTAACAGCCACCTTAGAAAGAGGGCACAGGGGGCACGGCAGATAATGCACGTTCTGTTGTGTGATTCTCAAATGCTGTTAGGGCTCTTCGTGTGGGAGATTAAAGCCACTCGCCACTGGTTTGCCTCTGCTCTCACTGGTGTGGGTGTGAGCCCGCCAGGGGCTGTGCACAGCTCCCAGCCCTGCTCCTCTGGGGGCTGCAGGATGAGGCCCTTGGCTGCAGGTTTGGTAGCACCCAGCCTCCGTCAGATCCCCATGTGTAAGCACTGGTATAGTTTTAATTTATTTTTAAGAACACAAAGATCCATGATTTAAATATTGTGAAATCCTGTATATATTTTGGCTCAGTCAGTCATATGCCTGTTTACTCACAGATTCCCCAAAATCTGCATTTCCTCAGGCATTCATGTCTTTCAGATTCTTTATGCTGCTTTTTCTGCCTCAGTTATTTCTTAACACCATGCTGTCTGCTTTCCCTTCGATCCAGTAGAATGTGGCCTTTCTGGTAAGGTTTGGGTTTATCACACATGGTCGAGTGACCACTGCTTGATTCCTTCACTGAACAGCCAGCAGCTTTTTGTCAAGGTGGGAAACACCTTTCTGACCCCTGCTTGCGTCCATCCTTCTCTGTGCAAAAATTAATTAATAAATCTAATTGTGAGCAACACCCTCAACACTGCCTCACAAGATGAGGAATGACAAAGGAGTCCTCTTGGGTATTGAGGACCAATGACTCCTGTGTTCTCCCAGGAGCAAGGCAAGAGCTTTTTTACATTCTGGAAAAAAAAAAAAAACAAAAAAAAAAAACCAAAAAACCCCAAAACAAAACAAAAAAACACCTCACTGAAAATTGTGTTTAAATTTAAAAGAGGATTGTGAAATGCCACCCTCCTTGGGTCTTCTTGTAGGCCAGGTTTACATTGCTGGATACTGAAAGGTTAATTTTGGGGTGTGTATTGCTTGGAAGTACCAGACCCAGGAGCACAGGTAGGTTGATGAAGGGTTGAGTTTCCCTTCCAGGGAACAGGCACTCAACCCCCTGCCAGGATCTCTTTGCACCTCAATTTCCTCACTGCAAAATAGGAAATCTTCCTTTCCTTTCTCTTCAAAGATGCTGTCCTAGGGGTGGAACCATGTGCTCGTGCTGCACCACGTGGAATGGGATTCTGCTTTGGGTTGGAACATCTTGACACCAATAAACTAAATTAAGGAGGGTGAAGGCTTTTGTTTCTTTAGGCAACATGAGCTGCAGCAGCAAGCACACCTGCAAACTTCAGTAAACGTGGTCCTTGCTGTCACTGAGAAATCTGTCATTGAATTCCCCTTTCCATCTCTCACCAGGAAGAGTTTTATTTTAGTAAAAAATTTAAGGTACTTACATTATCAAAGAGTTTGCAATCCTGATTAGAAAATCTATTTAACCTGGTGTCAACTGGCCTCCTTGATGTGAAAACACACCCAAATCCTGGGAGAGAGGGCAGGCAGTGCCCCAGTCAAGCTTTCCCCAGGAATAACTAGATTTAGGAAGAAGCAAAGGAAAGCAAAGGCATGCCAAACAGTCAAAAAATGAAGGGACTGTCTCAGTGGAGCATTGAAGGGAATAGATGCTCATGCTGGTGATGAGATTTTGTTTTAATCATAGTGATAAACCTTTTAATTTTGGTATGCAGTAACAGCAGCTTTAAAAATGAAATAAAGGGTTTGTGACTAGTAAGAGTCCTTGGTGTTGCTTCCAGAGCATTGCTTGGGCTGTTATTAAAGCCCTGCCAATGGTTTCAAGTGGAACAGCTAATGTTTCAAGTGTTCATAAATAATTGTTTAATGTTCCAGGCACTTTAGGAGCAGGTTTTAAAAACTAGCCTTGCACTGATTATTTCCACTACTGTAAAAACATTATTTTGACAGTGGCTTTGCCTGCTGCTTATAAAAAGGAGAGAAGAAAACAACCACCATCCTTTGGGAGCTGATAGAGGGATGCACCCAGTGATGAACCTGTAAAATAACCTAAAGCTAGTACACACTCTCTCCAAATTTACCCAAAATTTGGAATAACTTGGTGGTGTTGCAAGACCAAGGCTTGTATTTGAGGGGTGATGATGGTCCCATTTCTGCTCCTGTGGTGCAGGAGAGGTGTGGGGCTCCCTGTCTGTGGCCACTGGATCCCAGAGGGGTTGTGACCATTTACCCATCCCTATAGGTGACACTTTAAAGCAGGGTTAGAGATGAGGTCCTGTTGTTGTTCCCTAAAAACCCTTAGTCCCCTCAAACACAACCCAAGCAGAACATCTGACCTGGCTGACTAAAGAAAAAATTGTGTAACAGGACCATAGGGCCAGAAAGCTGGGGAGGAGGGAGCTTGGGAAGAGGTGGATTTTTTTGCTGAGGTTGTACCCAAGCCAGGGCAGCTCATCGTGGGACAAATCCTTACTCTGTTCTGCCTCGTGGAGTGAGGAAGGGGAGCAGGATCTGGCCTTGGAGAACAGGAGATCTAGCTGTTGTCACTCCCATGCTCCCAAAGTTTGTCAGCAGGAGGAAATTGTGGTCGTGAGAGAGTAAAATGTCAAACTTAAAGTGAGAATCTTGGTCATATTTGTACTCTTAATTAATTCATTGCTCATACCAAGATTTAAAAAAATAAATAAGTTATTGACTTTCTTTTCAAGCCAGAGTAAAGAGTAAGAAATTTTCCTAGGCAATCATCCTATTAAAGTCAAATGAGTTGGAATTGACATGGACTCCTAACTATCCCAGTAGTTTAGAGCCTCTCAGCTTAAACCCTGTAACTTCCCAGGAGTAGTCTGAATGCTTTCCCCTAACATAGATGATGTTTTAGTATTATTTTGCTGTTGTGTGTGCCACATTCTTTTCTGCTGGCTGAAATTCTATTTCAAATATGGTTTTTCCTTAAAAAGAAGGAAACATTTCCTTGAAAGGATCCAAGCAATTAAAAATATAAATGCACACACAATTTTTAAGAAATTAGAAGTTTTTATTTAGCAAGAAGGATTAGGAAATTTTGTGCTTACATGTATTTTATATGTATGTGGGTTTTTATAAATATCTGTAGAATACATTCATGTGCAAGCTCATGAAGATTAGTTCATACAAGCCTCAAGATTTCCATGAATGAATGTTTTCAAGATCGAGCCTTTCAAGATTAGCCCTCCTGCGAGCATTTAGCTACCAGTTCTTCCACTGCAAAACCACATTCCCCTTTGTTTACTGTTATAATTTGAAGATAAAAGCACGACTTTACTCGTGCTGTTCCTTAGAACTGGATCACGCTGGCAGTTAAGACTGGCAGCTCGTGCAAACATCGGTTACCGCTCCGGTGGTCACTATTTCAAGATGGGGTTTTTCTCTTTTTCCCCTCTAGTAAAGATGTCTTTTGAAAACCCCACCAGTTATCTGGGCAGTGCGGTGCCTCTTCTTCAGGTGGAGAGAGCTGGGTGAGGAAGCAGCGAGCTGCCCTGCCAGGGATGCTCGTGTCGGGAAGGGGAAAACTGGAGACGGGGGGTAGAGAAGAGAAGGGAGGAAGAAAAAAAAAAAAAAAAAAAAAAANAGCCCTGAATTCTGTTTATAAAAATAGATGTTGAACATACGGTACAACATAAAAATCCATGTGGTCCTGAAAAGAAAAAAAAAGGGAGGAAAAAAAAAAAAAAAAAAAAAAAAGAAAAGAAAAAAGAAAAAAAATGAAGGTTTTGAGGCCGAACTGTTTGATCTGCGGAACGCCAGCATCCCTGCTCGGCTGGGATTATTCCTGCTTGGCTGCCCTCTGCCGGCATCGCCGGTCGGTGCAAAGCCGGGAAGCGGCTCCGGGAGCGCGGGGGAGAAGAGCCCGAGCCCCCGGAGCTCGGACCGCCAGCGGGCAGAACGCTGACCAGAAAACACCCGGGGCTTATCCAGTGAGCGGATTGCTCTAATTAATCCAAAAGGCATCCCCACTGCTAAATGAGGTGAGGAAAGAGCACAAGGATAGATTTAACTCCGGAGCCGAGTACAGCTGAGGCAAGGGGGCAGTTTATGACTCAACACAGTAGAATTTTTGCTTGCAAATGGGATTGCTAACTTTTTTTTTTTTCCCCCAGCTGCAATTTTCCTAACTTGTAAATGAATCTGAAATATCTAGAAATAATAGCGTCTGTCGGGTAAAAGGAATGCAGTTTTTTATTCTTTAAGGTTTTATTTTTAACTGTCTCTAGTAAAAGTGCTTTAGTCATATTTATCTCACTCATGAAAGAGCCTCTTTCTCTAACTCGTTTTGGATTTAACCCCTTTAAGGTTACCTACAGTGTCAGCACACTGTCTGCTTTAGGACATCCCTGTCCTCAGTTCTTCATGGGTGTTTTATTGACGTTTGGGAGGCCATCCTGTGTTAAGAAACAGCAGAATATCACCACTGTCCTCTGTCAAGCAGCCTTATCAACACAGAGGAAATATAAAGAGAGAGGGAGTGCTGCTTTTCTCCTCCTTTCTCCAGCGTTTCCTTTCTCTTCCTCACTGTTACCATTTCCTCTTACATTTCCCACTTTAAAAGATGGATGATCAGTACCTGTGACCCTTAAATATCTTATTCTCTGCTACATTTACACGGAGAGGATTATTAAATCTGCAGATAGAATTAGAAACCAAACTAAATTCTTTTGTATTGATATAATCATGGGGGTTATTTTAAATGTGATGGATGTAACCCAAGAGCAGAGAATGTCCAGGGTATCTAAAAGGCAGACACTGTATAAGTATTTATGAAAAAAAATCTGTGTGCTCTTAAGATGTCACGCATAATCCGCACTGTGTGTCTCTTCAGTGTCACAAGCACATTTACATAGATTGTCATGAATTTCAAATTGCACCTCAAATCAATGCCAGAGTAAAATTACCTTGGAGCACAATGCAGCCTTCCTTTAAGAGTTAATCATCCAGGTCCCGCTCTGCTCGCAGGCAGTGCTGTGGCACTCACAGCTCACTGCCAACCTCAGGTGCCCTGAAATGTTTGTCACACCTCCGTGGCACCGAATGCCACCAGAACCTGCTGCCACCTCACACACTCCACAGAACACCAAGGGTGAAAAACGTGTCTATTAAAAATGCAGCCTTAACTGGTGCTGGCGGTGTCTCCAAAGGGTGCCATGTCCACGCTTAGGGCTCTGCTTCCACAAACCGTTTGTAAACATCCCATGGGGTCTTTGCTCCAACAGGTATGAGAGCTCTGATCAAGCATTTTCCCAATGATGTAATGCTCTTGCTGTCATCTAATTGCATGTGCCTCAGCTGTGGGGAAAGGTGCCTTGAGTGGGCTGTTCTCTAGTTCAGTCTGACCATAAAAGGCTAAATACAACCTTGCCCCAGTTCCCTTGGGTGCCCACATCCAAATGGGATTAAGGCTTAGGCAGCAAGACCTTCTGGTTATGGGGAGACAATAGGAACTGGAGATTTTACAAGGACCAACCAGCTCAGGGTGACACCACTTGGTGGGAGCAGCTGGGTCATCTGATGCCAGGCTTCTTGCCATGTCCCAAGGCATGTTGCATCTTTCCAGGGAGGATAAATGCTTCCACTATGCCCAGAAACAGTATTTATCTGGTGTAATGAATTTATTCCTGGAGTGAGCCCATATGGCTGAAGCAGTTTCTTGTGGCAGATCACCAGTTGCCAGTGCTGTAAATCTTGGTGCATCCCATATTTTTGCCATGGCTCTCTGCTACAGGCCACCCTTCTACTCTGCAAATCCCTGTATCCAGAATCAGGCCTCCAGCAGGCCTGGCCATTCATTTCCAAGGCAGGAATTTCCTTGGGAGTCCAGGGCAGGTTATTCCTTGTGTGCACCTGCTAGAGGAGAGGAGAGGAGAGGAGAGGAGAGGAGAGGAGAGGAGAGGAGAGTTTGGGCTGATGGCAGTGCAGCAATGAGACATGTAAATGCCAGCAATGCTTTTTAGCATTTCTCAAGCAAGAGAATGGGCCAGCAGATACGTCGTGGAGCCTCGCCAAGCATGTAGGGGGACATGTTGTTAACTTGCTGGTGGCTGCTGTAGCCAAGAAACCGAGTAGCCATGTAGGGACTGTGGCGGGCGGGAGAGAGAGAGAGAAGAGCACATGTAGAAATAAGGCTTCTCACTCAACAAATTCTGCTGTTTGCATGCAGAAAAAGAGGTATTTTTGCAAGCAGGGACTTAGGAACAAGTTGAAATCTTCCCACTTTTATCAGCAAGGCAGTTAGTAACAAGCACATGGTGAAAGGCTCAAATTTTGGTGCAAATTACCATGAAAATAACTGAACACACTGAAAATTTGGAATTGCAAATATCGGGAAGCCATGGCTTTGTGGACTGAAAAGATAGAAAAGACATTTATTCTAAGGGCTTTGAGGTGTAATTTAGTCTTTTGGGCCCTATCCTCCCTTCGTGGGTTTGTGGCAGGTTGAGACATCCCCACTTAAGAGGGACAACAAGTATTTTATGTACATAAAAAACACAAATATCACAGGCACTTGGGATATCTAATCAGTGTTGGAAACACTGCCCAGGACTGAAGCGAGCTGTCTTGTGAGCATTCTCCTGGAGATCAGCTCTCTGTGTACTTAACTTCTCACCTGAAATGGTGGAGAATTTATTTTTCTTTTCTCATCCCATTTTAAAAGATGCAGGGAGCTGGAAGTGAGTGTTTTGTTCCATCCCAAGGTAGCCGCAGTTTGGTGGTAAGTGAAGTAATGACTATATATAGTCACTAAAGTGCCTTTGGATAGTTCTGGAGAACAACTGCTGTATAAATTTAAGGTATTATTATTATTAAGGTATTATTATCCCAAGTTTGCTGCAAGTTAGAACGAGACTGCAAGAATTACCTTGGAGCAGCTAATACTGGCACAGTTGCAGAGTTTAAAGTTCTCTTTCTGTCAATATTGTGTTAATTTTATCTGGTGCTTTTGATTAAACAAACCAACCTGGAACAATTTCGGTAACTGATTTTCTAAATAGAAAAGGCACTAATAAGTGAACATCAAGTTGCACCCCCCTGGCATACAGAGAAAGGAAAATCCTTTATGAACAAATCAGATGTGGTCATACTGAGTCCTAAACACTACTCAGCTACCATCATGCTGATTTAATCAATCCACACGAGGTAAAAGAGGTAGAAAGTGGAGAATAATACCTTGGATGATGAGATATTTTAATGAAATGCATTGGGATAATTTAGTGGGGAATGAAAGTACTATGGATGAAAGTGAGCCAGAAAGCGTGAAAAAATACTGAACAGATCAGAACATGTATAATATCAAACAGAGGTTGAACATCCCAAATCTGTGCTTCACAGGTCAGGGGATGAATTGGAGGTGATTTGACTGTGAGTCAGTGGGGTCAAAGAGGAGCTGGTGCAGGAATTAAATGGTGGCTGTAGTCTGGGAATCAGTGGGAATAGGTCTTTTGGGATTCTGAGTTGCTGGATCTTGCTGGTTCCTTAGAAATCATGCAGGGAGAGCTCCTGGAGTGAGGAGATGTGAGGAGTTGGTGTCCTGTAAGTGTGAGCCCAGCAGACTCGGGCTGCAGGCTGTGAAACAGGGTCCTCAGCGTCTTCATAAGAACCACCATGGACTGAGCTAAAATAAGTGGCTTTGCAGGCTGGGGCAAAGCAGATTGCCTGGGCCCTCCTGCACCGTCATCCTCCTTCATGCCTGACCCTGTGAGTGTGAGGGATGCAGAGGCCGTGGGTCTCAGGGTCTTGGTGCACGTGCGGTACTGCTCAGACCCTGACCTGGGGTAGAGAAGCTCACTGCAGTTTGTTCCTCAGCATTTTTTCTCCATAAGACTGGTTTGAGACTGGTGTTTGGGACATAAAGATCCAGCCAAGATGCATGGTCGGGTAATAAGATTTCAAGTAGAATTTGGGTAAAATCCCAATGTGAGTCTGAGCACTTTGGGTGCTGGAAGGCACAAGAGATGCTCCTTAGCCGGGTATGTAATGTTGGGTGTGTGTGTGTGTGAACAAAATGCTGTAATTGTCCCATCCTTCCTGTACCATCAGATGTGCTGCTGACAGCTGTAAACAGGAACTTATAAAAAGACAAAACTGAACCGACAAAAGACAAAATGACAATTTAGGGAAAGGTTGGAAAATATGCATCTCTATGTCTATTATTTCTGTGAGCCTAACAAATTACAAAGTAGCCAATCCAAGGGGCAGGTCTTGAACAGATGCTGCTTCCCATACCTTGATTTTCCATCTGGCGATTTGGTCCATAGTTTTTCTGAAGCAGCTTTTAAAATTTTTTTTAAATTTCTTTTTTCTTTCTTGCTTTTTTTTTTTTTTTTTTTCCTCAGAATGCATAGAAGGAGCAGATCTTTTGAGTAGGAAGCTGCCATTTTTACACAGTCACTGTTCAGACCATAGCCACACTTAAAGCCAAAAATAGAAAATATATTTTAGAACTTGTTAAATTAAAGAAAAAAAAAAAAAAAGAAAAAAAAAAAAAGAAAGAGGAAAGAAAAGCCTCCAGCAGAACTTTGCATTCTCTGACTTTTCAGACTTTCAGGTCTGCTCTCCTGATTACACATTTTCTAGCTGATGACATGCCATCAGCTAAAGATGGATTTTAAACACAAGTCATGTCAAAAGTTTCATTTAACCTCTTCAATATAACAAGCTGCTGATGGTTTACATTTCTGACAGTAGAGGTAAATTAATCTCTGATGGATGTTTGGAAGGGGGAGAGAAGATTTGCAAAGAGTGAGGAAGAAGTAAGATGGTAACTGGTAAAGGCAGTGGACATCTTCTGGAATGTAGTGAGCAGTGGGTGGGATGTGGGTGTGCTGATATTTCTAGATCTGCATCTATAAGTATAGATGCATCACACTTGCTATGTGTATGTATGTGGGGTTTTTAAATAAAAATAGTTTTCCATTATACTGTGCAAGTCTGACATTTGATGAGGTAGAATATTTCCAGATGGGTTGGATTTTGGAGAATAGGGAGTAGGTTATGATTTGTCTAATGAAATGTTAATTTTTTGGCAGTCAGAGGGGTTTAGGGTAAATCAGTTCAACCCAAAGATGATTAAAAAGGGATTTGTGAAAATTTGGAGTAGTACTTAGTATTAATTGAGGCCATCATTATTTTATATGGTAAAGGTAGTATGAATGTGTAGTTGGACAACAAAAAGGATGCTGAGATCGTCTTCCTTGTTTCTAGGGATTGTAAAAGTTTGGGAGGGAGTTCTTGTTAGTAAGTAATCCCAGGAGACATAACACGGTAAAACCTTGACACAAGGAAATTCAGCCAGGAGACAGTTGATTTCTCAGCTGGGAGGTACTTGAGGAAGAGATGGCATCTTGCCGTCTCCACCAGGACTTGGTAATAATTCTCACTATTCATGAACAGATGTCTTTGGTTGGATTCCCTAGGTGCATTTGAATTCATTAAAGGATCTAGGGAATCAAGATATTAATTCTAAATTATTACATATTATAGATTTTATTTTCTGGAAGAATGGGAACATGGCAAAGAAAAAAAGAGGTTGTAGCAGAAGTGGTAAATGATGTCGAGGTAGCATAAACACAGAATACTATTATGTTACTCTTGGCTATTTTGTGTCTTTTTTTGTTTGTTTGTTTGTTTGGGGTTTTTTTGTTTTAACAATGGCTATCTAAAATAGAGTTTAAATTTTAAATTTTGTGTGCCATGAGACCACAGTGGGGATGTATAAGTGATATTTGTCCAGTTATTTAACTGGAATAAAGAATCAGAACCATGTTGAAATCAGTGAGAATGCCAATCTACAGCAGATGAGGATGTGAGCAACAAACCTAAATCATTCTGTAATTTCAAGTTCAGCTATTTCATATCTGACAAGGGAGGGCTGAATTAAAGGGCCATTAGGTCTGTGTCACTGTGTCTGATTATCACTAATCAGTTGGGTGTTTTTGTTTTTTTGGTTTTTTTGTTTTTTTCTGGGACACTGGAGGATTGATAAAACTCCCTGAAGACTGAAATTTTACATGTTAATGGCAGCCTGCAAACTTGCTTTTCCCAGGCCAGCTACTTTAGAAAACTTTAGAGATCATGTTTTGAAATTGATCGTCCAAAAGCTTTTCAAATCTTCATGACTAAAACTATATTTTGTTACTTAGAATCCATTATTAAGAGATGTGATTTTTGTCAATGGGAACTTGGCAGAAGAACAAATTTCAGCACTTAATATTTGTAAACTGCTTTGAGATCCATTGATGGAAGGAAACCTGGGCTGAAAATAAGAAATGCCAACTACTGGAGTTTCTTTGCTGAATTTTCCATCTTCAAATCTATATTTATAGGATTTTTTAACATCTCTTTAATTATCACCTTCCAATTTTATTCCTCTTTATTTCTTCCAATTTCCTGTGTACAGGTTGTTCTTTAGTCAATTTTCAGTCACCTGAGGGTTTTTTTAACACAAAGAAGGGCCAGGTCCCTTCAATTGGTCTTGCAGTTGTGCTCAGTTGGAGCTCTGGAAGAGGAGCTCTTTCTAAAGACAATTTAACCCATTACAGCAAATACTCAGGACACGTATCCTGCTTGCTTTTAAAATATTGATATGAAAATGCCACACAGTGTCCTATTTCAGAGTCCACCTCAAAGGAAATTTTGTTTGTTTGTGTTTGTTTTTGTCTTCTTCCCAGTTAGTTTATGATTTCTCCGCTTTGATTTTATTTTCCTTATTCTTCTATCTCCGTTTTTCACAACGGACTTCTGTGAAGGGAATCCCGGGCAAATGGCACTGCCAGTGGGAGAGCCTGAGAGTGATGCAGATGATTGTTGTGGCCTGCCCATCTGCCCTAGTGATGGCTGCTCAAGTTGCAGCACATCTTGCCAAGACCCTTTGATCATCCTCTTTTGATGAATTCATCAGCATGGTCATCACTACCTCCATCAGGAAAACCTTCAAGGGTGCATTTCTTCTGCTTGCACATGAAAAATTTATATCTGGGCACTTTTTCTACTAAGTATTAGTAATATTAGGAATATTTTTATACTAAAAATCTTAAATATAAGTAGTTCTTGCAGCACAAGACTTTTGTGTGTGTTTGTGTTTTTTTCTTTGCCCAGGCTGCAGAAATGTGTAATGAATTTTTCAACATATATGTTGCCTGGACAGGCACCTCTTCCAAAGTTGGTGTATGCTTTACTTTCCCCCCAGCAGTAGTGCAACATATGTTTCAAGCCCATCCTGAAAATGTTTTTCAGTGGTATTCTTCTGTGATATTTGTAGTGAGTTTCCTGGTGTAATTGTAATTCAGAAGTTGTCTGTAGCCAGCCCTGTGATAGGTGCATAATTGTCCCTGTCCACTGCAACCACCAGCACCTCTTGTCAGCAGGATTGATGGTAACGTTTTGGTTCCTTTTTTGATAATTAATTGCTGTTCCTTCCAACAACAGGAGACTCAAGCAGAGCTTTTGTTGTTCTAAATTTGAAATCTTAAGTCTGTGGAGATGCTTCCAGGAGGTATTTTCTCCGGTTCAACATACACTGTAACCACAGGTGTTGTATCATCAAAGAAAGAACCCATATGCTAATATAGAAATAACAGGCCTGTTTATTGTTGCAGTGCATCACCATCAAAGCAAACAACAACAACCACCTGTCTTTAGCTGTATAATTAAACTGATGGGTCTTTATTCTGTGCTAAATGATATGGTAATATATGGAGAATAAGAGGAATCATCCTTTTAAACTTTTGAGATGTTTGCAGCACTGTTGAAAACTGGTTTTTAAAATAGTTGGGGGGGGAAGGGGGGGTTTGCTTGGCACTTTTTATCCATGCTGGAAATTCATCTTTCCATAGCTTCGGATGGCCACCTGTTCTGGTATCTTGTTCTATGAGGTCTTCAGTGATTCATCTTGTTTTGTTTTTATCACCTTTTACTTTATCCCTCTCAAGGGCCCGTTTTTTGTTTCTCTCTGCAATCAAAGGCAATCTGAACCCCAAAGATGGTCCATATCCTCACTGGATATTGGGCACATGCTTTTCTTCCTCTCTGTCACACCACAGAGATGCAGCAGCAGTGGTTCCATTCTGCACACAACAAAAATCTGTTGATTCTTTTAAAACCAGCACAACACTGATGTTCCCCCCTGCTGAGTGCTAGCAAACACCTCAGGATCTGAATGTTGACTTCTCAGGGTAGGAATCAGTCAGGAATGTATAAAAGTTACCTTTGTATGCGAGTTGGACCATTTGCACATTATACCAGCTCTGGAATGGCTTGGTCAGACCTTCACGGCCAAACCTTCTGCTAGTTGACCATGTTTCCTACCAAAACCAAGCTCTAACAGAACATGCCTACTCCTACAGTTACTTTAATTGGAGAACAAATTATAATGTTGTTTTCACAGATCACTCTTCCTCCAGAAACTCTTTTGACACAGAAACTTGCATAACTAGTGCTCTTAGATGAGTAATCCGATTCGTGTTTTCTTTTAAAAGGCCAATCCTGAGTCCCTTTTGCTATCCACTGGACCTGTTAGTGCAGGCAGAAGGTTGTGCTGGCCTGCAGGGATGCGTCATATTGAACCTGTCATATAGGACATGGCTCACAAAGAATTTGGAGCATTAGGAATTTAAGATTTTTGACAAACTGGGAACTTACGTTATGAATTATGTATTTCTGTTCAAGAATTAGTGTGCCCTGCTTTTTTAATGATGTCTTTTTGCTATGCCCTTATTTAAATATTTTGGTCTGATTAAAGAGGAAAAGTATGGCAGGTCAGCTGGGGGACTGTGCACCCTTCCCTGTTCTTGCAGGGATAGAGAAGGGTGACACCCAGCTTTCTGAAATCCACTCTTTCAGGTATCTCTTTTTAGAGTTCTTATTCTGCTTAGCCTGTTATCACTTATGCACCTTCACATTGTTTGGGACTCTTAAGAAAAATGTGCCCGAATAAGGAGTGTGCCCTTTGGGCAGGAATACTGCCATGAGCCAGTGGGCTGGGATCTTCATCTTGGCAGTTTTGGGTTTATTATTCTGAGGGCAGTGGTTTGGTTTTGAGAAGATGTTCTTTACTTCAAGGTGGTAGAAAGATATATTTTTTTTTTTTCAACAGGTTACTGGGAATGAGTTAATGCCATGCAGGAGTGCTGCTTTTGGGGAGGGTTTGTGGCCAAGGGTAAAGATTTGTTTATGAAGTTGGCAATGTGAAATTTTGTCTGTTTATATCATATTAGTTCAGTTGTTACAATTGAACAATAAAAGTGATTTTGTGTAAAGAAACCAATGTATGCTCAGTGCTTTCTGCACAGGCAGGAGTGGTGGTCTGCAGAAGCCAAGCCAGTCCCTGCTCCTGGGATTGCAGTAAACCTGACAGTCTTTTCCATGTGAATATTGAAGCCACAAATTAGCCTCACTAGCCTGTTTAGGATTCTTTGATCATTTACACATGAAGTGTAAACTGGTTTACACTTTTATCTCAAGTACCATCCTGCAAAATGCTTCATTTTGCAGCACAGGTCCCCTCCCGACGACGTTCTGCACCTGTTTGCACTGGCAAATCTCTCCTCCACTTTTTTCTAGAACTCTGTTCTGTAGATTTATTTCTAATCATCCATAAATAGACTCATCTGTGTTAGGTCTGTATGTCTGAGTAAGGGAAGCCACATGACAGCACGCCTCACTTGTTGGAGTAACAGCAGATCTGGGGAGAAAACTTGGTTTCATGGGAGTAGATGGAAAATTCTCATTGAATTAAACACCTCCAAAATCTCTGACAGCTTCTTCTCCAGACTCAGCTTCCTTGTGTGGGACAGGGTGAGCTGTACAGGCTTGGTTTACCCTGCAAAAATATGGCTAGTAATACTCAGCTCTGGAACTGGGGAGAATAAGAAGCTGTAAAAAGTGATTTTTTTTTTTTTTTTCTTCAAACAAATGCAGCACAGTTTGGTTTGCCTTTTCTGGACAGTGGGTTTGCCCACTTTATTTTGTCAAATATGCATGTTATAGAAAGTTTAGGGGTATGGCATTATGCCCAGACAATCATGGTCATTATGGACTTAGGCATGTGTTGAAGGGTTTACAGGATGTGTATTTACATTTCATGATAGAGCTGGGCTTAAAGATAGTTTTTCAACTATAGTCGATAAACTATAGCTTATCAACTATAATTTGGCAGTTTCAGCTTGTTCTTCTATTTTATTACTTCAGTGAACGAAGTATGTAGCTGGTGTTTATTGAAGATAATTGAGGGGAATCATGAAAAAGATAGAATTGTTCCAGTTGTATTAGTCAATGAAATTATTTCTTTTCCTGATGCTTATATTTTTAGGAAAAAAATAATAATGAAAATGTTCCCATTTTAAACCAGAATCTTTCAAAATTACCTCTTTATAGCTTTGAGAAAATCCCAGTGATTTCATCAGAGCATAACTGATGACACAAAACCCTAAACCAGTGAAAACTAAAATCAGGGCTGTGATACAATTAGAAGAGCATTATGAGTAAAAATGTATGTGATGTTTGGGGATTTTTTTTCCCCAGGAGGGCTACAATTTTGACTGTTTTTAGTAGTTTAAAAATGTTATTTTAAATAATTTTGCAGTTTGGGATATGATAGATAGGATCTGCGTGCTGCCTGTTTCCCCAGGCTGCAGAACAGGTATCAGTCCCACCTTCCCCCTCTCTCCACCTTAAGGCAAGACCACCTGTACTTGTCATATCTGATGGACACTTGTCTAATCTATTTTTTAAGACCTCCAGGGTCAGTCTCTCCATCTTCCCCAAGCAATCTATTCTAGTGCTTCCTTAGCCTCATTGTTCAGTAATTTTCCCTAATGTTTAACCTTAATCTTTCTTCCTTCAATTTAATCCTATTACTGCCTCTCCTCTCTGCCATGGGCATGGAAAATAGATTCCTCCCTGCTTCTGTGCAGCAGCTTTTTATGTGTTTGACTCTGCTCTCCAATGCCCTGTCTGACTTGTTTTCTTAAATCTAAGCCACCCCAGTCCTCATTTCCTCAGAGGTCCCTGTGGTCTGTACCCCTGCAATGACTCTCCAGATTGCATATGGGTGGTTTTCTTCTTTCTCCAAGCATATTTGTCAAGTTTTAGTGCTGCATTTTGTAAGCTGAGGGAGCCTTGATGCTAAAAGGTCGTGCAGAGTGGGAGAGCATTAAAGTGAGTGGGATGAGTGGTTAGAAAGCCCCACCTTTGTGCAAGTCTGTGGACAGGTGCTCCTATCACTGGAGATGTCACAGACCATTCATTCAGGCCAGTTGTTCCTTGCTTGGGGTGGGGGGAGGAATATTATTTTGCATTTTTCTCCTTTGCAAAATTGGTTTGGGCTCCCAGAGCAGCTCTGAAAGGGGAGCCAGAGAAATTCTGCACCTTCCTGGTCCCACTGCTCCCTGCCCTCCCCACACATACCTGCCTCATGCCATGCTGAGGTGTTATTTTCTGCCCTCTCCTACAGCCTGGGCATATGGACCTGGAGCAGAAACTTACGGGTATATGCAAATGTTTTAATGATGCTATTTGCATATCTGGAAGTGATTTACAAAACGCTGCACATGGAGTTGCTTAAAACTTGGCACCAATAGTTCGTGGAGGATCATGGCATAACACAACAGAAACTGAATTTCAGCTGGTTTTTGCCAGCTCTCTCACTGCACTTTTGGCGACGGCTGAAGCGAGTCTGTCAATGAAGGAAACGCCTGAGTCCTCAAACGAGCCTCAGTCCTGCCCAAGGGCAAAACATCCCATCATGGACTGCCTTCCTCTGCTTTCTTGTCACTTTGGGAGGAGCAGCCAGCTACAGTTGGTCCTGGCGGAGGGAAATGCTCCCCTGAAAATCCTCAGGGGTGGAGGCAGGGGGCTCCTGGGGGTCGAGCAGTCCAGGGAAGAATATTCTGACATAGAACTACAGAATGATCTTAGGTGGAAGGGACACTAAAGATCATCTTGTTCCACCCCCTGCCATGACAAGGACACTTTCCACTATCCCAGAGTGCTCCTAGCCCCATCCTGGAAGCTCCAGCCTGGCCTTGGGCACTTCCAGGGATGGGGCCAGCCACAGCTTTTCTGGGCAACCTGTGCCAGGGAAGAATTTCTTCCTCATATTAACCTAAATTTATCTTCGTTCAGTTTATACCTATTTTCCCTTGTCTTCTACGCTGAGATCTACACTGCTTTTACAGATTTTGTTTATTTGTTTGTTTTCCCCTCCTGGGATGTGCATTACTAAGACTTGGAGATACACTAAACTTAACTATTTGAGTTTGAATTCTTTTCAGAAACAACTAGCATTTTACATTGATCTGTAGAAATTGGTTCTAGCTGGACTCTTTTCTTCAGAGCCCCAAATTCACCTTTCCCATATCTATTTGTAAGATTTGATAGTGTCAAATATACATGCATTCCCTAAGGAAACGTTTTGTGTGGTGGGGAGATGGCACAAATGAGCAGAGATACCTAAACCCTGCAGCATCATTTTCCTATAGGAAGCCAGTTTGCACTTTTTTGTGTTCACCTTTACATTTGCCACTTCTATTTCCTTTACTTTCCTTTATTCTGGATTTTATGTTAGCAATAATAAGAGTGAGGGCATTGGAACTTTTGGAGAGTGCCTAGAAAATATGTGCTCTAGTCAAAAGAAAATCTGGTCTCAAGTCCCTGTAGGCAAGTGCATCATAGGTGAAGCTGAAAATAATTTAGAAGACCTGAGTTCAAGCATATAAAAATTTTGGAGTTGTGGTTTGGTTTTTTTTTCAGATGAGAGGGTCCTTGCAGAAAGGGCCTTCATAAGTCCAGGTGAGGACTGGACACATTTTTGGAGTAGGAATCCGCAAATTGCTGCTAAAAGAAGGCAATTGCATGACTTAAACCAGAGTTAAATAGTATTTAAAGGAAGAAATTTTATTTAAGCTTGACCTATCATTGCTTGCTGCCCAGGCATCTACTCGTGCCTGGAGGCAGAGGCAGGGTGAGAAGGACTTTTGCCCAGTGCAGCAATTTTAATGGTTGGTTGATTTTGCCATCAGGTAGAAAATTTTGTGCCATCTTAGAGGAAAAGGAAGGAGAAATCCAACATCCTTCTGAATAGCATATTTAGGTTCTCTGAGGGTAAACAAACCCTGTCTGCCCATGATGAAAATATCCCTTTCCCAAATGCCCTTCCTTGTGTGACTGAAGGGCGTAGCTGAGGGCCCCTGCATATTAAATCACAGGTTTCTCACCTACTTATGTCAAGAAACAAGTGGTTACAGCAGATGAGGGAAGTGCAAGGAAACAGCAAGGCAGGATATCTTGCAGTGCACCAGCCTCTGAGCCACTGCCAAGCATTTTGTCAGCTTGGGAAGGAAAAAAAACCTAGAGGAATTTTAAAGAGAGAGCGCCCAGTTCAGGGCTGACTCCTCCAGCTGCTCAAGGCTGTTCTTCACAGAAATATTTACCTACTTCATCCTACTTACAGGGTTCAAAATACTTCATGTAACTCTGTGTCTATGGGATGGGTGCAATGGTGGGATACTAAAGGCCAAATATTTTCTCCACAAAGAAATAAAAATGTCCTGCTGCAAAAGACAAAATCATTCCCTAGATTGTTCCTGTTGCAGACAATGCAGAGCCCCATACCACTCACAGCATGTTTTGTTGCCATTCTGCTAACATTGCATGTACTTTATATTTTCTCTGCAATTGTATAAATAGCATATAGGAAAAGGGAGACTATTTAGGGAAAATACTAATTAAAATGAACAATAGGAAATAGGAGACCTTATGTTTCTAAAATTAGAGGCTGGTTATTCAGTAATAAATAGCCCTGTCATTATTAGTTTGTAGTCCCTCCTTTCTCTTGCCTGACACACACAATATCACTGTTATCCGTGGTTTGCCTGTCTAAACAAGGTTTCTTTCCAAAAGCTCTACATTGTTTGCTAGCCCTTGTTAAAAAAGCTCCCCAGTTCTGTGCTTATCTGGCAAAAGAAAATAAGGAGAAATATTCTTTCTAAACAAAATTAATTTGATGAAGGAATAAAAAGAACGTTTAACAAAGGTACTTTCATGTGCTTCCTGCTGGATCTTGCTATTGGTCTCTGGTAATTTCAGAATCCTGGGAGCATGGGTCATGGTTTTATTTCCTAATAATTAGCAAGCATGTTGATGGGTTTGATGGCTTTGTTAAGAATGTGCTTACTTAGCTTAAAGGGAGAGTTTTGGAGCACAGTGAGTAATTGCTCTGTGCAGGCGTGGCTGTGGCTGGGGCTGTGCTTGTGATAAGGCAGCGAGGTTTGTGCCTGTGTGAGGAATGACCTCAATGAGTTTTTCTAGCAAGGCCCCGTGCCAAGCCCATGAGCAGCTTCAGAACTTTTACATCCCGAGCAAAAACATGGAAACAGGTGACATTTGGGTGTTTTGGTGTACATAATGGATGACATTTTTTGGCTGGAAGTGGCTGATAGATGCCAGATCCCTAACAACAAGGACTGACATCAGAAATGTCCCTTTGAGGGTGCAGTTAGGGTAGCTATGGATTACTTGGGTTTCTTACTTCATGGAAAATCAACTCTTCCAGGAGGACCCACCACCACAAGGTTCACAAGCTTGTCCTCCTCTTGGGCTTTTGAATACTCAGGAATGAGTCTTACTCACGCCAGACCAGTCTTTTCTTGTTTCTTAGTGCTGAAATTGTGCTGCTCATCTCCAGATTGTGTTTTGAATCTGTTTGAAAGATGCTGGACTGAATGAAGTCACCTTGTGCTGTCATTGCCTCATTTCTATTGTTGTCTGGAACAAGAAAGCAACCTTTGTGAAAGGTGAAAAAGGGATGTAGATGGTACAGGAATCTGTGTTGGCTCAAGGGACAGTAACAGGGGAAACGCAAAAATAGGAAGAGAATCCCAGGGAAAAAGATAAATAAAAAGCAGGAGCGGAAAAGGCGTGAACAGCCATAAAAGCCCAGTGCAGTCAGCTGAAAACTGGAGTGATTCTGTCATATTAATGATGGGAAACCCTACCTCTCTTGGCTTTCACTGACTGAGCTGCAAGCAGCTGCTGTGGAAGGAAGGTGACTGGAGCACGAGTGAAACTATCTAAGACACTGTACACTTATTTTGTAGAGTGACAGTGTAGTGAGGATTCATCTGTCATCATCATCTCCTCTGTTGAATGTATTGCCCTTGGCAGTGGGTACTCAATAGCTAATTTAGCTCTTTTGTTGTTCAGTAGCAAGATTTTTGTGCTTAGTTCCCTCAGCTGTGATTTTTCATCAGCAAAGAACAAACAAGTCCCTGAATTAAAAACTAGAATTTATGAAACTCGTATTTTGGTTTCCGATGCTACTCATCTGCTGGCATTTAATGTATCAATTGCAATTAGGCTGCTTGCTAATTGTTTTTCTGGATCGCCTGTTTTCAGTCATGACTACATATTAAGGGGAGGTGGTGATAGAAGTCAGAGATGTCTGTTCTGCTAAATGAGGAGAAACTGAGCAAAACTTCTACAAACCTTGAGTATAAAGTAAAGGAAATAGCAGTAGACTTTACCACCCACTTGATTCTCTGCATGGGGCCTGCTGTATGTCAAGGTGCCAGGCCCAGGTCTGTAGCAGCCCAGATAAAGGGAAACCTACAGCTTTCCACATAATAACATAGGGTTGTGACATTTGAAGAAAGAGCACTAAAGTAAATTTTTCTCTTGAAAAAAAAATAAATAAAAAAGTGGTAATAGATTTGGCCACACAAACAAGTTATTTTCAAGGACAAGTGTGAAAAACCCTTTATAATAGTTTACGTTGTGCTTAATTTATTTGAGGGAGAAGAGCTGGTTTGACACTGCTGATACACTCCTGTGGATCTGGCAGTTTAGGTAGTCCCAACCCAGTACTTTGATCACTCAGTCATGCCTTGCTTTGCATTTATCATTTCACCAGTGTAATATTCTATAATAAAATGGAGAAGTTAAGATACTGTGCACTGATACTGGCCATCAGCTCATATTTAAAGCTCTAAGTGAAGGAGCAGTAAAATCTTCTAGGAGTGTAAAACCCAGACAGCTTCCCCTAAACCTGTCTGTGGCAGCTCAGAGGATGAACTTGAAACGAACAGCACACGGTGTGATACTGAACATTTTGTGATCACGTGCTGCGCTTTGTAGACTTTAAAAACTCCACAGCAGTTTAGAAAAGAGGCACCAGTCTGAGATAAGTGTTCCTGGGAATGGGCTCCCCTCCCTTCTCAGCACAGATTTCAAACCTGTGCTGAGCAGAAGCTGTTGCACTAGGGGAAAACCACTGATTTTGTGTGGGATTAGCTTAAATCCACCCGGTGACAGTGTAGCTCACTGGTTATTATGGTGCACTGACCAGAAGACTTGGCCTTTTCCCTGCCGTGGGGCTCCAGGGTGGCCTCATCTGTTGTTTGTCCATGGATTACAGTCTCCTTGGGCAAGGGCTGTCCCACACCATGTCTGGAGCCCTTCTGCTAAATGTTGTTCAGATCTTGGGGTGAACCCCCTTTGGGGTCTGACTGTGGTGCTGGGCAGCCCTGACCTGCCCCGTGCTGGCTGAGAGGTGGCAGGATTGGTGCCACCTGGTCTCTGGGCTCCTGGTCCCTTCCCTTGCACAGCCCCGGGCAGCCCTGCAGAGAGGGATGGACAGAGGACAGGCTCTGATGTTTTGGAGTCCTGCTCTTCACCTCTGCACCTTGTCTGACTCACCGCATGAAGTCCTTTTGAGACTGTGGCTGCCTTTCCCTCCTCTTCCCTCTTATTATTTATTCCTTTATTCCTCCTCCCCTTCTGACTAATTAAGAAAAAAGGGGGGGATTGAAGTTACTGGGGAGGTGTGATGGTTTTCAGAGTTAAACAACACTGAAAAAGATACTTTTTCTTAATTTAGAATTTTAAAGAAGTAATAAGTAACACGGCAGGATACAATTGTAATAATGTGAAAAACTCTGAGGTATCTGAAGCTTTATTCTGTTGCCTCCTGCCTCTTCTGATCACTATAAGTCATGCATGAGCTATTGCTTTTACTGTACATAATTTCTGCTATCCTTTGAGATCCAATCACTCCCCTGATAAAGTGATTTTTCTGACTTTTTCAGCCATGCTTACCTAGCTGTTTGTGTACGTGTGAATGTAATTTATCTGTTTATTATAATTCCAATAATGAAAAGAAAGTGAAATGCTATTATGAAGCTCAGCATGGTCATCAGTTCGTTGTTATTGTTGGCCATAAGAATCATTCTTAAGTCTCCATTTTGTTAGTGGCACACCTTAGATTTTTTCCAAGTTGGATGTGATTTAGCCATAACTTTAATGAAGATATGTGATGGTAAAAAAGGACACTTGAGTTTGTGAATAAGTTTTCTCCCATGAGTAGATCTACATATATAAAGTGGACATTTCCCACGTAACTTGGGAATGGTAAATTTTAAGGCAGGGAATTAGGGCTCTTATGCTGCTTTATCAAATCTAGACTTGTCAGATCTTTGTAATTAAAATTGTGTCAATGAGAAATAAACTTATATTTAGAGTAGCTTTCAGAAGAGAGAGACGTATTTCTAAATCGTGCATCTTTACTAAACTAAATTAAAGAGAACAATACCTAGTTTAGGATAATGAATATTTGCTGTTTGTAGTAAATACTTCCAAGAGCACCATCATAAAATTAGTTTTGTGACTTGAACGGTAAAAGCAGCAGAAACAATTCCTCAGTCAGTGGGTAAACAGGTTTTCTAAGATTGATGGATACAAGCTAGGAAAAGTATTGAATTTTTTTCTAATTAGTCTTTTCTCCCTACAAAATTGCTTCTTCATAATTTCTTTCCATGTCCAGTGCATAAAGGTATCCGTGTATATGAATTCAATTTATATGCCAATGATGTTTTATACATTGTCCTGTCTGCATCTCATTACTGTCATTAATAAGCACTCCAATACATCTCGTTACAAGGTTAATTGGGACAAATCTAAAATACGTCCCCTTTTATATTGTAAATATGATATCTCCTGCCAGCACATTCCTGGTGAATGGATGCAATAGTTAGGATGTCTTATTGAGGGTTCCTATAAAGTATCATAGCTGCATTCAGTGGCTACATTATGCTTTAAGTACAACTGTATGGGAAGTTGGCTGCATGCAACAAAATTAAGGTGAGGACAGGATGGAATGCAATTTGTACAGTTACTCTGCTTTTGTTTTGGTTTTTGGCCACGCCTGTGGGCCAAAATCTTTTATATTATATTGCATGTTCTGGTCATTCTATCAGCTGATTTCTGGTTTTGAATGTATGATTTGAGAAGGGCATTCTTTCACAAGGCTTGGCTGCACCTAGGTATGGCAAATTTTTAAAAGGGCATTTTTTCAAGTAAAAGGTGTTTTCTCTGGGCAGCAGATAAGAGCCTTGGTGTTCTCATGTCAAAATTCATCTCATGTCTATATCTGTCAGTGTCAGCTAAGATAACCCGCTGGAACAAGTACATGGGTCACATATATGGCTTTATTCCACAGGAGCAAAACTCAGGGAAGGTGGGACTGAACTGTTTCCTCCTGTAGGTGTGGCTCACACTGCCAGACCCTGGACTCCTCACCTGAGGAGCACAATTCACCTCACAGGTTTTGGGACTTGAGTTTGAGCGTTGACAGCGTTGAGTGTGAAGGGTTAAAAGCTTCCACACACCTATGCCTGGTGTTAGTCATGTTCCTTACAGAGATTTATGTCCTATACTGCAGATGAAATGAATTCCTCTCCAAAGATCTGGACTAATGCTAATACACCAACTAAATCCCTCCAAAAGAGGGCTGTCCTGGCCTTTATTTCCTCTTTGCAGACTTGAACTTGAGTAATTCTGTATCCCTTAGTCAGGAGATCAACCTGCCACAAATTTTTGATTATAATCACTACCAAGCTGGAGACATGATCAAGAATCCTAAAGAAAGGGCTTTAGGCAATGGCCTGAAACCCTGCAGCTCCAGCCTTTCCTGTGATGTGAGAGCACTGCAATTCATGTTTATCTGAAGTTGAGACAAAATTTAATTTAGTCCACTATATACCTGGAAGAAAAATAGGCTTCCATAATGCTATTTCTATGGGGAGGCACAGAAATATTGCTCATGTTTCAAGTTGAGGAAGGGAACAAGATTACAAAATACTGGACAAGAAAGTGACTGTGCATTACAGAAAATGGTAAATTCCAGCTCCCTATCAGCACAATAAGTTTATCCTTTTTTCCCCTCACATGAAATGCAAAGTTTCACATCCCCAAGCATGAGCTAAACAGTTTAGGCAGGCTGTGTACCATAGCCCCAGTTTAATTGGTACAGCACTGTCACTTCAAACAAGCCATATTAGTGGCATGTTATCTCTACTGTTGTTTGTTCCAGACCCTAGGCAACAATTAATTTTGTCATGCCAACAAATACTTCATTTGATTTCTAATGTACCATTGCCATAACAACTTGGATAAATATACCCTATAAAATCTATAGATAAGTTTTTAAAAACGCAGCTAGCTGATAAAAATCGGAATAAAAACCCAACCAACCCCCAAACAAAACCACAAAAAACACCCCACCACAGCCCCACCATCCTGTAATTTGAGGTTGCTCAGTGGATCTGTGTATGTCAGGACAGGAAAGGGTGTGACAGACACTCTTAGGTTGATGCCATTGGATACTGGACTGTCCATTTGTGGTTTCAGTGACCAGTTTTGCAATGCAAAACCCACAGGATTCAACTAAGACCTGATCTGCTCTGCCCCTGGTGTGTATTGAACCTAAATGCAATTCTACATTAGTGATACTGATGCAGAAATTATTAGCTAAATAACTTTCCTTACTATGTATGTTTATCTTAAGAACCTAATGAAACTTTTATAAGTCTTATGGGAAATATCACAGTCTTTTTGCATTAGAATCAGCCTTCAGTAGCACCCTTGTATTGCTAATATTAAGTATATGTTTTAACAGATTAAATGGTTGTTATTGTGCTTGAAACTTCTCTAACTTGGCAAGAGCAAAACAAATAATGGGTATCAGAGATCTCATCCTGTGGAAAGTATGCTTCAAACCAAACCCCAAACATTTGCTTTTATCTCTCAAAATCATCCAATGTACACATGCATCTGCCAGCCCTGTCCGGTGATGAGACACTCCATAGTGCATTGAGAATAACTTATTGTTTAAATTTATTCTTGCTCTGCAAGTTTCTGGAAAAATAAGTTTGACTTTACTAATGTCCTGTTGAAAGCTGATGAAAAAACATCCATGTGAGGCATTTTACAAACACTTTAAAAGCTAATAACCATATGCTACAAACTTATTCCTGTTACTTTAAGGAAAAACAAAACAAACAAACAAAAACTAAAAAAAAAAAAAAACCCGAACATTTTCTGTGCAATAAAAATACACTATCATGCTTTTATGTTCAAAATCTCATACCTGATTTTTGGAAGGATAAATTCTTCAGAATCTGTTATAGATACTGAAATACCTAGAGTTCTTCCTCCGAAACATTTCACTTTCTATTTTTTTCTGTTAATGGCGAGGATTCCTAGAAGATAATCCAAATATCAAATAGTCACTGTGATGTAGAAATATTTAAGAAGCATTTGGGAAAGACACCCCTAGTCCATGTGTCTGTATCTGCATGCTGGCTTTTTATACCAAATTTTCAGTAAGATTGGAGGGAAAAAGCAAGCCCCAAACTATCTTCCCCTTGTTTTAAATCCCTTAAGATCAGACACATTCTTCAGTCCAAGGCGAGATGCTGTGTCATTCTGGCCCTGGAGATGTCCCCATGTCCTGCAGAGGTTAAATGTGCACTGGCAGCAGTGATGGAAGCACCACCTCCATTCCTAACCCAACCCGTGTGTGCCACACTGCTGGCCCCGGGAGGGAAGGTCCCTGTTTTCTCTCTCCTCTCTGGATGGATGTGCTGGTGACAATGCAGCAAGTTTCCTGATAATCCCTGTAGTGTCTCAAGATGTTCCATCTTCCAGGGCTGGCTCGGGAGCACTGCAGGCAGGCCTTAAGTCTCAGGAAACACGGCAAGATGCCAATTCAGTCCTCAATAATAGACCTTTGACACTACCTTGGAAAATTTTATTAAACAAGTTCTTGAAAACATTGGAGGGTGAAATAAACGAAAACAAAAGGGTGCAGGCTCTTTCCTCTTTGGTTCCCACCTTGGTTCTGCTCCTACAGAAATCAGGACCATGGTCCCATGGCCTCAATCTTACTCAGAGTGGAGGGATTTGTTATATATCTTTAAAACTGGAAAAATAGAACTTTGCTGTTAGGATGAGTGTGGGGCTTTGGAAGTCAAAGGTGACCACGTGTGCTGCAGAGCAGGTAAGGAGAGATTGTATCCAAACAGATACATTTATCTTTACAAAATAAGTAAAAAAATTCATTTTGCTTTGGCAAAATGAAAACTTTATCTCTAATGTTTCTGCCAGATTCTTCAACTGACTTTTTTTAGATACTGTGTGACTCTGATCCTCCGATTTTCCAGTGCAAACTGGAAGGAGCTCCTAAGCTGCTGTAGCACTGGTGGAAGTGGGAATGCAGTCCGACTGAAAGAAGGAGGTTTTTCTGTCACTCTCAGATGTACACTTCTGTTACTGAGGTTTCTTATCAGAAAATGCACAATAGCACTTGAGTGTAGGAAAACGAGCGCTCCCACCAAATGTCAGTCACTGCTGATAACAGGAGTTCAGTAGCAAAAACAAGATATTAGGGCTTGTTTATCTTTGGGCTGCGTTGTAACTGTCCCTTCTGAAACACAGAGCTCCAGCCAGATGGGCTCTTGCAGCTGCCCTGTAAAACACAAGAGTGGTTGGGTTTGAGCTCCAGGGAAATGTGTGTATCTAGAAGAGCCGAGGAGGCAGCAGTGGCCCACCCAGGAGTCAGAGATAATGGTGTTGTCTGTTCATCTGTCCAAGCACAAGTGTCTTTATCTGGGAGACTCTTCCCTGTCCCTTCAAGGGACCAGAGGAACATTTTGTACCCAGCTGTACCACAAGGCAGTTTCTACTTAGAGAATTTTGAAAACTACTTAAAAAAAACCCCTCTGTTTTCAAAGCAACCCTCACCCAAAGGCTGGGCTGGAGGGAGCTGGGCTGTTTTCCCTTGCATGGCCAGAGGTGGGAAAAGCACCATAAATGGGAACATCCATGAGCTGCATCCAGTAATGGACTCAAGTTCTTCCAGGTGATAGAAGCAGCAGTTTAAAGCATTATAACATAAAAATCCTGCTCCCCTTCTGCCTGATGCTGAAGTCTGGGTGCTGTGAAGAGCCAGTTTTGCCTCTGCAGATACCAAGAGCTGACCTAACCTTGATGGACCAAACAATTTACATGGGTGCTCCTGTGTGAATGTTACAAGAACAGGTCACTGTGGCCAGAAAAGCCTTTCTTTGCTAAGTATAGTTTGGAATTGCATGGCATTTATCATCCTACCTGTGAGCATTTGTTTGCAAATCATTTCACAGAGTCAGTGCTTTGGTTTGCAGGGGAGCAGAGCAGTGAGTCACAGCACAAGCTGGCACTGGCAAAACCTCTCCATGTTAATGAGCTACACCCAGGAAATGTCTCCTCTGCCTGGGGGAGCTGCATCCCAGCCATCCTCCCCTACAGCTTATCAGATCCTTGGTGTGCTGGCAGGGAGTGTTTAGGGCTGTGTGGGACAGGTCACACCTGGGCACAGCTGGAGGTACTTCCCAAGTGTCATGTCCAGTGCAGGAAGGAACGCCAGCATCCCTTTGCTTTGTCTCGCATTTTTAGGGAATGAACACATACTGCTCCATCCTCAGGAGGAGCTGGTGTGCCTCCAAGAGAAGCTCCAGAGGGGAGCACTGCCGGCTCCCCAGGTGTCAGTGTACCTGGAGGCGTTCAGAGGTGCAGCGAGGATGAGCAGTGTCCCTGGCACTGCCCCATCCTGGGGGCTCAGCTGTTGTGTGCCTGTGGGCAGTAGAAAGTGTGGCTGGTCCTCTGCTCTCCCTCGTTGTGTTCAGTTGTGTTCATTTTGCAGGTTGGCTCATAAGGCTCTTAAAGTGAGGCTCAGAATGCTATTTAAAAATCACTTTTCAAGGAAACAAATGTGCTTTCTGTGAACTGACTGCGTGTGTTTATGTAGCAGATAGATTAATATGAGGGGGATCTTTTCACCACCCAGTGAATTACAATACTAAGATAAGTGATGTTATCTTTTAAGGCAAATGTTTTTGTGTACTAATACCTTATCAGACATTATACCAGCAACAAAAAAGTTCATTTTCCGAGGCTGATAATACAAAGCCTTATGCATGTGCCTGTCTTGAGTGCTGCTTAAGAACGGTGAAACAATGAAGGCATTTGAAGACTATTAGCACAAAATGAGCTCAGCCATTGATTTTATTTCACTTAGTGTTTTAAAGTAGGTTGTATGCTTTCTTCCCACAGCACATATTCATGTCTGTGACGCAAGTTTGCAAGTGGTTTGGTTTGAATCCTGAGGAAATAAATGCACTCGGGATCCCATTCTGCCACAGTTGTGATGTTCTCCCCAAGTGATCAGGCTGGGCTGGGTGAGGGCGGGCTCCTCATGCTAACTGAAACAGCATTTCAGCTTCATCAGTGAGCAAAATCCCACACTTGTCACTCAGAGAATCAGCCTGAAAAATGTGGGATATCTTCTCTTTCATCAGTTTAAACAACCCCCTCTTGCAAGTGGAATTTGCACACTGGAATAGTGCTTGGGGATTCATGATCTAAGGGGGTACCACGGTGTGGAATACAAATCTATTGTATTTTAATTTAGAAAACAACAAGTAATGTTAGACTTGTGCAAGTATCAGCTAGTTTAGACTATGCTTATGTTGACATTTTTATGAAGCACTTTAGAGGTATTTTTCTATGAGTACCCATAATGGCTTTCGTATGTGTGAATTAATCATATGGGTTGGTACCATTATCACAAATTACTTGTGGAAATCTGTAGTAAGGAAACTGACCTGAATATGGACAGGCAATATTGCTAATAGCATTTAAATTTATGTGGCAAATTTACTAACATGATGTTGAAAAAATATACAGTATCAAATTAGAGAAGAAAATCCTTCACTTCACAATCATTTTATTTTATGCAGCCAGGACTGTCATTCCTCCTGTGAAGTTTATGTTGGTTGAAAGCATAAATTTTGCTGATATATATACAGGTTTCTGTTCCCAGTGGTGAACACTGTTACATTTAGAAAATTGACAAAATCAATGGCAGTAAACCAAAGATCAATTTAAATTTCACATTTAGCTACTTGTTTTAGAGTTTCTCTGAAATTTACAGTCACTAACATGCTTTATGTTTAGAAGAAATAGATGAATACAGCTGCTTCCCATTTGTAGTAATTGTTTCCTAAATCTGTGAACTGAAAATATATAAATCCACATGTAAAATCACACATGTGATATAATATACATAAGACCACTTGTCTGCCATATAATTCTTTGTGGGTTGTTTCCTTATCTGTTGAAAGCATTAGACAATGGTCACTAATAAGTGTTATAAAAGTAATGAATAGTAATTGTTTCAGATACTCAAGCTTTCGAAGCTGTTAATTTACTCTCCCATTCTGCAATAGTTGTCACTCTAAAATCAGGTCACTATAGAGGTAAGAATCTATAAATATAGTGCCTGTGTCATATCCCATCATCTCCAAAAGGATCATGCTCTCTGTCTGTTTAAGAGGTTTACATATTCCTTATAATACATGTATGGTAAATTAGGCACTCTTTTCTGGGCCTCTTTAAATGGAAGGAATTGAAAACACAATAACGATATAATTAATTACGGTCTTATACGTGCAGAAAAATTACACCTTTTTCGATTAGTGTGAAATATAAGTGTCAAATCAGTCATAAAATCCCGATCAATAAAACAATAATAACGATGTTGTTAAAAGCGGACCTAGAAAGGTGTTCATGGCAACATGTTTTAGGGGTTAGAAACCCTTTTAAAATAAACGGATTTCATCTTTACACTATGTCATCTAAATCATTACAATGTTTGTGTATACAATTATCATCAGACGATAAATTGCAGCTATTGAATGGATTAAGTTTGAACTGTTTGACCTCATAAATCTGGGTTTGTCATAGCTTCAGCAAATGCTTGTGTAACAATCAGTTGATTACATGGCAGAGCAGATGTATGTATGTTAACTGGAAAATATGAAAGGATCAGGGTAATTCAAAGTTCATTGGAAGAAGTTTATAAATGTCTGACAATACCATCTCAACACATTCTCCATGTACCTTTCTAGCTGGTATTTTTTTCTTATTCTATTTTTTTCCTCCTGTTTTACTGTGCAATTTATGGTTAATAGAAAAAAAAATCATAAAATGAAAACTAAAATCTTGAAATATTTGGAAGAGAATTTAATGGAGCAGTGAAATATTTTGGCAGGATCTAGTGAGACATATTCTAAGAAACAACATTAAAAATGGACCAAATAGCAATCATGAGTAAATAGCATTTTGGAAAAAAGCAGAGCACATACTTGAAGTGGAAAAATGGCATGAAAAAGCATGAGGCACCTGACACAAGAGGAGCTGTGGATTTCTGCAGAATTATTTTAATCTATGGGTTATATTCCACAGATTATGGATCTGTATGACGTGGTTCATCTGAAATAAGCATGGGCAGAAAATGAAGGGAGACCAGGATTTTATCTCCTAATTTTTCTTTTTGTGTTGGAAGACCAGTCTTCGTTGCAGTAGTACTGACAATTAAGAGAAGGGGGCAGACAAAAATACTTAATATTCCACACTAACACTTGTAGCTGTGCATAAATAATTTGTTATTGGACCGATTTTTTAAAAAATTAATGCTTTTACACAAAGGTTCACTGCACACAAAAACTGTCTCTGCTTCCAGCTTCTCTTAAGAAAAGAAAAGAAACAACCACATATTTGAACACTTAATATACGTAAATAAAGATCAAGTTATTGTATGTGATGAAATATTTTCTAGGCTGCATCAGTTTGTGAAATCAGCTCAAAAATTATGATAACATGATGGCTTCTCAGAATCCCACCAGCCTAAAGGCAGGTTGGACTGATTTTTGAAAAAATACAAAGCTGTTACAAAGCACTTAAGTCTCCATGCACATCTGGGTCAAAATTGCTAAGTAATTTTTGGCCATTTTAATAATATCTTAGTTTAGGATATGCAAAAAAAATATTTCTTGAGTATTTAATTTGAAAAATTACATATTTTTTCAAGGTCAAATTTAGCTCATTTTCCATGTTAATATTTTTTAAGAATCTCATGCTCAAATCAAACCTTTCTATGGTGAAATATTTGAATAAATCTAGAAGAATTTTTTTTTGTTGTTTTCATTTAAGTATTAAATTATTAAGTTTTGGCTCCCACATGAAAATGATTCTATTCCCCCTTAACTTCTTAGCTGACTAATGTAATGTAAAAAAGCCCAACTCTTTGAATAAGAAGAGACATGTTCAGAGTGCACACCCACCAAAAGGTATGTGTAGTGTAAGTGCATTCTGTGCTATCCACGTCTCTTCCTATTTTTGTTCAGAATGCCTTTGAAAAAAGGTTTTCCTCTTTGTGAGAAATACCGTGCTTAACAAGTGTCACTTGAAATTACTATTTTTGTATGCTCCTGTGAGAAATATTTGCAAGTAGTGCAATCGTGCTGCTCTTTTTGAACAGGTCTGCTCTGCCCAGGCTTCAGAACAGGGACTTGAAGGTTGCTGAGGGGACAGCCTTTATGTCATAACATGCCTTTTATTGTGAAAACCTTCAAAATGCAGCCAGGTTATACACTGACAGAAATTGCAGTTTGCACTTGAGCGACAAAGACTTTGATGTTTAGCAGCTCAGATTTCCATATGTTCTGTCCTTGTGGAGCACAGGCAGCGCCACTGGCCCCGCGCCGAGCCAAACCCATCCATCCCCACCCCAGCTCTGGGGCAACTGCACCCCCAGACTACATCAGAATATGCTCCCGTGGCTGTCCCTAAATGTATTTAATTTATTTGTGGAATATCAATGATAATTAAGAACAATTTTTTTTTCTAAATGTTCATATTGAAGTCTTACTGTAGGAATTCTCCTTTGTCATTTATGGTTCCTACAGTGTTCCTATGTGGCTGTCTCTCTTTCCTTAGCTCAAAATTTATCTGCCTTTAAATACTGAAGGCAGATCCTCACTATGAGGAAGATCCTTAGGGTGTAAATTGTCATTACTCCAATAAAATCGGTTAAGTGACACTTTCCACCATTGGAGGAAACTGCTCCCAAATAATACCTTGCTAAACGTGACAGGAACCACTGTGCTGGGAAATCTTCCTGTTGTTGGGATAGGTGTCTGCGTGAAGTCCCTTATAAAGTACCTGGGAATCAGTTTGTTTGTTTGCTCAGTTTTTCTTTTCACGTTCAGCCTTGTAGCCATGGAGGGGTTAATTTGGAAGGCATTACAAAGTCGTTTCTCTATAGCTGTTGAAGTAGAAGTCTGCTTGAATTTGTGCCACTCCTTCCCATTTAAAAATGAAAAAATAAACTGTCACAGAGATAATGTTGTGGTATCACTTGAGTTGCCAGTGAACAATAGTCTATATCATAAGAAAAAAATATACATATTTTGCCACAAGCCTCTGATCAGTAGACACTCCACACAGAATGAGCATAGCAACTACATTATCTTTCACCCTGAGGTTGAGGTCATTGTCAAGGATTTGAGGACAAGCTTGTATTGCAGCTGCCTGCATTTAGAGCTGTCAGAGCTTAGAAAAACCTGCCTGATGGACACGTTCTTGTTTTGTATTAATTTTTTTTTTTTTTTTTTAAAAGCCTGGCAATCCTATGGGAGATTTAATTAAGACCAAGTGTGGAAATCTCCAGGAAAAGGATAGCACCTTTAAGTACCTGTAGTTGTTTTTCATTCCGGTCCCGTGAACTCCTACAGCTGAATTTAGTGTGAGAGAAAGCAAATTACTAATGAACAGTACCTCCTCTCCAGAGCAGCTCCCCATTCTTTGCTGAAAGGCAAAGGCTGGCTAAACGTCCAGCTTTGGAGGGGCTTGTTTCACGGATATTCAGATCTCAACAAAACAGCTCGCTGGAGCCCTTAACTCTATTACAATTGGCCTCTTAATGAACAGATGAACTTTTCTTTTCACCGTTTCAAGTCTGTTATCCAAGACTAAAGGCTAGCATGGCTATTTCATTTCTGACCTGCCTAACATATAATTAGAAGGTTCCTGGAGGTACTTATAATTGAATTATGGGTTGTTTCATGAGCATTCTTCCTAGTAGGTAGGGATGTAAAAAGCAAAGCTCATCTGGAATGCATGCAGGGAAAGCGGATGATTTAGTAGGTCTGTATATTGCCTGAAATATTAGATTACAAGTATGAGTAAAAAAAATCCACTGGTTAAAATTTATTTTTATTAGGAAAATTATCCTAAGTCTAAAGCACCAATTTCTGTGACAGTATAACTGGGTACAGCTCGATTGATTTTAGTGAAGCTCTACTCATTTATACCTACCTCAGGTTAGAGAAGGGTCCAGTGAATTAGTCCCAGTCACATATTTTTCAGACATGAAACATTCAGCTAATCTCTTGGAGCCCTGTAATTGGCTAACATAAAACATTACTGGAAGATTAAAATTACAGTTGACTTTCAGATTTGTTGTCAAGTAGATTTGAAATGTGGGGAAATAACTTAAAGGGCCTCTTTTGCTCTCGCTCTCCCATGTTTATGGATTGATTGTCAGATGCATAGCCCTTGCAGGGGAGCAACTCATGATTGCTCTCAGAAATACATGTCCTTCACCTCCTGTGGAAACTGCTGCTCTCAGTGCATGGACAGGATTATTTAGATGAATGTCAGCTTGGAAAATACAGGAGTATTAGTAGAGGGGAAGGACACCACCTTTCAGATATGACCAGCATTGTCCTCTGCATCGTTGTGGATTTAATTTTGATGGAGGTCCCAGCTCCTCTCTTTTAAAATCCTTCCAAGCAAAAATTTTCACTAATCTGTACTTAGACTATAGATAGCTAAATAACAGCCTATTTCATCCTGTCAGGGATTCTTTTGGAACAGGAACAGTTACTGTTCAGACATCAAGAATACCTGCCAAATAGCCTTGATTTGTTTAAAACAAAACCAAAAATTCCCTCCACTTTTATCTAAATATGAACTTGTCTTTTCTCATCCAACTCCCTTTTAGTGTATATGTGCTATTTTGCCCAAAATATAAGCTGGGCAAAAGACTGAAAAAACTACATTAATCAGAATGTTCCCCTTCCATGGCAATCTCTGCATAAATGTGGAGAAGAGGGGAGGGTTGAAAAGTAAAAACAATGACCTTTCCAGCTGCAGAAGAGGCAAAATTAAGTCTTGAGGTCACAATGTGCTGCGTGATGGGATAAGGGTCAAGGAGCAACTGCCTACAGTATTACCTGTGTGCCGGGAGCCATTGTGATGGCTATTTGCAACCTCTCGTTTAGAAACAGGCCAGTCTTAGTCTTTAATTTAGAGTGTCATATTTCATGAATTTGTAAATGACAACAAGAAAGCCTTCCTATAATCTGTATTAAACTATTTGATTGGGGGTGTAGAATCCGATTTTATCATGCTGGTAACTATTTCAGCTACCTTCAAGTCCAGTTGTAGAGGAAGAACAGGAGTACTGGTTTTATTTTATCTGTAGTAAATTCTTCGCAGGCAGCTTTATCCCACCTTACCTTTTAAACTAAGAGCATATTGTTTACCTTGGCATGCTGTGGTTACTATTCTGCAAGTAAAGACTATTCAAAAAATATGTCATCTTCAAGGATAATAACCTGAGAATATTTGTTAAGAATCTTCAAATGGTTTCTAATCTATTTCCTAATAAAACACTGAATAACAATAGTAAATGTACTGTGTACTAGTCCAGCAGAATTATCTCAATAAGTAGTATAAGCAAAGCAAATAGAATCTGAAAACCCTTTCCTGGCATGAAAAGTCACAAATCTGTTTGTATTGTTCCCTTCTGGAGGTCCTGTTTGTTGAACGGTCTTGTTGACATTGATTCCTCTTGTCTTGGCATAATCAATATTTTAAATATGAAACTACATGCAGACTGGAGCTATAGACATTTCCTCTTCCTCCCCAACTGGCCCCACATCCACATTTTGAAACGACAGGAATCAAATGCACCCCTCTATTTTAGCATGTGCATTTCACTACCAATCCAGGAGCAGGTCTTCAGCAGTATTTTCCATAAAGTGTGCCAAGGACACACTTTATGTGTATTTTCTCCAAAGAGAAAATGGGGAATATCCATGAGGTTCCAAGCAGAATCTCTTTTTTCCATGGGAAATTATGCAGCTTTTTCTAGTCCGTGTTTTCAGGCACATTTGTGTGTCTACAGGGCTTTCAAATGAGAAGTGGCCCTCATCAGTGCAGCACAAAGAAGATATACAAGCATAATTCTCCTTGACATATCTTGCTCCTGTTTTTTGGCCTATTTATGGTGACTGCACTGGAGAGGGACTGGTTTTCAGTCACTCACCTCCAGTACTTGTCTCTGTATTAATCGCATTTAGGGTACTTTTGGAGGGCCATGCTGTCAACAGCCCACTGCTGCTGCCTGGCTCGCCTTTTTGCTCTTAAGTTGTACAAAGAAACCTCACTTTGGCATCTGAGAAAATTCAAAAAAATCACAATTTTAGGTTCTTAGGAAAATCAACCATGTTGTCACTATTTCTTTATCCTTGAGTCACTGTTAAGGAGTAGATTGTTTATTTAGATGGTTTATTATCGAGCATTTCCTGATCTCATTAGCGCCTTTGTCATAAGAATGTCGTGGTTCAGGACTGGTCAGTAAGAGGTCTGCATCAAAGCTCTTTTGCTAAATAGACTGAGGAGGCTTTGTTTTGTTGTTAAAAATTTTAGTTGTTTTTGTTTTTTTTTTTCTTCTTTTTTGAAAAGCAAACCACTAATTCATTCTTATAGTAATCATGTTAGAAAAAAGATGAAACATTGCCAAGAACCTGTTTTCTTAAAAACATCATAATTCACATCTCCTCATTCCCTCTTCAATTCCTCTTTTTGCTGCAAACATCTAGACATTCCCTGTCAGAACATGCAAGTCTCTGCTTATGTCTTATTTCTTCAAATGATTCAAAATGTGCCATCATTAAAATACTGAGATCCTCTATTGAGTATTTATTGTCTTTCCTACTGCTCCATGATATTTTAACAACTTTTAAAATGTTTCATTCTGTTGTTGTGACAAAACATCACCTTTGTCTACAGGAACAAGCACTAAATACCTCATCCCTGGCTCCAGCGTTGCTGTAAAGAGCCACCAACTGCTCCAAATTGCCTTGTTGAGAGAAAAGCTCTCATGCAACAAAGAGGAAACCACAAGTTCCCTTGTTCCCTTTCATCATTAATATTGTAGCTTGCTGTCATCCAAGGGGAGATGTACAATATATTAAGAGTTTTGGAAGTCCAGATTGTGTTAATAATTGTATTGATAATGCTTTTGGTAGTTTTAGATATCGGTGACATCCCCATTCCACCTATCTGAAATACTTAATTGTTGCCTGTAACAAAGACAAGGCATAAAAAGTTCCAGGAAACTTTTCTGTGTCAGGTTTGTTTGTTTGTTTTTTTCCCCTAAATGAAGCAGAATATTTGTGGAGGTCAATCTATGGCATTGCCAGATTTCATAGAGAGAAATGCCTGTCAGGAAGGCCCTGATGACTGCTTGGAGGTTAAATTCAGTGCACTGTGACTTGAGCGTTGGGTGTGTGGAGCGCTGTGAGCACATGTGCAAGGGGCAGTGTTTTTATAAGGTGCAGGGAAACTCCTCAGTGCTCAAGACTAAGCTTCTCAAGTAAGTTTTGAAGGAGGTGCTGAGGAACGGATCAGCCAGGGGTAGTTTACAGCGACTGCATGCACTAGGAAATGTAATTTCTGTGCTGGACAAAGAAATTTGGAAGGCCATAAGGAAATTCTCTGGTGCATCAGCGTGGACACCCACACTTGCAAGTTTTTAATATCATGGCTTTTTAATATTTATAGTGCCCTAAAGTGATACCAGCATCATTTCACTGATGCAGCAGCCATACAAAGCAATGAAGTTGCTTCATCCATTTTACTACTTTTAATTTCTGTGTAAACACTTCTTAGCGTTGTAGGCTCTGGACATGCCAGTCAGCCATGCTCTGTGGTTTCACTGGCTCTTAATTAAGCCGATAGTCTCTCAGTATCACCTTCTCAGTCTCTGTAATATTAATTTACTGTTACTCTTAGACCAGTAATCAAACTGCAATTCCCTCTTTCTAACTGGGAATGTTTGCTATTCTGTGTTTTATTCAGGGTTCTCATCTGTAGCTTATATTTCTTTCTACTTCTTGTTGCTTTATTTAAGAAATTACTATCCTTTGCATTTCCACTCACTGCCTCTCTCCTTATTATTTCTTTCTGGCTCAGTGCATTTACCTGCCAGCTGCTTCCCTTTGAATTTTTTCAGCTTCCTTTGTATTCTTTCTCCACCCATCTCCCAGTATAATAATATATCCTGTTGCAGCAAATGTGTCTGATCCTGTGCACAGCAGTTAATCCGTGAATTTCCTTAAGGTTTTTCATGTACGATTTGCTCTGCACATGCCACTGTAAAATTATACTTTAATTTGTTAAAACCTCCGATAGTTATTAATATTTAAATCAGATCAAGTTAAATGACTATGTTTTTCAAATCAAAGCCTGTATATTGAAGGAGACTGCAAAGACTATTAGTGTGCCTTGTTGAAGGCTCACAGAAAGTTTTCAGCCTTCTCAACGAAAGCATCCGTATTCATTTTTGATGCTGAGCCTTATGAATCCTTATGTTTATAACACTCCTCAACTGGAATAAATCTTCCAGCTGATTATCACAGCATTTGGCACAGTGCCACAAGCAGTTCTGGGAACAGTATTCAATCAATGTGTAAACTAGTGAAATGCCAGGAACTTTTGAAAGACCATGAAGGATGATTAGTTAGTAAAGAATAAACAATGTTCCAATGTTGAGTGCAGCTACCAGCTAACACAGGGCTGAGGAGAATTTTCCATGATTTAAAATGAATATATAACTTCTAATTTAGGCAGGTATTTATGTTTTGTTATTTCACACTCTGACGTTTATTTAATCAAACCAGGTATACAGGGGTAAGATTTTAAAAGAAACGAACATTTTGATTATACTGTAGCATGTCTGTGTTACCAACCATTCACTCATCCTTTATTTATAGTTAAATGGGAAGCTAATGGAACATAAAAGTGAAGGATGAGCAAAAAACTTTTAGCATCTTCAAGAACTAACATAATAATTTATTTTTTTTTTCCCCCCTAGTCTTACTGGAACAGTCATTCCTTAGTTTGTTGCCCTTTATACTAAGTTTTGGTGCTTGATTTCATTCATATAATGAAAATGCTCCCTTTCTAAGTTAATGACACTTGCACTATTGGAGAAAAGGATTTTTTTCATCTATGTATGTTTGAAAGAATTGAGTTTTAAAGCACTAACAGACTTCTGCATTTCCCTCAGAATTTAGTTCTCTTCTGAGGTACTCACCTAAATCCTAAAAACCAAAATAATCCTTGGGTCTCAGAGGACAGAGTTAGTCCTATATACTTATATGCTAAAGTTCTGGTTTCCACAGCTTCCAGATTATATACAGTGATGCCTTTCATTTAGCTATGCTCATTCCAGTGTCAATGGGATCCGTGGGGGTTAATTAAGGGTAGTTTATAATCTTAGGAGATCTTAAATTTTCCCTTAAATTTAATAACCAGTCTTGTATGCAGAGCTCAACAGCTGAGATATGTAACCTCTCTCTCCTAGAGCACCCTTACTATATATAAAGGTATTTCTCAGATGCTGCACCAAACTTTGGCTCCCTGTTTACTAGTCAGGCATAGCAAGAGCGAGGTTGAAACTCGGAGCCCAAAGTATTTTTACATTATTTGAAAGAGCAACGTTAAGTAGGCAAAGTATGTGCTGACAGCCTCTCAGACACACTGTGGTAGCACAGAGTCAGTCTGTTGCTGCATCCTGCCTACTGTTTGGTGCATAAAAATAATATCTGCCTTGTGTGTGACAAGAAGGTGTCGGGATATTCTCTTGGTGAGGCTGGAGAGCAGAGATGTCTATATGCTTCATGTTATGTCGTTACATTTATTGACAACTGTAAATATAATACAGCTGAACTCTGCCATGCTACAGGAAAAAATATGTAGGCTCTCATTCCTCTCACAATAGCATTTAGTTCTTTAAGTCCAAAAACTGCACGGGGTCATGCACTGGGTTTATTAGATCTCATAGTTTTATACTTCTATACCCAGAAGTTCAGGTCAGCTGTGTGGTTTTTCCCATGATCTCATTATGTGTGTCAGCAACAGACGTGCATACAAAAGCAAAATCTTTGAAAAATATTTGGATAATAGAAGAGTTCATGTTTTCTATTCTCAGACAGAATTTGTAGTCATCTTTTGAGCAGTGCTTTACAGTAGTTACACTATATTCCAAGTGGGAATAAATACATGTTTTCTAAGGACAAGAGTAATATTATGACAGAAAACATAATAAAACATTGAATTGGCAAGATGCAACAAAATAGGGGTAAAAAGAGGACTGTTCAGTCTGGTTTGAAATCTCTAATTTAATATATGGCTGTGCAGAGATGTTACAAAAATAAGAAAGTAGCGTAAATTACAAGTGTGTAATGTACACAGAATTTATACCCTCCAACAAATAAGATGTTTTGCTACGTATATCCCTCTTTGAAATATCTGCCTGTATTATTTATATGCAGAAGTGCTGTATCTCACTTTTTTCCTTCAAACTAAGTCCTTGTGCATGTAGGATTTGTACCGTAATGCATTATTGAGATGTTACAGTGAGATGAGAGTGGGGAGCAGGAAAGGGATGGGAGTGGTGTTGCAGGCTGTTGGTGTACAAGAGGTAAAGGGGACGTTTGTCAGTGGGCAAAACAGACTTAAAAAGAACATTGGTATTTTAAGATACATCAGGGTATACCTTTAACACTGGGTTTTCTTTTTCTAATGGATTTGACTTTTTTAATCTATGAAGAAGGTTAAAAGTAGTATCTTTGCTGAATCACTACTGTACATCTAATGCTTGGAGGTTTTTCCCCCTCATGATGTGGAAATGGTTTCAATTCCTTTTAATATTCATTTAATGTCAGTGCAATATATATTGCCACCTTACTGCATTAGTAAAAAATGTGCTTATGTGCTATGATTCTCTTGTGATAGAAACATAAAATCGTGGAAGGATCAAAGTCCACCAACGTTCACCCTCCTGCAACAGCAGGAAATTGATCGTGCGAGAGATGCTCACCTAATGCTAACAGATTATTATTATTTATTAGGGCCCTAACAGCAGGGAGGTTCATTAGGCACCAGGAGGAAGATGAAGTCCTTGTCCTGGAGTGGCTTCAATCTCTGGGGTGATCTTGCAAACACTTAACTAGATGACCAGCTCTATACATATGAAATTTTTGTAGCTCACATATTTAAGTTTGGTTTTTTTTTTTTTTTCTTATGTACAAGGCATTTCTGCAGGGTCCAGAGCACTAATTAAAGTTAACATTTCCCCTCTGCATCACAGAGAATGTGAATGCAGAAAGGGAAAAGGATCAAACTCCTCCACTGCCTTATGATTGCAGGGAAGTTTTATTAAAAAAACACCACCCCTTTTCACTAGGTGCCTCTTACTTCCCTACACTGTATTTCCCACTTAATATTTTACAGCCAGCAAAAGCTATATTTTGTTATGCAGCCTTATTAAAACAAAGATCTTACTGACCACAGTGAAATTCCCGAAAGGCACCACTGTTGGACCAGAGTCTACAGAGGCAGTTATGTAAACCAGCTCAGAAAAAGGACATACATTATATTCTGTCATGTATATGTTAGGGTTACTCAAATGGCAAATTCTGGTCTAAATCCAAACTAAAGTAAGTTTTGCCCAGACCTCCCCAAGACTTCACTCGTTTAACCCTTCTGTTTGTGTGTTTGCTTCCAAAATACTGAGGAGGTCTTGCAGAGCATCCCCGGAATTTCTGGCTGTGCTGCCGAGGTTTATCAGGGCGGGAGCTGGCATCTTGTTCTCTGCAGTAAAATCACCCAGAGTTACCAGCAGATAGGTTCACTTCTCAGTAAAATTATTCAGCAGATTTCATTACAAGTGTAGCAGCTCTCTTAATCTACATTGCCTATAAATGTATGGTTTTGTTGCCTGTTGTTGGATGTTGTAAATGGCTTTCATTTGGGAAACATCTTTTTTTCAGAATAGCAAATGTGAATAACTTAAGTCTCTCCGTTTTTGGACACATGAAGTTTAGAGATTGCCAATCCCTTTTCAGATGCCAATGAGAGAGGAATGTAAATTCTTCTTTCAGATTATTTTTTTGGTTTAGGTTTGGCTGTGCCTCTTGCTGGGTTTTTATCCTGCCAGTTACAATGCAGTCCCACCAACAGATCGATGCAGTGGGGCTGATGTACCATGCTGGCTTTCTTGACCGCCCACAGTCACGTCCCAGCCACTGATCCATTTCTCACATTTCTGATCCTGGAATTTTATCCTGATGACAGTCATGGACTACTGAGTCTTAGCTGTGGACATCAGGGCTCTGAAATGTACTCCTATTTCCCATGTAATCTACAATCAAAACCTCTTGTCACCAAGTTATATTTCCTGGGTTTAAAAACAAAAAATAGGCAAACACAACAAAATAACAACATGCAAAATATATTGATAATGAGAACAAGTTTATAATTACTAAATGCAGAGGGACATATCAAAGCACTGTTCTTCAAAAAGGATATTATTTTGTAATTAAATACAACTTCAAAAGAAAAAAGCTAAAGACATGATCATTATAATGTGCATTAAGTGCAGTTGAAACACCATTTGAGTAAAACAATGCTGGGTAACAAGAAGGAGAATTTACAGAGAAGGAAAAATTAAAATCATCCGGTGTTAAGAGAAGCAGGCCAAATTATATTTGGAGAATTACGTTTTCTTAAGATCTCTGTTATAAAATTATTCTCTGCATTATTTATTCTACCAGCCTTAATTGATAAATATTAGGTGACTGATTCTTGCAAAAGAGCAAGCGCTTGGTGGAACGTATTCTGAGCTGGTCTGGTTCATACTTATCATAAAAATGAAAATTACTGGAGCATAAAGAACTTACAAAAAGGCAGCATTACTGTGGATTTAGTGCAGTTGGTGTTTGATACACTGAGTTGTATTCATCACATACGCTGTGTCAAGGCATTGCTTACAATGTGTCGGATCATCTTACAGGCCATAAGCAAGCACTATATTTAAATTGAATGATACCAATATCATTCTGAGTTAATTCCTATATAATAAAGTATAAAAAAAGCAAGTAGCATCCATTTCCACATAATCTCTCTTCAAACTTATCTGTATTTGACTGCATTTTCCCCGTCAGCTTAAAAAAAGCAAATATAACTGAGAAGCCACCAAATTTAAAAAGGGTATTACAAAGACATTTAGTGAGGACATGCTATTTATTGGCTTTTTGATGGCTACAGTGTTTAAGCACATCACAAACAGAAATGGGCTTATTTCACATCTTCCTGAGACCAGGAGGCATCAGTAATATTTCCATTTGCAGAGACCAAAGCAATGCAGTGACATGTCTGTACCCTGCGGGGAGTCTGCGGTGCAGCTGCAAACAGAACCACCTTTCTTTAACTGTTTTAACTGCCACTCTTAAATTTTTCAACTGGTTTTGGTCCCCCACTAAGGGACACCTCTTGCCCCGTGTAATCCATCTATCCATCGAGTCCCTGCAGCTACGCGTCAGCGAGTGCCAGCAGATAAATCCAGACTCCTCTGCATATTTGAAAATGCTGCAGGAGATGTAACTCTGAGCGGAGCTCTGGGGATAGCAGAGTTGTGCTGTTCCTGTTGGAGGGTTCCCCAGTCCCACTACACACAACAGGAGATTTGCTCCTCTCTTCTAGGACTGTTGCTTTACCCTTTTTCACCCACCATCCTGGGGTCACCTGGCCAGCAGAGGTACAAGTGTCTCAAAACACATCCCACACTTCCCCTGAGCAGGGAAAGTGCATTCTGGTTTATTCTGCAGGATGAAAAGTTCCAGAAAAACCTTTTAATTAAATGTTCCACGGGTAAAATCAGAATTCATGTATAGTTGAAGCTGTTGGTGGCCAGACCCCTGCAGGCATATACCACTTCTGCCTGAAAGAATGACCTAAAGTATCTTTCTTTTTTTTTTTTTTTTTTAACCAAGGCTTGCATNGTATCTTTTTTTTTTTTTTTTCCCCTGAAGAGTTATCGGGATGTATCATCATTAAAAGGTTCTCTTGTCAAGAATTCAGATTTTTTTTTTTCCCATGCCTTTATGTAGATGCTATTCTCTGTAAACACCATGGACTTCAGTAAATTCTGTAATAGGCGTCAAGGTATGAAAAGAATAATTGAAGGAGATTTCAACGTACGTTTGAAATTTTGGGTAAAGTTTACTTTTCCCTTCCACCCCCCCACACCCCCCCAATTTCAAAACACCAACAGGCTGTCCTTGCTTTTGGAGCGTCTCGTTCTCAAGGCTCTCACCTTGCAAATCTCTACGTATGTGCTTTATTTCTTAAGTGTACACAGACCACAGCCAAAGCTTGGGCATATGTGTGCGTAGGACTAGGATGTCGTCTGGCAGATGGTGCCATGGCACCTAGATTTCTTCAGAAGTCAACTGAAGCCTTCCATCATTTCATGGAGATAAATAGGAAAGCAATTTTTGAATGTATTATAAAGTGTTATTCACTCACGAATTGCTTAGAAGGAATAGCTAGCATAGCACATAAAAAAATCTCTGGGTAACCTACACGCTGCCTTGCTGTGTATGTGAAAGTTGAATGCCAGAGTTTGGCCCTTTATTTAACGTTTTGCATGCAAAAGAACAAGGTTTTATACCATCAAAACAATTTTTTTTTCTTTTTTAATTTTACAGAGGGAGAAAAGATATATCCAAATCAAGGAGAATAGCCCTGAGTCTTGAATCTTAATATAACTCTTAGCTCATTAGCACGAAACTCGGTGGGTTTTCTACATCCCAAAATGTCCTTATCTCTGCAGAGCTCTTTGCTGATTGCTGAAGGTGATTTTGAGACAAAACACTTGCAGAACAGTACGACACAATTTGTCTTTGTGTCAGAGGGAACTATTTAAATGACTTGAGGTAAGTCAGCAGAATAGTATAAGCACATGTTTGCCCACAGTCTTACCTGAAGATATAGTTGAGCTTGTATTACAAAGAATTCAGCTGTATAAATACCTCGTGCCATCTGTGTATGGCAGGGGAATTGAGCCAGTAGAAGCTCAAGACCTGTGTCAGTGTTCTCACAGAAGGACTGTTTATGAACAGATGTTACGTGGTGTTTTTCACAGAAAATGGGCTCTGGAGAGAGAAAATGTCTATCAATTACTGAGGTATTATGTATAACAGCAATTTTTAACCTTGAGAATGATACTTTAAAGTTCTCTGTGAAATATTCAGTGCCGCGACCACTTCCTTTGTGCACAGTGACACACACCCTTGCCTATTGCCAAAATTCTTTTTTAATATTGCAGTTTAAGTTCTTTCAGAGAAAATATATTAGATATTGTAGGTCTTGTTATTTCCTGGGGGGGGTATCAGTGTCCTGACTGGAGAACATTTTCTATTTGCTGTTCTGAAAATCAAGCTGAGTTTTTAAGATTGGGTGCTTGTATACTCTATTTCGTGCTTCTCAGACTTATCTAAGGAATACATGGATTCAAAAATTGACATTTACTAAGCAAATTATAGCTCTTAAATGAATGGAAAAAATGTATTCTGGCTAACCTGTGTTCAAGCCCTGGTAATTAACACTGATTTCAGTGTGTTTGGAAACGAGGTCTTAATCTTAGTGAATAAAGAGGAGTATACTTGCAACTGCAAAACTGGGCAATATTCAGTAAAATTTAGTAATTATGATATACTGTATTTAATAGTTTGCCAGTGTTAGTTGGTTAGACTAGTCATATCTTGCTCTTCATTTTTATTGCTTCTGTAAAACTCCTGACTTCACATGGCCTTTGAATTTGGGCTCTCCATGATAATAAGATCATAAAAATGGAGCCCCCAGTTGTTGCTAACTATTACAGCCATCAGAGCTGGACAGTGTTTTACCAATCTGCTCTTGCTTCAGGAGACAAAGTGTATCTTGCAAAAATGCACCATTATTAAATATTCTCACATGGGATATCTTTGATTCTATAAGACCCTTATATGACCCGTGGACAGACAGTGTTTTGCATAATATATATACTTTTATTTTCCTCTAGCTTTCTTATTATTTATTCAATAAATCCTTTTTTTTTCTTGCTGACAGCAGTTGTATTTATAAAGCTAAATCCAACACAGCAAAATGTTCATCACTTTATAAACTAAACGCTAATGTTTTATTTATGTGCAATGAACAGAGAAAAAAGAACTGAATTGATGTTTACCTAACAAGCTGCAAAAAAGTGCAGTAACATAATAGTGAAGTTCATAAGCATTCTGGCTTGTAATTTTTGGTGTCAACATTTGAATTGCAGAAAGAGCTTATGCAGACATAGCACGTATACAAGTGCAGTTTAGATCTACATCTATAAAAATAACATCTGTTTAAGCATACATTACATTTAAAAATAACTGTACAGTGATCAGCTGGTTAAGTACAGTTAACCAGATGCCGTTTTAAAGTGCCAGATGGAACAATGAAACTAAGATTGAAAATTAAAAAATACTGTGAAAGGTCAAATCAATTAAGCAACCTGTTTTGTTGGCATGTAACAGTTAAAAGTAAGTTTAAACTACTTAAGGAGTGAGCAATGTGAAGATGAAGCAGTTAATTTTTAACTTGCTATTTAGAAGAGGGAAAGATAAAATGCCTGCCGCAGTTCCAGGGACCCTCAGCAAGTCTAGGGGGATACTGGGAAAACAGGCACGGTTAAGTAATGTTTGCTTTGTTTGCTTTCAATTTAAAATAAATAATATCTCTCAGGCTTTTAAGTAACGTCTTTTATGGCAGTCTGAGCTCATGCAACACAGATGCAAACATCTCTTTCTTCTCTCCTATGACCGGTGGGAGACTCCTTGGCTGAATCACCTCCCTGGGCTTGCTCTTTATCGCCGGGGATGGTGCCCGGGGGTCAGGGATGGGCTCGGGAGCAGGCTGGGGCCAGGGGATGCCACGGGAAGCAGACACCCCTTGTAGATGGGTTCTCCAAGCCCCGTTTATTTCTTGGGACTAAACCCACCTGAATTGGGAACGACACCCAATAAAGGCTGTAAGGTACAGCTTTAGAAGCAAAGGTGTCACTGTGATCTGTGGGTAAATGACAAACATTTGTTAAAATTGCACCTGATAATAAGCCTCTGAAAGACAGATATGAGGAAAAGAGAGGTTATCCACCTCACCTCACCTCTTTTCTTTTTTTTTTTTTTTTTTTTTTTTTTT
>VWZN01014357.1:1011175-1049821 GCA_013396955.1 Regulus satrapa
AAAAAAAAAAAAAAAGAAAAAAACAAAACAAAAAAAAACCCAAGAAAACCCACCACAAAACCTGTTGACTACAAGAGGATCTACCAAAAGTTGATGACCTCTTTTCTGCTTGCATGTTGCAGCTGCCAGTTTGACTTATTCATGCAAGCCTGTGTGGAAAACTCTGGAAAAAGAGCAAAGAAAATTTTCTATATTTTAAGAGTTGGGTGGAATAATTTTGTTCAGAACCACTAGTTGTCTAAATATTCCTTTTGTATCTGCTGTTTTTCCTTTTTTCTTTTTTTTCATGTCCACGTCTCAGTTTTTTCAACTGGCTGATAACTACCACATAATTTTAGTCTGCTACCTGACAAAAAATTAACCCTGAGTACCATATTAAACACACCAATGTTGCTTTGGTATTACCAGGGCTCCTGATGACACAGATAATAAAGTTATGGATGTTACAGGGCCAAATGGTTTAGGTCTCCTGTTTAGGCATGTGACCTGATGAAAAGATTCTCCTACAAGATTTTCCTGACCTTGAGGTAAACTGAATGCACAAAAAGATGTATTCTGTTTTTCATCTTATATGTATTTTCATACAATCTTCAAATATGCAGCCATCAGGGAAGGCTTTCTGAATCTTAAAAGAGCATCATATATACAGCTCTCCAAGAACAGGTATTTCCCACCATGGAGAGCTGTACACCAAGAATCAACTGAAAATAAAATAAAAAAAAAAAAAAAAAAAAGAGNACTGAAAAAAAAAAAAAAAAAAAAAAAAAAAAAGAAAAGGAGAAAAAAAATTACATCTAAGAGAATAAAAGAGTGCAGTCAACTGTGCACAGGGCTGGAAGGCCAGGAGAGAAGTGTTAACAGCCAGTTGTGACAGCTACAAAATAATTATCCTAGCAGTGAGCACCTGGTCCTTCAGCTGCTGGGCTTCCCACAGGAGTCATCTTCAGTCCTGGTGCAGATAGGGAAGAGGGTGAATACATTTAGTCAGGATTAGGCTGAACTGGAGGCAGAGATGGGGTTCATGGTCCGTGTCTGTGCCGGGCGTGTGCTGGCAGAACACTGCTCATCCTAATTCACACCTAAAGGCTGATCCTGTTGGGAAGGTAAAAGGTGTGGATTCCCTCAATACAGATCTGGTGGCCTTGGGGGGGTTCGGGGGTTGTAAAAATGCATCACTATAGAGCAAAGAAAGGAAGGAGCTTTGCAGTGAGTTATTGGTAATGTTTTAGGGGCTTTGTCTATGTGATTTGTTGACTGGCATTTCAAATACAGGTTAACCTCCTGCAATGTGCAGGTTACTCCAAGTGATTGATATTTAATGGCAATATTAATACACAATAAAAGGAAAAAACACAAGGTGTCTACAAGAAATCTTTTCACACTGTATTTCTTTTTTCTCTGTGCGCCTACTGAATTAAAAGCCTATGTTTGAGACTCCACAGGGGCAAACCTATAGTAGCTTTCTGGAAATGATCAGTTCAAACCAACCTGTGAGAACCTGGCAGGGAAATCATCCAAAAGATCATTTTCTAATGGCAACTTTATTTTGACAACTTGTAAACTCAGATATCTCTGGGAAACAATGGCATTTTTTCTCAGGTGCCAGCGCTTCTGCAAAGTTGTTTTCTCCCCTTAAGCCATGCCATTTAAAAATGCTGTGTATTAGTGCCAGAGTGTTTGAAGCTGTTGCTATTAATGCTCCAGTGAGCTCTAGGAGCCTGTGTGATCCTCAGCTTGATGGTCTGTTGGGCTGAAACTTCTCTATCTAAGGGAGAGAAAAATAAATTTCCCATAAATTATCATTATTCTTTCTTAATCCTGCATGAATATTTTTCTTCAATTGTCCTGAAAATACTGAAATAGGATAACAATGGGCTGTCTGCAAACTACAGGTCTATTTGATGAAAACTTCAGTAAAACTACTTTTATGAAATTGAGTTGAATGGAATATTTTAGAATTAAAATTTTGTATACATTTTCATCTGGACTTTGCTATAGGTTCTACCATTTTAAAAATTAAATAATGTACATGACACATTGTGTTTATTCTTCATTGTGTTCATCCTTCCTAGAAATCAAAAAGATTTTGTTTCCTATGTTTTTATTAAAGGATATAGTAATTCTGAAATTCTTCAGTATTAGTCCATTAATATTTCTGAGATGTTTTGAGGTGTACGCAAAAGAGGTGGGCTTATAGTAGTTGTAAATATTATCTAGCTACAACTTATTCTTAATGCCCCTGTATGAAAATAACGCCATTGTTCATTTTCATTCCCTGGGGTTTACTCTTTGATGTCCTACATACCTAATCAATCTTTAAATGAATGCCAAGTCTGATTAAAGATTGTCAGATGAAGCTGGTATTTGTTGCTTCACATTTTTGCTGCAAGGAAGGGGTGTCCAGATGAGGAAGTTCAGTGTTTGGATAAGTGAAGCTGTCTTCAGTTTAGCTAAAATTTTGAGCTGAGTACCTTAGAGCACAAGAAATGTCACTGCAGAAATGGGCGATGTTTCTGCAATAAGGATCACATCATTTTCCTTTTTCACCTGGGCAGGACATCCGTGTTGGAATATTACTGGAGGCATTTTGAAGTTACCTCTACTGTGAGCGTGGCTTGAACAGTTGTTTGAATTGTTTCTAGCACAGAGCTGTATTTTATTTCATTTCATTTCAGTGATTTGTTATATCTCTTTTGAGAACTTTAACCTCTCCCATTTTGGGCTGACACAGTAACTCAAGCTCTTTTCTCTTCCTTTTAAAGTCTGGGCAGCCAAAAAATCCAAACATTCACAGTGCTTCTGTGCCTTGAAAGTAAGTTACCAGGAACTGGGAGAGGCACTGGACGAGTTAGGTTACAGATGGAAATCATTATTCTGTTTGATGAAAGTTTCAGTAATATTCTCCAACCTTGAGGTGAAGGAGGCTGACTTGTATGGCTCTGTGTCACAGCATCTTGTTCCAGTGGGAAAGTAAATGAAACTCTTCAGTTTCCATAGACTTGGACTTTGCACTGGGGGTTAGTTTGCATGAGATATCGGTATCGTGTGCAAGCCAGAAATGAATTTGAGCAAATCTCAGTTGTATAAGCTGATGTTAGTGAAATTATTGAAAATTTACCACTTGAGAACTTCTGGTAATTAAAGATTGCTTCTGGAGGTTCCCCTGCTCTTCAGAAATAACCTTGTGAAGTGTTCGTCTGAGGGCTATTCACAACCTGCTTTTCTCGGAGTCACTCCTTGCTGCTGTGAAAGCAGGGGCTGGATATGGAAACAAGCAATTTTAGCACACCTCCTTCTTTGCACAGCCTGTGTTTGGTTGGTAAGCCCTCGAGGAAGAAACACATAATATAGGGAATTTGATCTCTAATTTGGATATCACATTTGTAACACCTTAAAATTATGATAATGTGATTCTGTTACTGGAGGACTAATTGGGAAACCACAAAATCTTGGAATGCATAAGCCAGTCCCACTTTAATGTTACTTAATGCAAATGCATTGGTTTGGGGGTTGGGAGTGTTTTATAATTTAAGTAAGCAATTTAAATTATGTGGTTATAACTTAAACAAAATGTATTGTGCATGGGAGTGATAATTTTAGAAGCCTTGTGGCCACTTATCCAACTCCTTATCCCATGAGAATTATGCACGTTGTAAAAAGTCCTGAATGAACCAGCAGTGGTTAAGAATATATATCTGAACACTTCCCTAGCTCCCAAGAAAATGAGTGATTGAAAATGTTAAATGTTGCTGCTGCCATATTTATGAACAGGAATCAAAGCTCTTGGGGCCATAAAATTTCATTTTCTGGTTGTAGCCCAACTCACTTGGCCAAAAGATACCCCTTAGGAGTGAGCTAGATGAGAGAGACTCAAGTGCCATCTGAGGCAAATGTCTTGCAAGGTATTTTCTTTTCAGTAATCAGTATGAAACAGTCGTATTACTTGCGTCTGTTGAACTGAGAAAAAGGATTTCAGATACTAAAGATCAAATGGAATATTGGTAAAAAACCTCATCTAAAACCAAAACTTGTCAGAGAATGAAAAAAAAAAAAAAATCCCAAACCGAGACACTTTTTTTTTTTCTTAGGATGGAGACTCTTTTTTAAAAGCAAGTTCATATTCATCTGCCCATTCTGATTATGGCTGGGTCAGAAAAACTAAGTATACTGAGAGAGACAATTTCTAAGCTAACCCAAAGCAGAGAAGATTGGAGAGTTGACATGAAAACCTGCTCAGGTTAAGCATGTACAGTGCCCTAGGACAGAGGATGAGCAGGGAGCACTGATGGGGAACAAAGCTACAGCATTTTCCCTACCGTTTTTCTTGTTGATGGTTTGATGTTCTTTTCGGTGATAGCAATCGGAAACTGTTTCCTGAGAAAACAAATTTTTAAAAAAAAAGTCCTCTGCAAACTGCATGGCTGGAAAAAAAATCTGGTTCTTGTAGCTGTGAGAATGAGTGTACCTGCCCTAAGTGAGGATTACATCTGGAATTAAACACAGCTTTCCCCTGCCTTTGTTTTATTTATTATCTGCAGAATTGCTTTGTACGAATGTTATGAAAGAGCCCTGCATTGGGGAGTTTTTTTGTAAATGAGCCATTAGCTTGAGTAAACAGGATCTGGACGGAGCTTGGAGCCTCCACAAGGCGGCACTGGCGCATCTCGCATCCCTTTCCCTGCTGGATGCTCCCTCGCCAAACGTTTTGAAATTTTATGTGCACGCTTTTTATCAAAAACCTCTTCCACTTCTAAATTTTCGCGTTACCTTGCGAAGTTTTGGGTTAGCAAAATAGGAGTTAACCTTGATGAAAGCTGTCAGTAATTTCTTATACAATGGATACTGCGTGTTCTGGGAGCGCTAAAGCAATGATAATGTAAATTGCCTATTTGCAGTGACAAACAATCTGCTTTTAGTACTCCAATATATCAGTGACTTGCGAATTTTGTACCCAGTTGCTGCTTTCCTTTTCATGGTCTCTGCAACATGTTCAGAAAGTTTCAGAAACTGGTTTTATTTGATTTCTTTGGGTTAACAAATGGATGCACCACTTGCGTGCATGATTCTTTTCTCCCCCCACTGATCACAGCTGGTGACTGAGATGAAGCTACTTCTTGTCTTTACAAACTTGACTCCAGCCAGCTGAGATGCAGGCCCTACTGCCTTTTCTCTATTAAATACACACTGAACTCTGTCAATAAACAGCAACATGGGAGAGGAGAGCAGTGGGCACCACAAAATAAAGTGTTTTTCCTGATGGCAGTCCCATTAGCAAGCGCAGAGTTGCTGCAATCAGTAAGGGGGTAAGGTTGCCCCTTTCATCTACTTATTCAATAAAAATGTAACTGGAGAAATGAAGTAATAGCAGCAAATGCTTCCTCTGACCCTCTGTCACCCAAGGCAAACTGAGTGGGGTTCAATCTGCAAGCCCCACAGGTCTTGTGTCCCTATTCCAAATAAAGCAGAGCCATTTTAGGGAGAGATTTTATTATATCTGGGTTTGAAAGAGATCTTAACAAACTTCAGAATATGATTTATACAATGCCTCTATTTTCTGTGCTGATACTACTCCATAGAATCATTGAGCAGTTTGGGTTGGAAGATGATATCATTCCACCCCTTTTTCCATGGGCAAGGACACCTTCCACTCTCCCAGGTGGCTCCAAGTCCCCTCCAATGTGGCCTTGGACACTTCCAGGGATGGGGCAGCCACAGCTTCTCTGGGTAGCCTGTACAAGTGTCCCACCATCCTCACAGTAAAAAGTTTCTACTTGTCACAATTGTTTTGAAAAATGTGACCTGTAGTTACTGTTCTTTGGACAACTGAATAGCTTCAAATGTTGTGATTACTTTATATTAAGCAAAATTTCCTTTTTATTACTTAGCCGTGTGAAAACAGATCAGAAGAAACATATTAAAGCTCTCTCTCCTAAAACCTTGCTGGCTCTTCTCCCTTGCTCTGTGGTCAAAAGTTAAATAGGATGTTCTGATTATCACCACTCCCAAAACAGATCAGTGGGATTTTTTTGTTCAAAATAATTTCTCCTCCTCTTGCAGCTAGTCTGTGCCAACAAGTTCAAAATACGGGAAGCTTGACCTTAGCTACAGTCCTTGCTGATGTGCCACACATCCTGCACTGCCCAAGGAGCACAGACAGCTGAGTCAATCTGGTGGAGACTTCCGAGCTCTGCCCTTTCCACCAGAGCACGGACACACCAGGGGAAGAAAAGCCCATGGGGAATCTGATTTAAATTTCCTCGAAGCTAACAGGTTCCACAGATTTCATTGCAGTATTGGAGCAGGACCCAAATATGCAATAAATTGGCAAGGAAATAGTTCCCACTGTATATGTGGCAAAAAGGAGTCTTCACCTCCCAAGTGCTAAAGGGAAAAGTCAAAATCTCTTTCGAACTCTGCCACATTCACCAGTGTACAGTGAAAGAAAACATTCCTCCCTGATCCCAATGCTGGCAGTAATCCAGAGCTCAGAGAACCCTGGGAAATTCCACTTTCTGAACCCCGCTGTGCTACCTAATCACACAATGGGCTACATATGCCATCCAAGAAAATAAACACAGGTCTGGGAAGCTGTTTGTCCTGCAGGGCTAGGAATGCTCTTCCTAACTTGGCAGGGCAGCATAATCCTCTCTGAAAGGGGAGAGAGAGAGCTGCTTGAACTCAAACTGACTAATGAGATTGAAGAAAAGCCCATCAGAAGCTGGCACAGCCCTTGGCTTGCCCTGCCAACACACGCCAGGTGACACTGCTGGGTACTCTCACTGTGGCTTGTGTTTGTGCCGTGATAGAAGCTAGACCATGGATCTAGACCCCAACAAGGGCCGAAAAGATTGCTGAGTGACAGGCTGTAGATCTGAGCTTGTGGTTTATAGAGGAGACTGCTGCCTTGGTTGGTCCCCTGGGCTAAATCCAAGTGAGTTTCAACTTTCACTGTAGACCATGGGTAGATCAGTAATGACTAAAAATTTCCTATGGCTGCAGGTGCCTGAGCATGGGTGTTGTGCTCCATAGGGACTTCGGGCTGAGATCTTGGGATCTCAGTGAAGAGAGCGGCTGGAGGATGGAAGTGGTGGCCTATTGAAGGTTGCCAGTTGGTCAGCAGCAACTGCAAACTGCACTGGCCTTCCTGAGACCCGTCTAGTGCTCTTCTCCACTTGGTTCTTAAGATCATAACCAAATTCCTCTGAGAACAGGACTTGCATTGATTGTAGTAGAAATTGGATCTGGATTTTAAATCTCATTATTAGCTCTTCTAGCAAGATGAACTGAGCGATACAATTTGATTAAAAATTGCAAAGACCTCCCCTTCCACCTCCCTCACGCAGTTTTGGAGCAAATGTGTGTTTCATGGTAACAGGGAATGAAAGCGTTCCGCAAGGGCTTTTTTAATTATGGCATTAATAAAATGCACTATATGTTATTCTCCAAATCTACAGATTTGTTGCTTTAAACACATCATATTGCTCTCTGAAACACTTGAAACTCTAAGAAGTTTTTAAAAGTGTGTGTTTAGGTTAAGGTTAAGTTGCCCTTGACAGCATTTTTTAAAAAGATTTGAATTGTTGAATAACCACCTTTCACCCATCCCTAATTGTAATTTAAATGACAATATGCTCCCAATCAATAGCTCTTTGTCACACTTTGAAGATCAAGGATGAGATTTCACCCCATGAGTTTACATGGCAAAAGCTTCTTTTTCATAATGCTAAAAATGTTGCATCCTGCTGTTAAAGAAGTATAAGAATACCTGCTCTCAAATAATTAGTTTTGAATAAAAGCATTTAAGTCATACTTTATAGCCATTAATTTGAAACAATTCAAAGCCCTTCATTTCTGCACTTTGTTCACAGCTGAGTATTACAATAGGTATTTTAGCCAGTTGGAAAAAAAATCAGTTACAGCAAGATAATTTGAACAACTTAAGTTGGGTGATATTGTAAGAGGTGGGTTTTGAATAACTATAGCTTTATTTTGCATCAACTCAATTTCTATACAGAACCATCTCTGCAAGCGGAAAATTGAAAAGCTTTTAATGGTGATCACTGTGTGTATGTGACTTTGCAATGTTGTGTGTTTGTCTAACAGGTGCATATGGGGGTATGTGGCTGTTTCTCCAGTTGTTCATATAAAGACAGGTATTTACAATACGGGCTCCACTCCAAAAGCTATTTTATTTTATTTTATTTTATTTTATTTTATTTTATTTTATTTTATTTTATTTTATTTTATTTTATTTTATTTTATTTTTTTCCATAATTAAACTCTTTCTCAGAGTTCCAGGCAAGGGCCAGGCCTCTACCGTGCTTGGTGTTATGAAATGCCAAGCAGAATGATAGTCTTTGTCTGAGAGTGCTTACAGTTCTTGTTTTTAGTTAGAGCGGTGAAATGTTTTAAGAAGGATAAAGTCTGGCCCGTTTCTATGTTGTCCTTGGTAAACCCAATCTAGTCTGGTCTCAAAAACGGAGCAATTCTGCTCGTTGCCAGGGAGAATACATAGGTATCCAATGAGTCATGGTCAAACATACGGCCATTATTAGACCACAAACACAGGAGGAGAAAAAAGATTTCATTTGGACCTGTTGTCCCTGCCGAGCTGGTGAGGAGGAATAACAAATAAGCGAGTGGAGGAGGTTGCTCTTTAGGTATTTATGAGGAGCTTCTCTCCCTGTGGGGATAGACTGGGGAAAAGCAGAAATGTGCACATTGGAAAATTTAACTAGAGCAAAGGAGGCTGCGTCATGGTGTAACTAAGAGCACTTAGTACATTTTAATGGCAAACGAGAGACAATGGGAGAGAGAAGCTGAAGCTCTAACGGGCTTTAGCGAATACAAAGAACTTATTTTTAGTTTGGAAGAGACGGGGCAATCAGAAGACAGACACAAAGAAAGAAGTGATTAAGTTTTGTGTTAGAGCAATGTTCTCCGTGGCAGTATCATAAATGAGCACGTTGATCCAGACCAAGAAAAGGGATGCTGTAGAAACAGGACACAGGGTGCTGAGCACCACAACGCGTGGCTGTGTTTCTGTGGCTTAGCAGAAAAGGTCATGTCTGAAAATTGTTATGCGGAAATGTTTTGCAAGACTGGGCTCACATGTATACATTTGGAGAAAAGAAAATCTCAATTAAAATTGCAACACAGGTTCTTACTTTTAACTGTGGGCTTACACAAATACAGAGTTCATACCAACTGATGGAGAAAAGGAAAAAAAAGGTTTTTTGAATCCTTCTTTAAGCAGAAAAATCAATAGAATAATAGAATTATTAAAAAAAATACTTTCAGTGTATATATATATATACACACACATGCAATAAAATAAAAACTTTGCACTTGGGCAAGTCCTCTTCTCCTGATTTATTCTTTAGTGAAGGCTTAGGAAATTAATTGATTTTACCCCTGCACTGATTTTTGGCTGGACCAGAGTAGGAGAAAGTTGTGGTGTTGAACTCTTCCTGCCTGGGCTGCTTAGTGGAAGGTTTGGAGAACATCAGGTTGTGCTCGGGCTCCCACTGAATTGAGCCATGCCCAAATGAAAAGCACCAAAATATTGCCCGGGCATTGGACTTTATGCACAGTGATCTCAAAGTAAGGCTATGGTATGGCTGTGAATGGCTCTGGGTATTCACAAAGCCTTTCTGTGCTCCAAGTTTTCCTACGTATAAAACAGAGGCAATAATATTTCCAGCTCTGACACTAGTGGTTAGGGAATTTATACATTTGAACATTAATTTGTGAGAAACTATATTGGTACAAAGTATTGGTTCTGTTCTCATTGTTCCTGGTTATTAACCCTATTATTGGTCATTGCATCTGTATATTCAAAACAGAGGGTTTATTGATGGCTTTTATTTTCTATATGTGTCACATAAATGCCTTAACAGATGAACAGGGTAGTGAAAATGATAGGGTACTTCAGAAGAGCTTGAAGTCACTGCTTCTTTAATAAAGTTTTGGTTTTGTATGTCGGGAGAGATGGAATTCACACCCCAACCTATGCACAGCTGCAAGCCCTATTAAGTGAAACCCCTCCTAAATTTAGATCCAATGGCCTCAGCCCTGGCCAGCTTCCAAAGACCATAGAGGCCTGTTCCACTCCTTCCACATCCCCCTCCCAACGTACCAGGAGCATCGAGCCATGGAACCCTTTGCTCAGGAGTGGGAAGAACCAGCAGGGTTTGGGGGCTTGGGAGGTGCAGCAAAGTCTTCCTGCGAGGAGGACAGTTTTCACATGTGCAGTCAGTTCAGTAAAAGAACACTGCAATCAATGTAGTTATTCACAAGCTGTATATTCATTTTTCCTGTGTATTGTCACTTAAAAAAAAAAAAAAAAAGGGCTTTTTTTTTTTTTTCTAAGTAGCCCTAAAGACAGTGCTCATGAGGTGAGCAAGTCTGAGCCATGTTCAGACAGAGCATTTTAACAATCAGGAGAGTCCTGATGCCTGGGAGTTGCCAGGGATTGCATGTTAACAGGAAGCCAAATCATCAAAATGCAGCTTGAGTAGATCCAATGAGGGTGTATTATATCGCAACAATTGTGGTTGTTGGAGCTAAGGTTGAGTGGGCATTCCTATTATAAACCCCAACTGGTAAAGCTGAGTATTTTGACCACATCAGATAATGTCAAGTGAAACTTCTCATATGAATTGACACCCAAATACTTGTAACCTCCCTTACAAACAGGATCAAGCTATTCCCCTTCCACCTACTCCTCTTCCCAGCCTACACTTGATTTTGTAACTGGGTCATTCTCTTCAAACATGAATGGATAAAACACCCTGTGGATATTTAATTTAAAGAAATCCAGACTAACAGCGCCTGATTGTTGGTGTAGGTTTCACCCCCGTGTGCTTGATGGTCACAGCCATGCGGTGGCCATGCAGACCAAACCTTGGCCATTGTGTCACTGGGGAATATTCTGTGGTCCATCAGGCTCTCAGTGACAGCCAAAGTGTGGCCGTAGCACGACAGTGACCTTGTGTTTCACCAGACAAGCCTTAGTAAACTCCACTGGCAGCTCAGCTGTGGAGTACATTTCCTATCTGCAGGCAGAAAGTTTCCCCAAAGGTTTTGCCGAAGTCCTCCGAGTGTGCACGTGTGAACAATGTGTCACAGGCCTGTAGAGCTGAATGCCACTAGCAAGGATCAGAGGGGCTCAAAACTTAACAGGATTAAAGAAATAAACCACAAACTTGGATAAAATTTAATAAAATTTTCCTATGTTAGTGTGATGAAGTTTTCAACACCATTTTCTGGAGGGGATAGAGGATTTTTCTGCTACCAATGTGAACCAGTAAAAGATTAGAAATGGATTTTCTTCATGGAAGAGTGACTCTTAACTTGATTTAAGGAGGAGAGAAAGGATGTTCCAGCAGCGAGGGTGCAGCTGAAAAATCAAACCCTATTGGTTTCTCATTGGGGATTTTTGGCTGTGCCATTTCCCTGTGGTCATGAGGAGGCTGAGCAGACCTAGATCTCTGCAGATATTGACTTTACCCCTCAGCAGTCTCTGGGGACTTTGAGTGAACGTTTCCAAGGACAAGACCTTAGTCTGTAGTGCCTCCCTCTCCCTGTGGAAAAGGAAGAGCCCAACATGTACCTGCAGTGATGGACTGGACAAGCCTGTTCAATCAGTAAGGAGCTGAATGAGTCAGGGGTGGAGTAGGAAGAGAGGGAGAGGAAAATCCACCCACTGATAAATTGCTAACACTCTTTTGCAAAAGATTTAAGATACCTGATGGCATCATGATAATTTTTGTGTGTCAGAATTGCTAACTATTCAGATGTCTGTTTTTTGCCAACCCAAATGTGTAAAAGCAGATGAGAGATATTCTGCAAACTTTTAAAATCACCTACAGTGCTTAAGATGTTGAAGGTAGATTAGATAAGACTAGCAAAGTTATTTGAACATAAACATTTATTTAAAAAATATCCTCTGCTTTGGTGAGCCCACAAACATTGTATAAATAATACACAGTTCATGAATAGGAATGAACAGACTTGTACCCCTCACTGGTATGGATTTATATTCTGCACCTGCCAGGGCTTTATTAACTCTCCTGAAAACAGTGGTATCTTTGCAGAGAGATCTAAAGGAAGTTGTTCTTGAGAATACGCCCCTGGAGCTTAAACTTCAGGTACTAGTGGATAGATTTACAAATGTATTTAGGCAATTAGAAATGAGAATACATGACTAGTCATATTTATAAAAGTTAAATAAGTTAGGGGCCTGTCTGCTGGCCTGGGTTCTGTCAATGTCCTTTGATACATTCATGCATTTTAGGGTCATAAGGAATTGCATTCTTATTCTGCAAACAATGCTACCTGTGCTTAACTTGATGCATGGAAATAGTCCTTGGGTGGGACTGCTCGTACAAGTAAAATATTTACATATCTGTAGGAGCTGGCCTGAAGTGGCAAACATTACAGAATGGGTCTAAACCACCATTGCTTTGACCACATTTTAAGTGTGGTCAAACTTCAGAGCTGATTTCCCACTGGTGGTGAAAAAAGTTCACAAAAAAATCCTGCCTGGGATTCGGTTTGAGCTTGTTTGTCACATTGTTTTGAATCTACCTTCTTTGTAACCTTCCCTGTGTGCTCCCAGGGGTCGGTCTGAGACTGGTGGCTGCAAAGCCTTCTGCTAAAATAAAAATCCCAAAATAATGCATTGACTTTCCTATGCAGTTGGAGGGTTAAAAAAAAAAAAAAAAAAAAAAANAGGAACAGCTGCTCTGGAATTTGTTCAGTGTGCTTTTCTCTATCTCTGTCATCTAGTTTGGTGAAAAAACAAACAGGAAAAACCCCCAAACCCTCATCTTGTGAGTCCACAGGTGCATCAAGAATTTGAGTCTCAAACAGGGGAAAGGAGAAATAATTTATCTGCTGAAATGCAGCCCACATTCCACAAACCATGGAATACTTCAAGCTTCTTGTACTGACCCTATGCCTGTTGTTTGGGCAAATACCTAATGAGTCAGTTATAAGCACGTACATCATCATTTGTAAGATATTTACTGTATTATAAATTTTAAAATGGAAATAAGTTATTAGTTTTCAAGTACCTTTTAATCTGGTTATTAATAACAAAGAGAGATACATTTGTCTCTAAGCATTAATAATCTGAGCTTTAATACTCTATTTGATCAAAAGGAACATCAGAATGATCTTGTAACATCTCAAAATTCAGCCTGTGTGTGCAGCAAGGTGATGGGATAGAGAGAAGTTCCCCATCAACTTTGTTGCAGGATCGGGATGGAAATCCCAGGGACACAGTCAGTTATAGGATGACTTGGGAATTCCTGCAGATCAGTGAACAGAAGGAAATGTGCCAAACAAAAAATAACACCAAAGCATTTTTATTCCTGTTAGGGCATTTTTGTATGTTTTTTGTGTGTTGAAGGCAAGAAGTCTAGGAAGATGAAATATTTGGAGAGCTGTGATTGATGTGGTGGATATGGAAAAGGAAACAAGTTAATTGATGGATTTGGTTGTAGTTTTATTGTGGCCAAAATGCATACATGTGGATTGTGGCAGTTGAGTTGGCAATGAGCATGGGAACCCTGGGAGAAGTAGCAGTAGATGTAAGGGGTAACAAGGAGAGGATTATTAATACAATAAATTCATGTTAAGGAAAGTATTTTTGGCTTTTTTTAATATGGTAAGTGTGAAAAGATCTGTGACACCTTCAGGGTAGAAATAACCTGACAAGTGATTGTAAGAGAAGATTGTAGACATCCTTTCTACCAAAATGGTCAGTGATAACTTTGTAGAGCCATCTCCCTTGGAAAATATCAAGTATGGCATACTTTGATTGAAACATTTCATCCTGTTGCAATGAGAGTACCAGAATCACAGTTTCTTGCTGTGTAAGATTGTGTGCCTTAGCCTGAATGTTAGACATAGTTAGGCTCTAAGAGACAGGAAAATTCCTATAAACAAGCCCGAATCCAGGATTGTTGCACTGTTAACAAAATCTGTGAAGACTAGAGATCCCACTAGCTCCCTGAGGTAGGGTGGACACTCTGGGGTGGGAAAGAGGAGAGCTCTGAGAAGCCACCCCAGATGCCAAAGCAAAGCATTGGTGGGGCTGAGGGCACAGCAGCTGCTCTGCTCCCCTCTGTCAGGCAGGTTGGGTTTCCTTTGGCCCCTTGGGAAAGGCACTTCAGACCATGTGGAAACTCCATGTGAATGAAATCCTCTCGCTCTATGCATAGCCCTCCAAATTATCCTTGTATGAAATCAGATGCACAACTCAGCCTTGGTATATTTAATGCTGTGTCTCCTTTTCTGCCTTTCTCTCTCTGTGCCTTATTTCTCGTGCCAGACTTATTCTCCCTTTGTTTTTATGGGTTTTGCAGCAGTAAATCTGGCTGCTGTTTAGCAAGGAGAGCTGCAGCTTGATTCAAACCTTAGTTACAGACTGTTTCTTTTTGTTGTTAGACACTACCCGCCTCATACTCTACCTGGCCAAAGCTGCCAAGTTTTGGATTTCCTAGAGGAGGCTTTTTATTCTGTCGTCTTGTCTGCACATGTACACACAACCTCCAATTATATAATAGGTGAACTCACTGTTGTGCTATTGTGCATTTTCCTCTTTTTACAAGCGAACTGCGCTGACACTTTTTTGTGTTTTGAGTCTATTGTTACCTCGTGCTGGGGCTGCAGCCCTGAGATTTCCTCGAATCTTCACTTTTCCCACACCTAATCAAGAGCTTATTTTTAGCATGTTTTTTTTTTCCCCTCCTCTTTTTCAGTTTAAAACCTCTAGAATACTAAAAATGTCCAGGCCAACATAACCTCTCTAAACACTGAGCGTTGCATAATCTTCAGGCATGTTGTCCACCTGCCTAGGATGGAAGGAGAGCCTCATCAGTGGTAAAAGAGCATTTTTGTGTTTAAAAAAAATCTAAAAGACAAGGAAGAAGTGATTCCCTTGGTGCTCAGGTTTTTGAGGAAGCTCCTGGAGGGAGCACCATGTTGTCATCAAAACCTCCAGCATGCAATTTATACCTGACAGCGAGGAGGAGGAGGACAGGCTTCCTCTTCCAGCCACACATGGTGCATGGGCACGAGGCTTCCTGGAGCTGGGCTCTCAGCTGGCACACATCTGCCTCAACACAGCTCCCCTCCTTCCCAGCACACCCAGAGAGATGAGCTGGTGGCAAACCAGCTCTTTGTCCAGAGAGGTTTCTTGGAGAAGTGACCACGCTTTTCTGATCAGAGGAGAGGAAAGATGCAATCTCTGCCCCTGACCAGCCTCGAGATCATCCCTCTCTACAGACCACATAGGAGGAGGAAGGGGAAAAACAACTGTAAACAAACAAAAAGGGAGTGAGGTGGCTGAGACCAAATTAGATTAATTAGCCCCAGGCTGTTTTGTATGTTTATATTTAATTTAGGTTTAGCTACTTCAAAGTTCACATAGTTTTAGCTAATAACTTTACTATAACTTATTATTTTCAGATGTTGGCAGGTAGACAAGTTGTGAGTCACCTGGAATATGAGGCTAAATAAGTAATACTCACTGGCAGGATTTTGACCATGACTGATTACACTTCTCTGTCTTCTGTGTTAGAAAAATACAGCTTCAGAAGGAAAAAAAGTCTACTTTTCTCACTTCTACTACCATTTTATGCTGAAATGTCCATGGGGTGGGTTAAATTTCATACATGGCTGTCTAGCTTTCAAAAACTTTCAATCTTTAATCTGCTGCTTAATGGTTAGTACATCCTGTGGCATACCAGGTCTTTATTATTTCATTTGACCTCTTTTGTGAACCTAAGAAGGTCCACAAGACCTGTTTGTTTATGAGCAGGGCGGTCTAGAGGTTAGTGGTCTTAAATCACAGAGGAGAAAATGAATGGGCAGCTCTTTACCTGGGATAATAAAATTGTTGTCACTCCAACTATAGATTTTTGTAGGTTATTACATTAGTTAAATAAAATACTGCCTCATCAATGCAAATTCCAGTTCCGGCTAGTCTTGATGTTGGCTGTAGAAGCAGGAATTCATTCATATTGCTGGCAGTAAAAAGGAATAAAATTGTGTTTGACAGGAGTGGAGAGTTAAGATCATAACTTTTCAGAACCAATAAGGGCTCATGGAAAAATATATACTTGGGAAGAACAAAACCCTAATCACAGGCATTGCTTACTGGAGGTCTACAGCTGTGACAAATGGTGTGATACTCATGAATATGCAAAGTTCTTTTCAGCCTGTAATTATAAGAATCATTGAGCCTATGTATGCATTTCATAGGAAACCTCAGTTGCATAAAGCAGCAGATGTATTTTGGTGACAACAATCAATAGTAAGAGAGAAACTCATCATAATCCCAGGAGCTCAGCCTGGACCTGACAGGCTGATTTTCCTCTAGATTTCCAAACCCTTCCATGAATTTGCATCACTGGATTAGTGTGTGTTTCTCTCTGCCCGCAGAATAAGTCGGCTGTCCTTGAGATACACCAGCTCCCCTCCTTTACCTTCTCTCCTATTATCCCATGTCCACCTCAGAGAGAGAGAAATAAAGTGCTGCTGTCTCCTAGCCCTTCCTCCTCCAAACAGAAATGGTCTGTCATCCCAAAGCAGCACCAAATATTTGCAGGGCAGAAAATCCCTGGGTTGTTTTGCTTTATTTTTCTGCTGGCATTTTATGTGAAGAGCTACTTCCATCTGGAGATGAAATAGCCACAGAATCTATCATCTCACACCTCTTTCCTCCTGATGTGTTTTGCAGATGAGGCCCTGGCTGGACCAAATTCAGCAGCAGTGGCTGGAGACACAACCCCACATGTGCAGGTCGGCGCCGAGTGCAGGCAGGGTTAAATTTGAGTTGTAGCTGGCAGAGATGGGACTTGGCCTCTGCCTCCAGGCACTGCTTCTTGGATGTGTCAGGGAGTCACTGATGGATGGAGGAGATGGCAAGAGGTGTGTCTGTTAAAGATTTGCCTTTCACTATTCAAAGAACCTAGAAAAGTCTGAATTCAAGAGTCATGCAGCAGATGCTAGAACTTGACCTTCTTAGCCCTAATGAAATCATCTCCAAAACCAAAAAAGCTGGAAAAGAAAAAAACCAAATCCTGATAAATTCAGAATCAAGTGAGACATGAAAGAGGTAACTAAGACACCTATAGCAGCTTATCATGGAGGAAGATTATTATTACTTTGTTATGTGCACCTGGGGACAGAGGCAGCTGTTTGTGTTTTCTAAATATCACCCTGGGACTAACATCTCGCCATACCAATCTAAGCATATACTTTACAAATTGAAATACCTGTTTATCAGCAATATCAAAGTATCTGTGTTTATGGCAGGTTTATTTTGGTAGTAAATTATGTTGCTCGTGTTCGTCTTGATAAAAAACATGGAGATGTATTTTGTGCTAGGAAGGACCATCTCAGTATTTTGTACCTTGTTTTCACTGTTCCCTTGTCTGCTTTAACAAGATTTCTCGAGGTCTCTTTATACCAGGGGCAAAGCTTTTTTTTTTTTTTTAAACCCTGGGCCTATGTCTGTATGGTCAGTTACAAGCACAATTTAACTCTTATTCAGATGTTATGAAGGTGACCACCAAAATTTCTACAGGTTGTTTGGAGTTAACAGCAAATGTCAGAAAGAAACATATATTTTCTGCCCTTCAAAAAATCACCTGGAAGGCATAAACAGGCTATCATGACAATTGTTATTGGATAGTTTAAGACTCTCTAGGAAATGGCTCTTTCTAGGGAAAAGGCAATAAAATTTATGTGTTTAAGAACAATAGGATATTTAAATATTGAGTAAAATGTACCATACGAAGAGATATTGTATTCCAAGGGGCTTCATTGTGTGTTTTTAGGGCCTCTTGGCTCTTTGTTCTTCTTAGCCTAAATGAGAAAAAATACTTGTTCTTAGACAGCAATATACTGATTTTGCAAAGAAAAATCTGTGGGTTCTGGCATAGCCAGCCTGTGTCAGAAGGGAGCATGTGAGATGTAGGGAGTCACAGTGTTTCCAATTATAAGCCATCTTTTTTTTTTTTTTTTTTTTCTTGAAAAGTTGGGATCTAGCCCTCAGTACATACTTGCCCAGGGAAGAAAGGGGGCACCTTGCACCCCTTCATGTGTCTGTATCACCGGGCAAATAGGCCAGATTCTGTGCCAGAACCATAATTATTTTTCCCTAGGCTGGGGGAAATATTTGCCCCCACCATCGGCACAAATTGAGCCAGGAGAGGGGAGGGAGCAATGAGAATGGACTTTGTGAAGCCCTGATCTGGGGCAGAAACGAGGTGACAAACACCTCTAAAGCCACCAACATGGTTTAGGCTCCGTAGCATCACAGCTGTGTCTCACACCTCGCTCGGGACTCATGGCATTTTAGCACCTTTAAACTGTTGACTTTTTGCATGCCAGAGTCAGATGGAGAGGTGTACATCCTCATGGCTGGGTGGATGTGCTAAGCATGGACAAATGGCCCTAAAATACAAATGAGTGACCTGTGGTGTAGCAGAAGGGGATCTTGTCATGCTGAGTGCTGTGCAATCTGTTGAAAGCAAGCCTTCATATTGATTAACTACCTTCTTTCTGCTGCCATAACATAACTGAAATCCAATACGTTACATAAATAAAAATCCTTCTGGTTATTAAGGGGTCATTTATGGGGGGAAAATGTCCGCATGAATGTACATATCATTCTGAATGGAAATGATAAATAATTGGGGTTTATGCAGAAAACCCACTGGGGTTAAAAGACTGCAGGGGGGGAAGGCTCCTTCCACGAGCAGGGTTGGGGTGACTTGGTGTCACTGATTTTCACCCTGGCAGCACCTTCTACCTCCAGGATTTCTGTTCCCTGCCAGGGCCCCCAGGCCAGGTGAGAGCTGGGCAGCTCCACTGATGGTTGCTGGACACGGATAGGGTAGGCAAAGGCAAAACTCTTGATAATGGCACCAACACTTGATTTTTTTAGGCATGAACTCTCCATAGATTTAAAAAACCTGACAAACAAAGGCAGAATTTAGCCTCAACCACAGATTTGCTGCCTGGCACATTTGTACATTTCAATTTCCAATAAGCTGTGTTCTCTAATCACAAGACTTCTAATCTTCCACCACCAAGTCACCGATTTTGAATTCAAATTTCCTTCTTTTTGTCTGTATTTAAAAAATAATAATAATCATTTTCCATCTATTGCAAATAACAATACAGATCCACAGACTGAATGCTGAAGTTGTAATTCAATCTCAGGCTTTGGCTGCCATTCATTGATACCTCGAGCTGTGCTCTTATTATTTATGACATCAGCAGAAATTCTCGATTGAATTGCAGCCTTATATTTAATTAGGGACTATGTATTATTTTGTATGCAATATCCAGAATTAAAAATAGCCCCTTTCCAGAGTATAATGGGGAAAAGGCAGCAAAGTTTGAATATATATTCTAATTGATATTTCTTGTACTTATTCTAAAAGTAATCAAAACGTATGTTAAATATTAATTATAATATTTTTACTGCATTGTGCACCCTGATTTATTGCTGCCTCTTTTGGTTCACTTTTTAATTACTGTACATTATAAGAAAACTAAGGGGTTTTTAAATAGAAAAGTTATTTAGCATTAAAATTAATGTATAATTCAATATCAATCTTCATAGTGAATGTTATATTAAACGTAATGAACAAAAGGTGTATTTAACACAGTTTGCAAGTTTTTTTTTTTTACTTTTTTTATTTTCTCTCCTCTCACAACATGCCTCTCAACTCTCTCCACATTTAAAAGTCGGGGACAAAGCTCATAAAGGAACAAAAGACTAAAATCAGGGATGGTCTTTTTTTAAAAGAGGTACAGTTTCAAAGCCTGGAGGGAAAAAAAAAAGATAGAAATCAAAGTGCTCTTGAATACAGAGAACATTTTAAAGGAAATATTGAACTGTTTGCTTAAAAATCTTACATTATTGCCTTCTTTTTAAACTCAATTCCTTTTTGAAGGAGAACACCAGATAGGGACAAAGAGAATATTTTCATGCAAAAATCAGGCACAGGTACAGAGGCACAGCCAGACATCATTTCAAGTGGGCACAGGAATTTAATTCAAGTTATTCTCTCCTTTATTCCACATTTAACAAAGTTGAAGGATTTATCCACCTCTCTGACACTAGTGCAGACTTCACTAGGTAACATTTGTATCCAGTGGCAAGTAAATATTGGGCTGGATTTTTATGTCCACCTGAAATGGATTCTGGTTATGAACCTCAGCAGTGGTGGAAAATTAGGTTTAACATCACTGTGGAGCTCCACACACAGCTTTGTTATCAGCAAGAACAAAGAAATTATCCTTGTTTACCCACCCAGGTCTAATTCAAAAGCTGCACAACCCTCTTTTTTTTTTTTTTTTTTTTTCTTTTTTTGGGTTTTTTTGTTGTTTTTTTGGGTTTTTTTCAGGTCTAAATGCACCTGATGTTTGGAGGCAGCTCCAAAGAGCTGCGAGTATTGGGGGAACGATGCACTGGGTGAAAGGGTTCCCATGAGGGTGCTGTGCAAATCAAATCTCCAGGGAAGGAGGTGATGTAGGGGGGCCTCACTGAGCCCTGGTGCGTCCTTAGGGAGAAGTGGAGAAAGACTCAGGCGATGCCTTCTGCCCCAGGGCAGGACACCCCGGGGTGTTTGGAAAGATGGATAAGGTTTTTGAGAAAATATTTACAGACGTGTTATCATTAGCCTGAGAACCTTCTTGTCTAATCTACATGACCTGGTTTCCTGAAAGGAGAAATGAAAAAAACATGTTTGTTTTTAAATAAATAAGAGATCCCTCACTAAATCATCTAACATACTGTCTATTTATATTTCATAAGGACAAATGTTTCTGACAACTCTCATAATAGGTCTGTACAAGTATGCCATGTTCTTCCCAAGGAGGCTTCTTTGAGTGACATAAATTGCCATTAATGAAAATTTTAACAATTCAGGATAAATAATTTTTTAACTTTTAATGTGCAAAGATGCAACATAACATGGCAGGCCTTGCGAGAGAAGACATTTGTTTGGGAAGGAAGTTGCAGAGTATATTTATTCATAGACCAAAATAAAAGCAGCATGAACATTATTTTTTAATAGCTCTGCATGTTGGGTGGCTGTACAGAAACACTGATATATTCTTTCAGTAAATACTGGAACATGCAGTGCCGTAGTGCCTTGAGGAAATCTCAAGTATCCAAATGTTAAAAGTACTGATCTTGCAGAATTAAGCAGTGATGTTGACCAAGAGGTCACCTGGGACAGTGGGACTCTGTGTGAAATCCCACCACAGCTCAGCTCTTTGGTCTTTAATGACAAAAACAGTCACTGAACAACCAGCATTGAGAAAGAAAACTTAATAATATTCCTCCAGAAATCCCCCCCTGCCAGCAAAATCATCATATTGCAACCCTAAAACACAGGTGCCAGAAATATCACCCAAGGGAGCAGGGAGACCTTCCTTGTCACTCTTATCACTCCTTCCCTCATCGAGCTGTGTCTGGGTCCACTAATCCATTTGAAATTCCTATATCACTGTCATTTACCCTCCTTCCTGCCCAGTGCCATCGATGTTGGCATTGACAGGCACCTGTCACTTCCCATGAATTCTGGATCTGGTCCACTGGACTCGTGTGAGGCAGGCGAGGATCATTAGGATTTTGCGGCGCTAGTTCCAGCTTTCCCCTTATATAATAGCAGCGCCACTTGAAAGGCACAAAATATAGTTTCAATAAATGGCTTTCAGATCAGATAAATGTTTCAGCTCTGCTCTGGAGCTTACAAGAGCTGACAGTCATCTATTTTAAGTGTACAATGGACACTCAAACATCGGTGTTTAAATATCTAATAACTCTTACATAAGAATTTGGCCCTAACGATGCCATCACGCATTCGTCTGAAAAAGCAGTAAACCAATCCCATGAAAAGGAGAATGTGGGTATTGCTGCTTAGTAGTGTATTGGACAGGGATGCTTATTGATTCAGTCAAAGTAGATGTATTTTTTAATGGTTGTCAGGCAAAACAAAAGAAGTTTTCATTCAAAATAAGCATGTACTTTCTGTAGCCAAGTTGGTGGAGATTGAAAATGCTGTCTGTAGCTATAATGTAGGATCATTTCTGTGTTAAAAGAAGTTACTCTAATAACCTGTATACATCAAAATCATGCTGAATGTTTTACATAGAAGTACACAGTTGTGTTGTCTGTATCCCCTTCTGAAAGACTTCAGCTCAGCAAAGCACTTTTATTAGTATTTACTACTCCCACTGAAGTTAATATACCTAATTGCAGACAATAAAACAACTGAGATTCTTCAAATTAAACACATCTTTAATTGCTTTGTGAAAATTGAACAGTAATGTCATTATGTTAACAAACACACTTATCTAGAAGAGGATGATGTAATCAAACATGAGAAAGAGTTGGAGTGGAAAACTGGAATCTTTATCATTAAATGTGTAGAGCCCTTCCAGAAGCCTTAGGAAGGAGGCATGATGCAACTGAAATGTAATCCAGCGGGGGGAAAAAAATGGGGTGAAGAGACTAGACACATTGCAGAGTTAATTCCTAATTAAAATTAAAACTGACAAAACAAACCCTGCAGGCAAGCATCCATTAGTGCCACAAGGCATAAGAACATGGAAATTTATTTTAGTGAAATAGTTTTAGCTTTGTGTGTTTCCTCTACCAATAGCTGCTGAATTATTTGTAGTCTTCAGCATGAGGAGCAATTAGGGGAGGCAAAGAGAGAAAATGGTTGTGGCTGGTTCTAAGTAGGGAGAAGCCTTATTAATTGTAATGAAGTTGGACTAAGCTCTTACTAAATTTCCCTGAAGGGGAGTGGCATGTGGGGAATTTTGTTTAGAAACCAAGTTGAAATTTTCATGCAACCATTGATTTTTTGGTAAAACACATCACTCCTGTAAATTGTTAAAAAGACCCCACTATTCTCCTGTAAATACCAGAATATTGTTACCAAACAGGATCAGTTATTCTGGTCTAATCCATAACTTGGATAGACAGAGAATCATTGAATCCTAGAATATCCTGAGTTGGAAGTGACCTGCAAGGACCACTGAAGTCCAATTCCTGGCATATTTCTTACACATGAGCAGGGAGACCTGAGAAGCAGACCTGCCCTCTTCTATTTTCATCGAGTAACTCATTTAACTTCTCCGTACCAGCTTGTGTGTGAAATTGGAACGATATGTATTTGCCTGATTTTTAAAAGCATCATAACGTGAGGAGGAAAGTAGCATGACTAATGTTGTTTATCATAGTGTGGTTTCTATCTGATTTTCTTTGTAATGCACACAGTAGTCCTTCTCTATCTTGTGAATCACAGAAACAGCTGCAAGCATCTAGATCCCTATTTTGGTATAATGGAATCACACACCAAATTACTGCTTGATTTTTGTAATTTTTTTCTAAAGCTATTAATAATTTCCACTTAAGTGGCACAATGGGGGTTTCCTGGGGCTCTTGTGCCCATCTTCCATAGTGGCTGCAAGCAGAGATTCCTCTGTTGAGGAGTTGGTCTATTAGAGGAATCACAGGTAACATTCTGCAACAGACTTTGATACCACATCTGTTAGGGTAGAATGCACTGTGCTTTCAGTTTAATAAAATACTTCATTTCCTGTCTTTATGTGGCAACTGATAACTAAAACTGGAGAAGAGCAGTGATTCCTGTATGTGGATGGGAGCAGAGAGGACTGGGGCTGGATGGAGAAACAAAGATCATCTGTACATCATTTTCGTGAGTGATTAGATCAGGTTTCTTTGGGTGACTAAGTCCTTGTCTTCAGTCTTAAGGTTCAAGGATGCAAAGATGCTGAGAACTCTGCCTATTTATGGCTGCGGTGGAGGGCAGCACAATTTTGCATAATTTTGTACCACTGTTGGTAGAGAGTGAGCAGCAGTATTTATTGGGGAAATGATTAATTAATGCCTTTTGTGGTTTAACCTAGCAGCAACAGAACCACCCTTCCAGTGGGATGGGGAAGACTATCAGGAAAAAAAGTAATATTTGTGGACTAAGAAAAAACAAACAAACAAACAAACAAAACATTTTAAAGGGCAGCTTAATAACACCATATAGTCTGGAATATCCCTTTGGCCACTTGCAGTCAGCTGTCCTAGTTGTGTCCCCTCCTGGCTCCTTGGAGCCCTCAGCCTCTTCCCTGGCAGGGCAGCACGGGAAGCTGAGAAGTCTCTGACTCCATCAGCCCTACTCAGCAACAACTAAACTATCAGTGTGCTACCAGTATCATTCTCATCCTAAACCCAAAACACAGCACTGTGCCATCTCCTGGGAAGAAAATTACCTCTACCCCAGCCAAAACCAGGAAAAATCCAGAGGAAGAGCTTCCCTGAGCCAGCAGCACAAGAGCTGTTTTTCCTGTCAGCAGCTTCAGAAATAAGGGCATCAGAAATAAGGGCCTCCTGGCCATGCTGCCCGAGGCCACTCAGGTGGGGAGTGGTTGGAAAGTGCCCACTTAGGGCAGGGATGGGAAGAAAGCCCAGACTCTCACGGCCTCCTTGTTCTGCTCTTGTAGCTGAAATGAGATGCAAGGATGTCTTGCCTGGGACACTGCCCAGATCTGCCCTTGAAAAGGTGCAATGCTTCACACTGCCTACATTAACATTCCCACACTTCACTGTGCCCCGGGCCCAGTCCCACCAGCAGTGCAGTACATGAACACATTGGGACCTGGGCAGGGAGGGCTCACGCACAGGCTTCACCAATTTGGTTGCTGTGAGGCTAAAATGGGTTGGATTAGGCTCAGGCTCTAACCACCTGGAGATTTCAGCAGCTCCAGCAACCAAACCTCTCTTTTCTTTCAACTTAATTGCCACATGAACATCCACATGTAGGGTTTTTTGGTTTGTTTTTTTTTTGTTTTTTTCCCACTGGAATGACCTTAGGACATCCCCCAGACCATGCTCCTGCCTGAGTCAAGGTCAATTCACACTCTTCTTGCCATCTGAGCCTAAAAATGTCAAATACTTCTTGCCTTAGTATCACCTTCCCCAGAGCAAGTGCATTACAGCAATATATGTATTATAAAGGACATCTCAGGGAGCTTTGGTAGCAGAGGGTCTCAGAGCTCCCCCATCACTGCTGAGAATCTGAGTCAATGTCCTACTGATCTTTGTCCCCTGGCTCCCTTAAACTCTTTCTTTAACACTCACAGTTGTATGAGACTTTCTGTTCTGCATTTTCCTCCCCCTATGACTCTTTCACTTTCCTCATGACCTTCCCAGTGGCCTCACAGAGCAGATCAAGTGGGAAATAGCTTTGTAAACAAGTCAGTTCACTTCTTCTTGGTGGGAAAAATGGCATTGTAGTGTGATTAGAGTCTTTCTCCTCTGCAGTTACTCAGATCAGCTTGTTGAGCTCTTGAGAGATTCTTCCCTCACACAGGGGAAAAAGATGCTCATGGATATCTTCATAGAATGGGAGACTCAGGAAGGCAATTTGCTTGCTCTCTTTTCAAAACATTTTGTTTTCTTTCTCTTTTGCTGTCCCCCCCAAATGTGACATCTTCCTTAGCATGTTCTTCAAATCATCTACTGCAACTCTAAGGAGCTCTGTGCACCTGCAAGTTCATTAAACCAAAATGTTCAGGATACCTTCCTCGGCTCACTTTAGACTAATTAAATGGTTGTTTTCATCAGTTCTTGCAATTTATTTTACTGCAGATAACAGGAGAATATATCAGCCTTGGAATTGCATTAAATATTTCCCTCATAACATATTGTCAACAAAAGTCCTGCTGAATTAATGACTTGTGTGCCTGTTTGAAAGTGGGATTGTACTTGTCTAATTGTGGCATCAGTTGTCATAGTGACTATCAGGCAATCCGGCAGCAAACACCCTTCCTTGGCAGGGTTTAGGTAAAGCAGCCTTTGTGCAGTTGTCAGCCAGAGATTTATGATGGTAAAAACTATATTTGGCAGCCAAATCAATGCTCTGACCACTCTTTATGCTCCTGCCCTTATTTTAACTTAAACACTCGATACTCTACCTGAATATTAAGAGGCCGTATGTCTCCGGAGCTGTTTTGTTATTAATAGATCACTTTTTATAAACTGTGTGTGGGATGACTGGTTATTTGTATATATGTCCAACAAATGCAGTTGCTGGTATTTTCTGAGCATGTAACTCCAAATGTCAGATCTTGCTAGCAAGTGGATATTAGAGGGTACCTTTTTATGCCTGCTATTAAAACATGTCGAGTGATCTATAAATTACCCCATTGAGATAAACAGTGGATTAAAATAAGGCACTCCCTTTCTGTCATCACTGTAATATTAATCATTGGAGTTTTGGTCTTTAATGTTAAAATGTACCTTTTAGCAGTATATGTCACTCCATATTAAATTGCATGTGAATTGACAGATTTTTTAATCAAAACTTGCATTCTGAGTTTTGTTTTCTTCATAATGTCACAACAAGGTAGGAAAATAGCTTTGCTGATGTCTATGGGTTTTTTTAACATTTGGTGGTTTATTTTTGCTGTAGAATTTGTTTTTCTTGGTGGTTTTCTTAAGTTTAACTCTGACTTGTTACTTTCATTGAGCCTACAAAAAAATGCTTATTTTAGTCCTATTGTATCAGCTGGAGAAGGAAAGGAATTATAAATTTCATTCAAAATATTAGAACTATAGAGTGCTTGAACATAAAGTATAAATAATGTAATTATGTCAGGTAGTAGAGGAAAATATTTGTATGGTCACAAGAGCGTCACAGACTGGATCTGCATTAAACACAAACATTTTCTTGACTGGATCTATTTTTGTCATCATTTCAAATGAAGTTGTGGGTTTAACAGCAGAGATTTACTTCTTAAATAGCAAGGGACAATAACAGGGCCATGTATGTAAATGTTTTTCTGATCCAAATATGCAGCTTTGAGCTGCTAATTTTTTTTCATAGAGGATGTGAGCTACAGCTCATCTTGTAAAACTACAAGGCTAATCATTCAGGCCAAGAAATCACAACTCTTTTGGGTTTGGTTCTGTGTTAGGTCTCTGAAATTTAGAAGGTCGTGTTCTTGTTGTCTTATGTGGCTCCTGCTGCCCCAGAAATCACATTGAAAAGTTCACCTATTTAAAGTGCTGTAACACTACATGGCAGTGGGTGCAACAGCCATTTTACTGGTAAATTTACATGTGGTCAGAAGAGTAACTTATTATTGGAAGATATATCTTGTGTCTTTGTTCTCCAAAACAATTTAAATACAAATCTAGAGTGTTCTGACTTCCAGTGCGTCAATGTACTGAAAATATTTTTCCTTCTTTTAAGGTGATTTTACTTTGTGGCCTGTCATATATGGGCTGTTTCTGTGCATTTCTCTCTGTGTATCTTGCTCCAGAAGGATCTTTGCAATCCTGAGTTTCCCCTTTCTCCTTCCCTTCCCCTGTCATTATGTTGAAGGGGACATAGGTGCCCTGACAGAGACCACCAGCCAGGGTGGCCTTCGTGCTGCAGGTACACCGAGAGGGCTGCTCACCTGCAGCAGCCAAACAGGATGGTCAGGAGCCAGGAGGGAAAACCTGAGGGCAGGAAAGGAGGAATCTGAGCTCATGACAGATGCTCCCAGCGAAAGATCAAAGGATCATTGAATTGTTTGTGTTGGAAGAACCCTTAAAGTTTTCCTAGTTCTAACCCCCCTGCCACAGGCAAGGAACCTTCCACTGCGATGAACTTGGCAACAAAGAGAAAAGCTTCCAAGCCAAGAGAGAAATTTGTGTCTCTCAACCCGGTCTCCTCCCTCACATAAGTGAGGAAGATTTGTTCTTGAAGGAGATGGCAAAGTTACAAGTACAAAGCAAAAGGAAGAGAGTCAAAAATCAGTAGCAGGTACAATGGATTCAGAGGTGGTGATGAGTGGGTAAATCTGTGGGACACCATATAGACAACAGATGGATGAATCAGGAGAGGAAGATCCTAGAAATGGAGAGACTGGAAGATTTGCCATCCTAGTCACAAAGAGGGATCCTGGCAAGGAAGTGTGTAGATGTTATCAGTTAAAGGTTATCTCGCACGGCTCCTGCTGAGTGCCTGCTGAAAGCTGGTGTGGGGCTGGAAAAGGGAAACATTTGCCTCAAACATTTTTGCAACGCTTTATCAGTTTGTTAACATTTGGTCTAAGTGTTCCCGGGTGCCTTTTCCCCATCCCCCCACTTCAAATCCCAGGCGTCAGAGCTCCTTTCACAACATGAACATAATAACCAACACAGTTGTCCGTCTTGGAAATAATAAAAGCTATAGACCGTAATAGATTTTTAAAGTTACATTTTGAGTTTAATGCTTATAACTATATCACTGGGAGCAGGTACTTGGCACAAATGTCTCCATTGGAGCATAAACACCTTGGCCTATAGCCTCTGAGAGTTTATCAGTGCCATGGGAGATATTTCCTGCTATGTACATGCTCCTCTACAATGAATGAACAGCTTGCAACTACATATTAATCTACTTGATGACCTAGATCAAGAACAAGGAAAATAATATTGATAAGTCAGCCACTTTTCCTTTTTGGTATATTCCCGACTATTAGCACTGGTCGGGAGGCAAGCAGATGAATTGAGACTTTGCTTCCTGACACAGGTCAATGTCGTTAAGAAAACTTTTAATTATTTCTGGGCCAAACTGAGCAAGCAGCTGAATGGTGAGTGGGTTGTGGAAGGTGAGCTTAGTTCTGCTGGGATTGATCTGAGAGCTGCAGCATTACAGCATTGGCTGGATGGTTGAAATAAAGTTTCTGTGAATGCACTGATGTTGCAGTGATCTATCTACATTGGCCAGGATCTGGACTGTCATGCCTGATTCTGTGCGAAACTTTTCCGTGCAGGTGATTTTGTGCTGTGTGGCATCGCCCTGTTAACCTCTGAGCATTGTGTCCTGGCTCTAAGCAGAGAGTTCAAATCAAGGCAAATAAACTCAAGTGTTATCTGATAGAGGATAATGCAGCCCTGCAGTCATTCAGCTGCAACCTCTACAGTCACCTTCGTGTACACCCTGTATCCTTCCTGGTTATGCTCATCTTTCTCCTAGCACCTCTTTAAATTACACACCTGCAGAGGCACTGATCACTGCACTGTAGCCATAAAGGAAACACATTGCTTCTTTGCCCTCCTAAATACCTTGAAACACCACTGATTAATTTTTCACCAAAAATAGTCCACTCTGAACGGACTGAGAGGAATTTACCACTCATATTCTGTAGGCCAGTATGTATGGATGGAATCCCACCTCCTTAGCTCTGACCATTGTGTATTCCAGCCCCAAATCCCTCTTTTCTGACACAGAAACTAATATGCCTTTTAGTCTTTGTTCTTGCCAAGCTTAGAGAAAAACAAGGACTTTTTCCATTTAATGTAAGTATCATAATAAGAAAAAAGTTTCAAGTGAGAAAAATATGACTGTTGCTGTTTTCAACAGAAAGTGCTCCCCAATGATCCATATATTCAAGATGTATGGGAAATTAATACCTTAACACATATATTAGTATGTCAAAATGGCATGCCTACTTACCCATTTATCAGGTTAAAGGAGGAGAGTGGTGTGACTTTAGATAGTCATTTCATTTCTATGTGCCTACGTTCTGTCATTAAAAAACAGGAATATGGATAATAAACAATAGCAGAATGTTATTGAGTCGTTCACATTTATAAAGCCCTTTGATATTGTCTATGCCTCAGTTTTCTCATTTGTAAAACAAGTGTAATAATTCATGTATTTATAGCTTTAAAGGGTGGATAATCTAATTTGACATCCTGTGGAGCAAAATCCTTAGCATTTCATTTAGCTATTCCTTCACTGTTCTCAGTAACTCATGGCCTAAAGAAAGAACATTTTAGAAAGGCAGGAAATTCTGAATTTAAAAATGTCATGTGACTGATAACCTTCCTCAACTCTTGGCAAACTATGCCCTTCATCAAGCATCCAAACTGTTAAAACTGTGATCCTTATTCACCACGTGATATTGTTCATGATTCCTAATTTTCCAGGATGTTTTGAGACATCTTATAAGTTTGGGGTGGTTTTTTTGTTGTTTTTGTTCTTGTTTTTGTTTTTTTTTTTTTTTGACAATTTACAATAGAGTCTATCTATTTCCATTTATTGCTTCAATTATTCTGAGCTATACCAGTGACCTGCACTTTATGACATCCTGCTCCAATATCCCTTCTTTTAGCAAGTCTGAGTCACACTGGCTAAAAGATATCCAGTGGTTGTTTGTAGTGCAGCCCTGGACAGGACAGAGACGTGTCATTAGTGATGACCTGCCAGAGATTTTTCTCAAGTGGGAGAGGAGCATTGACCAAACCATAGCTAAGAGGCTGCTAAGTGGAGCTCAGCACTGCCTGACTTTCCACTCATGTTCCCTCCCCGATCTGTAGAGCTCTGTTATTTCAGGAGTCACTGGAGTGCACAGAAAGGAGCATTCCAAGTGGTGGGAACCATCTGCTTCAGAGGGTGTTGCTGGCAGCTCGTTTCCAAGCTGCGTCTTAGTCAGGACTGAGAATTTTCTAATTTGATGCCATGACTAAAATCTCCTTGTCGATCGTGTGTCATCCTCAACAAATTTCCGATGTTTTGGTTACTGTGAGGAAGACAGCTGGGTGCAAATGCGGATGAAGGCAAGTCCTTCAGAAGAGATGAGGCTGGGCTTGCATGGGTGCACAGGCACACACAGACCAAATTGCCATTGCTGTAATGGCAAACTTGCATTTTCCAAATCTTTCAAAGTATAATTCTGCATTTTCCTCACATTATGTCTTTTGGATTGGTCCCTGTGAAGGAAAAAGAAATTGCTCTGCTGTGAAATCCAGTATGTCCGTCAGAAAAATATAATTTACCATTTCAAATTCCAGTTGTGGGTAACTTGTTGATTGACAATTTGATTTTCAAGGTGACAAATACAAACAGTTACCTCTGAGTGGACTCTTGGCTACTCCATGCAAAATAATTTACTTTTGTCCTTTTCAAAGCTGCCTTTTGGGCCCATCATGAATGAACCAGCTGCCTGGAAACTTGGATAAAATATTATTCTTTTACATATATAACAAACCAGTGAAACAGTAAAAATAACATTGGCATAAGCTTGCCAAGGGGATTTGGTTGAACCATTAGGTAAGGTCTGCCAGATATATATAGTTTCAGCTGTTAAAATTGCATATTCATGTGTTTTCCATATACCTATTGGCCTCTCTCTCAGAAAACTTTGGAATATTTTTTTACTAGACTATAATTAAACAACAGCAATCGAGACAGGGTATTCCCCAGAAATTGCAAAACGAGGAGTATGTGGTGGCCACTTGCAGAGTTGCTCATTAATCTTGAGAAAATTCAGAAAGAACAGACTTGGTGTGAAGAAACGTTGTGGGGGGGGGAGGGGGCACAGAACTAAAACACCATCTTATTGTACACGTGTTTTGCAGATTTAAGTTTTGTGCAAGAAATGCAATTGGAATAAGTCCCTACAGTCCAGCCAGTCTATATTATTTGTCCCTATTATTTCCCCTACCTCTAGAAATTGACTTGAGTTGGTGCCACATGTCCCAGTGCCATCAGTCTGTATGTCTGGGAATAATTCATTCCTAGGCTAGCCTAGACTTTTGATGATTTCCCTGCCATACAACTCTAGCTTGCTGTATTTATGAAGTAGTGAGTCAGGTTCTCAGTTTCTTTTTTTCAATGAAACACAACGCTGAGTACCTTCTGGGATGTTTGTGTTGGTGAAGTTTTCTTTCCTGAGAGTTCTGCCTTACCAGAGTTACCTTCTCAGTAGGACCTACAAAGTTCTCTTGATGTAGCAAGAAGTTATTAATTAAAATAACATTCTTTCTTGTCCTATCTGCGGGCACTTAGAATTTCCAGATCCCTACCCCAAATCAGCTTGGATCAGGAGTGTGAAGCCTGTTCCTGGAGCATTATTCGAGAGCTGTGCGATCTAAATCGGGAGGTCACGTTTCTGCTGCAGATGAGTCTGAGCACTGCTAAATCCGGCAGGACAGCAGGGAAATCATCCAAAGCTCTCACTATGGCTTACACATTGTCACCCACCCACCTCCAAAGTATTTATGTGACCCATCAAAGCTTCTGTTTCTTTGCTTGCTTGGACTAAGCGTTGACGCCGATGTCTTTGGAGACCTGAGCTCCAGACTCAGGCAGCTCAGATGGACACTTAGAGCAGGAAATGAACTGACCAGGGCTTCTGAAATGCTCCAGCATGGAAATCCACACAGGTGGAGGTTCTGGGTATGAAGTGGTGGCTGTCCCTGCCATGCTCTCTACTACTCCGAACTGAAATCCCACTGCACTCCCATCACCTCGTCATGTCTCTGATTTTACATTCACTACATGCTATTTTGCTACCTATCTACCTACCTATGTTTATATTTTTAATATATTTTGCTCTTGCTTTGAGGAGTTTTCTGTCTTGGACAGCTGGGATTGATTTTGGGTTTGGAAAAAATGGTGTTTTGATTTTCAAGTGTGTAGAAACTATGCTGGTGTTGCTCAGTTTAAGGAAGACCATATCTTGGACAGGAAAGCTCTGATGTTTCAAGTATACAGGCATTTATAGGAAAATACTGAAAAAACTTCATGCTATAAAAAAAAAAAATCAGTTTCTGGGCCTTCTTTTTTCCCTTATTTTTTATTTTTTTTTATGTCAGCAGTCTACAAACATTTATTTGGAGAGTTTATTGGCTGCGCAGACATTTGTACTGATATAACACAAGTGTCTCTTGTCTCGATATCTTGTGAGAAGTCAGTCGTAAACTCCTGTCATGTCTATTTTCTTTGTCTCTTATTTCTTGGGTCCCAGTATAATGTAGGGTAGACATCACTGACAGGTTCAGAGTATCAGTTTCCTGAAGCTGATTGTCCACCAAATTCTAAATCTCAAAGCAACAGAACCTGAATTTCTTTGATTAAGCATCCAAATAATGAACGAGGAAGGGGACATAGTTAGGGGGAAGAGGAAAAGAAATAAAATTTACTAATTCTTTCCTAAATTTAATAAATAAAATTAAAAACCAAACCAGTGCAAACTACTGGAATTATTTTACAGAGACTTTGTGCATCTGAGGCCCAATGTGCTGCAGGCAGTGCACCCAGAGCAGCTTTCTTGTGTATATTCCGCTTTTTGAATATCAGAACCCCCCTTTCACAGCAGGGAAAACTAGTGAACAGAAAAGCTAAATGCTAAATGTCCCACTGGAGGTTCTTGGCGAAACCAGGAGCAGCACTCAGAGATTCTGGCTCCTGTTTCAATATCTTAATTACATAATTAGCCTTGCTTAAATCAGGTCATGTGGCACTCAATCTGACTTCCTTTGCTGTCGTGCTATCTGTGCTATGTAATTCTCATGCCAAGATAGTGTGCGGAGCCTTAAATAATCCAAGATATTCTAGTAAGGCATGGTAAAAAGTTAATTTAAAAAAAAAATCACATAAACATATATATAAGGAAATTAACACTGTTAGAGATTAACATAATCAAACAAAATATGGTTCATTACAACTGTATATATTACCATGCATTTAAATGAATGCTGATTGAAGGGAAAATGTATTTTCTCTACACTGAAATGAAACACAAGAGCAAAATAAGTGAGCTTCTTTTAAGAATCTGTAGCTAAGAAATTTATTTCATAGGTAACAAATGGTAAACGGACAGGAATAGTTATTTCTGTTAAAGGAATAAATCTGCTGAAATACTGTGAAACATTTTCTGTGCAGCAAGCCACAATATATACAATAATGCAGTAAAATCCTCCACCAAATATCTGTTAAAGGAATAAACCTGTCAAAAGAATTAATTTTCTGTGCAACAAGGTTATTCATTCAACAGGCTTCCACCATATGTAATTTATGAAGCAAATTATACTATTCCAAAAAGGAAAGGGAAACTCATACAATGCAGTTTAAACTACAGCAAGACTGGTTGGAAGAATGCAGCCTTAAAAGTCAGGAAATCTCCGAGCAGAGCCAACTGCCTGTGCTGTCGGTGAGCAAGGAGCCCTCAGTGTGCACCAAATGCTTTACCATGACTGTGGGGACAAAAAAAAAAGAACACCCTTCTCATCATCTTTCAAGCAAACCTGGCAATGTAATAGGCAGAGGAGCAGTTCACATTTCTGATTTCTGTTCAAAAATTTACTTTCCTGGTGTATCTCGCATTTCTGGGCGAGCAGGACAGGCAGCCCAGTCCTAGCAGAATTACCTGTCTGGAGAATCAAAGGGTACTGAAAATATTACTGCTTGAATTAGGGGATCCTGTAGTATGTAATAACACCTCGTGGTGTTTTATTTAGTGCTACTTTCAACCTCATGCTGTTTTTAACTTTGGTGCCATTGAGTTTGAATGTAGGAGGCAAAGGGATTCACCAGCAGTCAGAAAATGCAGTTATCCCTTCCCATAACTGCAATCATTTTGTATCAGAAAGCATTGAAAAGTGCTACATGAAGGCGTGGTCTCTTTTACCTGCAGCTATACCTTTGCTGTCTGAGCCAAATTCATCAAAATAATCAAACATTGCCCCGTGCCAGATCTATAATTTGAAAATCCCTTTGTAATTTTTTTTCCTTGTCTATCTGTCTGGGGGCCACTGTAACTTTTGGGTGAAGTCTTGTAATCCAGCCTGAAGTGTCATCCTCATTGTCAACTTTAAAGCATCTGAAATACTTTATTTACAAGTCTTTAATTTCCTGCAAAAGTCTTCCAGTCTAGGTAGATGAATTTGCACTGTGTCTCAATCTTATTATTTTAATAACTTTTCACTACCCTCTAAGCAAATAGAATGTTGATTCCTAGAATAATTATAAAGTTTCCTTAAAAAAACAACTATGCAAGAGTGAAAGTTGTTTGTTTGAGCTTTTGTTACAAATCCTGTGACTAAAGCAGGTTCTCTGGGGCTCATGAACCTTTTGGCAAATGTGGGCTGAGCATCACCATAGAATCACAGAATGGTTTGGGTTGGAACTGACTTTAAAACCCACCCAGTTCCACCCCCTCTCAGGGAAGGGACACCTTCCACAATCCCAGGTTGCTCCAAGTCCTGTCCAGCCTGGCCTTGGACAATTCCAGGACTGGGACAAGTGATGTCCCAAGCCAAGTGTAAACAAGTATGGACTGATTTATGATTTTGGGTGGAAATCAAGTGTGACCAAGAGAAATGTGGCAGTGTAGCTAAGTCACCACTACTTTCATGTTCCCTTTCAAACATAATTCCATGGGTAAAAAGTGGAGAAAATGTAGAAATTGTGCCAGATAATAGATAAAATTACAAAAATGCCACAGCTCCCTTTGCATTTTGAGATAGACAAAAACCGGCACTACCTTTGAACAGCAGCTGTAGTCACCTGGAGAACTGCTCAGGAGGCAAACAAGCACGAGCAATAATTCACAGCCTGTTTACAGATAGCCTCCAGTGGGGAAGCTCAGGCAAAGATTACATAAAAGAGATTTAGACTTCCAGGGATTGTCCGTTCCAGGTCTATTTATTTACATAAATTTGTCAAAGCAGAATTAAAAGCTGCAGTTAAGATCCAGAAATCCATATTTGTGATTGAGCTAGGTGTAACATCTGAAAGTACGTACTTATCAAATTGCAATATCACTTTGTTTTCTTCCTGCAGGCAAACTAACGAATAAACTGCCTCCCAGGAAAATCTGCTCATCTGGTTTTTGTTGGGTTTTTTTTTCTTTTTTCCCCCCTGTTTTGTTTCATTTTGTTTTATCATTCAGTCACTGAAATCTGATCTCAAAAAAATGTAGGCAGATGTACAGAAGACTTATTTTTCCCTTGGCACACTGTTTAAAAACTTATAAATTAACTCCCACTCTTTTAAATCATTCTTCTCGAGGTGTTCCAGCCAGGCATCTTCGCTGGCTGCCACATCCTAAATTCTTTGGGATTTGCTGCTGGCCTGAAATTATTGTGCTATGTGAGCTCATCATCTGGGATATTAAAAATATCCGTTGCTTCAAATGCGTTTCGTATACCCAGTGGCATTTGAGTAAACAGCAACATCACTGACTCAGGGATCCAGCCTGGCTCTGTGACATGTGCTAAGTGCAAAAGCAACACCATTTTAGGGAAGAACAGAACTCGAAGATTATTTTGTTTATATATTATTGACTGGAAGGGAGATCTGGCCTCCTAAGCAAGCGTATAAAAAGATCTAGGAAACAGAGGCCAAAAAAAAATAAATCATTGTTGAAATAAAATTGTAAGTTTCCTGCTCCTGACCTCCTCAAGAAAGGTCTCGTTTTTCCTTTCTCTCATATTTTGAGTGTTGCACAGAACTGTAAACCACAAAGTGCTTTCTCAGTGATGGATTTTACTCCTATTCTAGGCCAAGTTCTGCTGCTGAGGGGACTTTGTTTACTGAGTGCGTTCACCATTTGAGCTGCGTTTGTTGTTTAAATAACAGTTTAAATTGCTGATAAAGATTATTCAAGTTAGAGAACATCCTGAGTGGTCTAAAATACTGAAAAGCAAGCCATTAGTTGAGATTGACAATAAAGTCTGATTAATAGTTTGATTTTTAAAACAATTACATAAAAATATTGTTTGAAATCACTCATTTTATACAGCTGACATTTTAATGCATAAATATAATTACAGACTCTTTAAGAAGAGCCTAGTTTTGGCCTTGATATATATGCTGGCAATTGTGTATTTGAAATAGAATCGTAAAATGTAAAAATTTTATATTTAATCACTAGTGTCAAAAATTATTAGGTAATAACCACAGCAGGAGAGAATGTGATAAAAGATACAAAGGCCCATATTCAAAACATAATTTTTCTAATACTCACTATGATTTTAAGATGTCATGTCGTCATATGAAGGTGAGCGGGTCAGATACAAAATTGGCTTTTTCTTTTTTTTATAATATGAAGTGATCAATTTGCACTCATGGAGGGGGTCAAGCTTACTGGAAGCCCAAGTCCTCTTTGTCCAGCCCCCAGATCCGTCCCAGGGACATCAGCCCTGTACCTGTCAGCTCCCTGTGGGTTAAATTAACCCATCCTCCCACCCAAACCCAGCGCTCCTGCGCTGCGCAGACCCGGAACAGGAGCTGGAGGAGCTCCTGAAAAGAAACCTGTCATCTCACAAACGCTGTTTAATTATCTCGCACCTGGTGGCTTTCCACAAGGAACGGGGGTTCTCCTTTCAGATGCCTAACGTCTTTCTGCAGCAGCAACCTGAGTGCTTCTGTGACAGAGAGAAAAGGGCTCTCACAGCTCTATTGGAGGCTATAATAGTGCACAGAGCAGGAGAATCTCATCCAGCGTGTGCTCTCACTGCGTTTAAGGCCCTTTTTAGTCAGCAGAGATGACTCTGATCCTTGTAGTTTGCTGTTTGTCTCAGCAATCTTTTTTCCAGACATGCAATAACTGCTATGAAAAATGCTTCTGCTATTTCCAGTCCATTTGTGACCATCAAAAGATCTGAGGTTTCTAAGTCATAGCCCCACACAAATGATACCATACAACTTGCAGAGCAGAAGGCTGATGTATGAGCATTATTCCTTACTGCAGTGACTTATTTACCTCTGGGACAGAGCTCAAGAATTTATAAGCCTTGCAGAAAGGAGTCCCTGCCCTGGCCACCTCACAAAAGAGCTCTGCAATCACATCTCTGCTTTCCTAAAGGAACTAATAGGATCAGTCCCAACAGAGAGAGAACAGGAAAGAGCAGCAATGTGGCAGGATAATGGCCAGGCATTTCTGCTATTACCCCTGTAGTGCCTTTGAGTGACCACTTTTAAGTGGAGAATTGGGGTTTGTGGAGTACTTTAGTGTCATTTTTCCTCTCCAGTTTTTTTTTACTCTGGCTTTGCTTAAATGAAAACTGCTTTTGAACTGCTCTGCACAGGAGGGAGAAATGGGACAGGCATAGCAGGAGTCCTGCATTTCAAAACTCTTCAGCACCTACTGGAGCCATCCAGGGGACCATCTGTCCATCCACGGTCCTCTGTGGCAAGAAAAGGGGATGGGGACAAGGTGGAAAGGAGGAAATGCTTTTCTTAAGGCTGCAGGTACTTCTGGACTACTGCCAGACAGGAAATCATATTTTTGCTGCATGGAATAAGGGCAATCCAGAAGTGCTGAGGAAATTAAAATAAATTCAGAGACAAAATTAAATTTTAGATTGAAACACCAAGGATTATTGGTTTCTATCTAGAAGGCAGATGATGATATTTAGCAAACCAGGTGATTTTTAAATCCTATGTGTAATCATTTAATAAAAGTTACTGAGAATAATTTGAAAATAAAGTAGACAAAGTGAAAGAGGTAGTTCAAGACACTATTATGTTCAATCAAGAGATCAAACACATGGATTCCTGAATGAATGAAAAAAAATGTTTATTAGTCCCAAAATCATAGAAACAGAATGGCCTGGGTGAGAAGGGACCCTGCCATGGCAGGGACACCTTCCAGTGTCCCAGGCTGCTCCAAGCCCCAGTGTCCAAGCTGGCCTTGGACACTCACGGGATGGAGCAGCCGCAGCTGCTCTGGGCACCCAGTGCCAGGGCCTCACCACCCTCTCAGAGAAGGATTTCTTCCTAATATCAAATTTGAACCTTGTGCCAGAAAAAAAAA
>VWZN01014357.1:1049832-1076088 GCA_013396955.1 Regulus satrapa
AAACAAAAACTAAAAAAAAAAAAAAAAAAAAAAAAAAAAAAAAAAAAACCAACAAAAAAAACCCCTGTTCTTGACACTTCTACAATTTGCTGCCTCAAGACTTAGGAGCATCCCCAGAAGACAGCATTGTCCTCTTCAGGCACACTTCCCCAGAACCTCTCCTCTCATCCCTGGCAATGAAATACCAGGCTAGAAAGACCTTTTCTACCACTTCTCATGGCCTTTCTTATGTTCTTACTTAAGGAGTGCCTGGCCATGCCAATTTTAAATTCTTTAATTTAAATGAAAATTAAATTTTTATGTTATTTTTATTTTATTAAAATTATTTCATTATTAAAATTTTAAATTATTAAATTTAATTTTAAATTTAATATTGTTCTGTATGCCCTTTAATGTCAGCTGATGAAATGTCACTCACCGAAGCCATGGTTAGAAGCAATCACCAAAATTTTGGTCATGAGATAATAGACATAAGTCAGGAGTGCTTTGGCCAGGAATGTTTTGTTTCTCCAAAGCAGCTGAGAATCACTGGAATTTTGCAGAAGCCAAACTACAAACCCATTTCTTATCAAGAAATACGTGAGCATACTCCAGCTCTGTCATGTAAGGGAAATAATTCCAAATTAGGAACTCATTGGTGTCAATGTTTACTGATGGTTCAGCTGATGAGTAGTAGATGTACTGCTGGCAGATCCTTTGCAGCCCTCAAAGGAGACAGCTCTGCTTCCAACAAAACTGTCTCCCAGCCAAAGTGGGAAAGCATCCCACCCTCACCTTGCTAATCCGGGTGAGTCAGCTGAATTTGGTTGAACTGATCTACTCAAAATCAAACAAAACATGTTCGTACTCTTCGTTTTCATCACCAGACTTATCTTCTCCACTGAAGAGTAGGTTAATAGTTCAGGAGATCGGTGGGGTCTGGGAAGCAGCCAAGACAGTGCCACTTACTAAACGCAGCACCAAGGAACAGCAGGAAATTCAATTTGTGTCCAGTGTCTGATCTGCACTGACCATCTCAAAATAATTATATGCAAGCATACATAAATACATAAATATGTATATCTGTATAGGGGAAACAGCTCTGTTAATCAGTTTAAATCCATCCAGCCTAAACTTCTCACTGGCACATCCTGATGAGCCAGGAGTTACTTGTTTGTTTGGGGTTTGCCTCGTTTTTCCTTGTGCATTGTTTCTGGAACAGATGGGCTTATCTCTACAGAAGGGCTCTCAGAAAAATGCTTTATCAGATCACCCTTCTGATTGCAGCACAAAAACAGCCTTTCTGTCTTCCTAGCAGAGATGTATGGGAAAACCTCTCTACCAGTTTCACATGTGTCCTAGCTGCATTTTTGTTTGATGCTGTTGGCTTCCTTGGGGTTGGTGTGACAAGAGTTTACAGCAGAGAGGAGCCACCAAAGCACTCTGATGATAATATCTTCTGGTTTGTTGATGCTATGGCTAGTTCTTTGCAATTCATGAGTTTGTTCACAGTGGGTGATTTTAGCCCATATATTGATAGGAATTTTTAATCTCTGTAGTATTTCTGGGATGATGCAAGCAGGAGAAGGCTGTTTATGTCTTTCACAAGCATCCTTCACCCCTACCGTGTTGGCTTTAGATGTGTGTTTAATATAAGGGTGGTTATTTCTTGCTGATCTCTGCTTGGCAATGTCCACTGAAAATAAATCTATGTTGATTTTGTTAGATCTGTCAACAGTCCTTGATGTTATTGACAATGAGGTTTTGTTGACTTGTGGAAATAGAAGGAAACCTTCCTCAAGTTTGACATTTTCTTAGCATGCCATGAAGTGTATCCAAACTAATATTCTCAGCAACAGTTTAGTTTATTGTGAAATGTCCAGACCTGATTATTTGAGGAAAAATAAGTCTGATGGATCATGATATGGTAGAATTAAAATAGGGATGGGGGCTACAAAGAAAAAAGGAGGAGGACTCTTTAGCATGACTGAAAACACCCCATTTCATGGTATTCTCTGAGCTACTGTTGCAAATACTGCACAGTATCTTGATGTAGAGAGTTCTGTGAACCTCTTGGTTGTTCTACAGCAGCATTGTGCCAGATAAAGAGGAAACAGTTCTATGCTTTGACAATAATCTTTGCTAATACATTTTCCAGCGGGGGAAAAATAATCCTCATTAAGAAGTTAGTTTATGCCTCACAAAATGGAAGGGCAAAAGGTTACTTGTTCCAGGGGAAGAACAGGAGAGTAGATCTGAGAGCTGACAGTGGGATTGGCTTGGATCCACTTCTCTTTAAGCTTAGTTTTTGCAAGCTCTCTGCCAGCTTGGAGCACGATGGACCTCTTTCCATACCTAATGGCATGCTGGATGTCAGCCCTGGCCCCAAGAAAGCTCAACTGCACAAGCAAAATCAGGTGTGCTTCTGTGCAGCAAAAGCAACACCTTTACCAACAGCCATGATTTTTGTGGTGTTCTGAAGGCAGCTGATTTGTAATCCTGTTGAGTCCATATGTAAAACACTTGCACTGAAAACACGAAGATAAAGCAAGCTGTAATACCATATAAACACGTGCAATGGGGTGGATTTCAGAGTTATAGCTGTATTTATGCCTGGAATATTCACGCCTTGATATAATCCTCTTTTTCTTAAAGGGAAATTTTTCAAAAGTTCTTAAGGACCCATCATTGGAGCTACATCTTGAAAAGGGCACGTCTTTCTCTCGCACACCTCAAACAAGGTGGCCTGATGTTTCAAAAGCTGCTCAGAATTCAAACGCTTCCTTCAGGTGCCTAAGTGGAAGAGCATCTCTTTTGAAACTTTGGCCACTTGTGGAGGTGTTTAAATGGGAAGACTTGGTGCTAAGTAGGGCATGTAAAAAGTTTTCCCTTGAAATATTTCCTTAGGGAAAATTGGGGTTTTGACTACTGGAATGTTATTTCACAAAGAGCAATGCTTTCTGTGATAATAACAGGTTTTAATAAAAAGAAAAATGACCACTTGAAGAACAAAGAATATTCCTGTTATAAACTAAAATTTAAAGCATTTTCAATTTAAAAGTTAGCATTTGCCCTTTGGAAGCTTCACTGAATTTTTGTTTTTTAACAGCGTTTTCCTCAAAGAGCAGGCTGGGCAAGAACAATTCTTTCCAGATCTAACATAAAATTTTAAGGTGAAACAAGTGGCAAGATTCAAACAAACAGAAGAAAAATGAACCCATCTTTAAAAACATCCCTGAGAACAGCTGAAGATCCACATTCATTCCGTTCTGTCACTAAAAACTGGAAAGTTTTCAGACAGCTATCAGGAAGCAATGGGGTACGTGTGCAGAAGTCTGTAACTGAAGGTAGATTAAGAATTGGAGCATAAACTTCTCTTACCTCTTGAGTAGACTTTGAGCTCCAAGGCCCTTAAAGGTTAACAATAAAATCTCAAATTGAATCCTCATTTTCAATATGAGACAATTTAAGTTATAAAACAATGAAGTGACATGAGTCTAGCGAGGCCAACGAGGACACTTAAACCAGGGTTGTCAGAATGCCCAGGCTTTATCACCCATGAAAGGATGTAACTCTCCATGACATTAAGGATGCAGGGTTTGATGGAGTGTCACAGTTAGTTGACACCAGAATCATCCGAAATCGTAGACTCCCTGTCACATCCTGCCACTGCAGAATAGAAACTGATGATTGTGCTACTACACCATCACAGGCATGCTGGGGTGCTGGTAGCTGGTAAATTATTACACAGCAGTAAGAGTTGCCAACAGGAGGAGACTTCTAGGCTAATAGCTAGGAAAAGAAAGGGAATCTATAAATGTGGGCTGTTTTACTCCAACAGAGTCGGCTGCAGCTCAGAGTGTCTGATGGCACAAATGGTTTGGGGACAATATAAAGTCATGCTGGGCCACTGCATGAGTTGGAAATCTATACTTTCCTGTAGAGGTTTTGTGAAAGGGACATTTAGATAAGAAAACATGAATATGCACTTTTGGTAATGGAAAATATTTTTGCAGAGAGTGATCGATTCAAAACACCAAGGCTCATATTTTTAAAGAAAAATAAACATATATAATAGAGGAGTGTCTTATTTCCAGAAAGAAATTTTCAGGGGAAAAAAAAGAACATTTTATTTATAGAATGTCATTCTGAATATTTCACATACTCCAGAAGTCTGTAAATAACAGAAATTTAAAGTATCTTTTGGGCCCAGATGTAATAGGCATTAAAGTCTGATGGAAAAATAATTTGATTTTAGATTGATAGCTTTTTATCATTTTCTCCAAAGGAACAATACCAAAAATCAATATGTAGGAAATACAGAGGACAGATGCACTCTATCCTCAGCTAAATGATCTTTCTGAACAGACTCTTGCCCAGGTTGCAGCTGAACACAGAAATAGAAGCCTTATGGGTGCAAATCAATGGTATTTAACAAGTTACCCAATTACACGCAGAAAGAGACTGGCTGATTTGATATCACTGAGCACAGCCTGGCTGAGGGTCCAGGTGATATCTTGCAGTGTTAAAACAGACCTATCACTGCGAGGGGTGGGGAATTATCCCTTCTCTGCATGTGCCCTTTTCCCGGGTTGTGTTCCCTATTTCAAGAAAAGTTGTCGTTTGTTTGGAGAGGAGCCTGAGCACATCTCAAAACCCCTAGCTAGCAGGACAGATTGGCTGAACGAGGTTGTTTAGCTTAAATAATAAGTGCTTGTGAGGGGACATGTAAGTAATTACAGAAGAAACAGCGGCAGGGAAGACAGAAACAATCTGTGCATAATGGAAAGGACATGACATAATGGGCTTAAATTACAGCGAAGGATTCCGGTTAGACATCAGGAAACTTTCATAACAATCAGGATAATAAAGCACTAAGGTAGACTGCCTGCAGAGGCTGTGGGATCTCCGCTGTTGGAGGCCATCCAGAGCAGGGCAGACAGACTTCTGAAAGGAAAGACAGGAGGATAATTGATCTTGCTGCAGGGCAGAGGGCTGCACCAGGAATAACCTTCCTAGAGCCTGTGACTACCTCAAACTGTTGATATCCTTCATTCTCACCCTTCTTAAAACTTGTTTCTTAGCCTTATGTCTTTGTTTTCTGCTGGTTCACCTTTCAAATATATTTCTGACTTTATTTTAGAGGCTTGGCCTTATCCATCTTCATCTTAAAACACAAATTTAACTACTACCTCCATGCTGATGATTCACAGGTCTGTGCATCTTCCTAACTCAGACCCAGCTAATACTTTTCAAAATAAAAGCTCAGTCTATTTTCCTGACATGTAACTGCAGATGTTTTTCTCACCACTAACCTCGGCACAGCTAAAAAAAATTCATTGTAATCAATTCCCTCTGCTCCCTGCTTTTCCTTTGATCACATTAAATAACACTGTCAACCTGCTGGTAACTCAGGTCTAGAACCTGGAAATCCTTTTACCTAAGACCTCACCTGGCTCTTTATTCTGGACTATATATGTATTTTATGGAGGAGAGTAATGTTTACCCTGCAAAAGGACACAAAAATAGGGACTCTCATCATCTCCATTCCTTGAAAAATGCAGTACTTTCTCATCTATCTGTTCTCAACGACGCCAGAAGCTTCATTGCTGTCTTGGCTGCTGCTTTGACCCTGTCAGAGCGGGGAACTGCAGCTCAACATAGCAAGTGCCAGGCTTTGCAGGTAGCACATTGTACCCAAACATGTGTTCCTGTCTTGTTATACCACTAACAATTTGTTGTTCAGTGGTGAAAACATGCTGAATAATGAAAGATGCCTGGAGAAAGGAACACGGCGTGTCCGTGTACCTGCAGCGCGTTGTTTCTGTTTGTGTACTCAGCCCTGAGTAGAGACGAGGGAGTGTCGGCCTTGCCTGGTGGATAAGCACCTGTTTCTCTGCCAATTGAAACTCTGTGGCTGCAGAAACAGTGTCTGCTTTTGCTTTCCAGCAGGTAAATACACCCACTGAATTCCTGCCATGCAGCCCCATGGCGTGGCAAACGCCTCTGGGAAGAGCCCATGGAAAGGGAGGGGGCAGGACCTCAAGCCTCAGGATCCATCTCCTGCTAAATCAAACTGACCTTGATTTGAAATCAGAGGGGTGATAAGAGAGTGTCCAGGCCCATCCATGTAACTGGTCAGAGATACACTTTGAGTACAGGATTTTAGGACAAAGATTGGGTTTGCTTTCTCGTCTGTGTTTGCGCAGGTGCCCAGCGCAGCTCCATGACTAAGCTCCCTGGCAATCCCACAGTAAAATAAGTAAAAGCTGCTTTTCAGTAGAAAATAAACAGACAAAACCCTCCTATCTTCCTTCGGGAAATGTGCTGTGGTGTGGTGTAATCTGGGGAGATGCTGTTGTTCCTTTGGGCTTAGCTGTGACTGTGAGCTTTGGTCACACCTGGGGAAGAGCAGCTCTCAGTGAAGAACCTTAAGACGATTGCATTTGGACCATGGATTGTTCCAACCAGCTGCTGGTGGAGTGATTGTGACCTAGAGGAAATGAAGCCCCCAAATAATCAAAACAGAGGAGTAATGAGGTTTGGGACTGGAAAACCATGAGGGACAACAGGCAAACAAAGTGGGGCTGTGCCACAAGCCCCTGAAGTCTGTAAGTAACTTGGTTATGTCAGCAGCAAACGAGGGAATAGCTCTGCAAAAATTCAGATCCCAAATACCATTGTAATTAGCATTATTTCAAGATTAAAGAAACCACCACTTCCGTGTAACAAATTATCTCCAATTTAAAAGCAAAAATAATGTATTTTTTGTTCATAAAAAATGCTCAAGCGGAAGCATTCTCACATTAATTATTTCAGTCTATTCAGAAAGCATATCCCTGCTTGCTTTTTATTATGCCTTCCAGCTCCTTCTTTGAAAAATATGTTAAGAAGCTGCAAGCTATTTTCCAAAAAAATGAAAAATAAATAATCTTTGAAGCAATTAGAGCTGAACGACAGAATGTATAAATATTTTTTTTACTTATTCTCCCCCTAGATTCAAGTCCTCCATTTTCTGCCACCTCCCATCTTGGCAGCTGCAATTTAAGCATCTTTTCTTGAACTTTGAAGGCAGGCAAGTGTTTCTCTTTCTTCCCCCAGAGTTGAATCAAATCGTATTCTGTAGATTTGACTGGCAAGAGCTTTTATAAGTGAGCTGAGGGCTACTCCTGGAGGCTAAATGCATTATTTCTATAATGCATTTGTCTTCACCCTCCTAGGAGCCCAAATACTTCTGAACCTTTCCCTACAAAAGTAATAATTAGTGAACACCTTACAAAAAACTTTGCTTACATGAGAAAAATCTCAAAATTGAATAATGGCAACTACGGTTGGTAGTGTGGAATTATCTGGAACATATTTTACGGCAAGAACAAAGAACACTTTGAATGTCGTGTAAATATCATTACAGAGCTGCTTTTTATTTTAATGAAGGCTCTGCCGTGGTTCAGCGTTGGGCACAACCACTCAGCGCTCGCGCAACTTTGAGTCAGCCTGTGCTGTGCCGAGGCTGCAGCCTCGTGTTGTACTCAAAAGCACCTTCAGCCCCAGAAAGCTGAATTTAAAATGTAATTAAGGAACATTTGTCTAGTTGCATTGCCACAATTGAATCAATACATTTCCCAATTAAACAAGAACAGTGAACTGTACAGCACTATCAGCTACATTAATAAAAGGTACCTGTTTTCAATTCTCTGTTATATACTTTCACCTTTCCTTTCTTTGATTTTTACCATAGGAACAGGAGAATGCATCTAAACAGTTTCCTATTTTTCTGGCACTAGCTGGAAGTAGTCACGAGTTGCAGGGAGATAATATATTAATATGAAACTAGCCAGGAGATAAAAAGAGCTTACACGGCACTTTTCATAGGTAAGATGATTAAAAGTGTTATATATGATAGTAGGGCGTGGGGCCACATCCTCATTTGTTTGCTTTCCCAAGAGGTGGATGGGAGGGTGTGCTCCAGGGATTCTTCCTGGAGATGGTACGGAGAATATTCTCCGTGGGGCAGGGACGTTTGGGATCAGTGGAGGATTTTTCTTATCTAGGAAAAGTTTGAGCTCTTTCTTAGTGCAAAGACATCCCAGGCACTGAAAGCAGCACCTGATCACGTGCAGTGGGAGCAGAACAGGGTGGCTCTGTGTGTGTAAGGTTAAGACTGATCCTAGGACAATCCTACTGTGCAGCATCTGCTGATGCTGGGAGCTGTTGCCCACTGTGGGTGACAGGTGTAAGTTGGCGCAGCAGCACATTATCTTTTTTTAATGGGCTTCTTGCAAATCAAAAATGTTCAGGATCATCATTGAGAACTGGAAATGTCAGGCAGCAAAACACAGGTAAGGGCAGAGGGGAGCACCTTATGCAGCCACTGATATTTCTTGTGTAACCCAGGCCTAAAAATACCAGAAACAGACAAAATTTTTATGTTAGTTTCAGTTTTAAAATCACAGTTTAAAAACTTCCAGCAACCAAGGATCCACTGCAACCTGAGATGAGGCTGGCGAGTGGTCAGGAAACTTTCTTTAAGTGCATTATCCAATTTCTACAGACTGTGATAAAGTTGCTCTGTGATCTCGTCAGAGCGAGGCTAAATGAGCTTTTCCATGAGGCAGCATCTTTTTCAATTTCTTTAATGTTTCCTATGACTTTCTACAATAATTGCCTAATTTTTCAATGTACTTTTCAAAGTGGGGATCCAGAACTCCACAATATTCTCACAGAGGTGACAGCAGACTGAAATACAGAAGGGCACTTGCTGCTAAATATACTCTTGTCTGAACATCTTAGAATGGATTTGGTTTTTAGTTTACAGTTTAATACTTGAATATGCTGCTGAAGGGGTCATACCCATGTCTCGAATAGAACTAGAGTTCCCCATTTAGAGACTGTGGCCTTCACATTTTAATAACTAGAAGTGTAGATTCATAGAAAGTCATGTCTCTAGCTCATAGCCTTGCCTTCAGATGTTTTATGGTCAGTCTTGTCCATTTTCAGTAACCTCTTTCTCAATTTTGTTTACCACCCTTCCAAACATTGTTTTCTCTCCTGAGCTTTGCAGAAACAATTGGTTTCCTCCCAGTGTGTACTAATGACACATGGTACAAGGCCAAGAACAATTCCTTTAAAGGTTGCACAAAGTGGTGTCCTGTTTCTTTTGGTTTAATAATTAAAATGTCTTGGAGTAATAAAAGGAAAGCTAATGACATTAAAAGTCTACTGCAATGTCCCATTTATGCTGCAGTATTCCAAAAGCTGCTAGATAAGGTGCCATGTGCTCCAGGATGAGCTTAGGGAAGTTCATTCTGTTTGTTTTCTTAAGTTTGTTTGTATCCTGTGATTCTGTATCTAGCCCCAGGGTTTTCATGCTGTACTTTTGACTAGTGTTTACTTGACTAAGAGCTGAATGTCCTCCCTTTCCTCTCTGGTGCCTTTCTTAATAATGCATTAATGTTGCTAAATTTTTTCCTGACCTTATCCAAGGCCAGTTGGCATTGTGCCTCCGTTAAGCCAAAAGGACATTTTGTTTGTTTGTTTGTTTATTTTTAAATCTTTTGTGTTTAAGGAATATAAGCTGTGTACTTTTCTTGGCCTTATTTTGACAGATCTTTGGAAATCATAACTGCTGAGAGTATTTCTTACTTGACAGGGAGAGGTGGCATCAAGATTTCTATCTGCAAGCACTCTGTTATGTATTCAAATGTAAAGAAACCTGCTCAAGCATGGTCTATGACAAACAGAGAGGAACAAGGAATCTTAAAATCAACTACCAATCCCTGCCTGTCATGGAAGTTCTTGGGCAAAGAAACAGGTGCTTTAGCTGCAAAGAAAGATATTTTCTTTGGGGATCAGCAATGTAAGAACAATACATATTTGCTCTTCTGGCTGTAGAGCCTAACTAGCTGTTTGTTATATTATTTACTAGGTTTCTGTAATCCAACCTCTTTATGCACATGGGTTTTCTACAGAGTGCAGAGACAAATCTGCTCCCCAAAGATGCATTAGAGAGCGTCAGCTGAAACGTTGAGTAACGATAAATTCCCTTGAATTCCTTGTGCGCATTCTAATCCACCATGATGAAACTTTCATGTTTTGTCAGCTATTGTAATTTTGCTTTCAGAAATGCAATACAAATCCTTCCTGGCTAAGTGACTTGCACATTTAGCAATGTCTTTCAGAAGAGGATCACTATTGCTGTGTTATAAATGGCATGTGTTTCAGTAGCACTCTAACATACGGGCTCTTGCTGGTGTAAATTTGAAACCAAATTGGTTTTACTCAGCTGAAGCCAAGCTTACTTCTTTTTATTTCTTTCAGGAATTACCTTATGTTTTATTGCTTGCAGGGAGAGACCCTAAAATGAAGCAAAGTTATGGATGTGCAGTTGAAAACAAAGATAAAGGTCCTGGTTCTATGATCTTGGATTATAGCAAGTCATGAAAAAAAACTGGATTTGGTGCCTCTTGTCAGTAAGAATCTGTCCATATCATGTTTCAGTTTTATTTGTTTTGGAGCTATAGAATTTTTGTAAAAAAAATCATCAGTATGAAACATTTTGGGGAGAAGAAGAAAAGCCATAGAAGGAAACAACCAAAGAGACCATACAAAATTTTCTTTTCTCTCTCTGCCTTGCTCTCTTCAAATCTTTAGCAAGAGACTAAAGATGCTGAAAATTTTCCAGCAAAAGGTCAAGTGGTTTCATAATAACACAAAAACAATCTCCATCTCAGCTACAGGAGTCGCTCTGCTATAACAAAATCCAGTAGGATGTATAAATGCAATATATTGCATATCATATGTTCAATAACAACAGAAAAGCCAGCCTGGCTAAAAATAATTATGAAGCTCAGCAGCTGTAATTAAAATAATTTGATGGGAGATAGGAAACGTTTATGCATCTTGGCAGAAAAAGACATTTTGAGGATTTTGATTGATGTCTTTTATGTTTGTTCGATGTATTGTACAATAGCAGATATGGGCACTGCACCAGGATGTTAACCAGGCATAATGCTGCATGTCTTACTAGGGCAGATAAGAGGTCAAACTGAGAAAAAACGAATTTCTTGGTGAATTCCATTTTACACCAAGTAACCTTCAATTGTCCAAAAGTATCAAGGTAAGATGATACCAGTTTTTTATGGGTGAGCTCTTACAGACTCAAAAAAATCCAGATCCAGCTGAATTAATTTGTGTGAGGTTTATTTGTATGAATTGCTGCTTTCCACAGTGATTAAATGTGAGTAAGGATAGTTCATTGAGAAGAACAAAAAGTACTATCTGAAGTCATATTAGAGAAGATATATTAACCCCTGCAGTGGGTTTTCCAACACTTCACCTGGAGCTTGGAAAACATCACAGCAAACAACTGATCTCACAAAGCCAGGCTGCTCCCAACAATTTCCTGTTGATAGTATAATTTTTTTCCTCTGTTCAAATAAAGAATGGGCCAGGTTTTTATCAGGGAGCTGACTCCAGTGTTTCCAGCGAAGCTGAGTGGATGTTGTCTGCACTAGTGTAATCATACCTTAGAAAAACAAGGAGCTATCTTCACATCTCAATTTACATTATTGATGCAGTATGAAATAAGTCCCATAGTAGATGAGCACTCTGGGGATTCTCTTGTTTGTCTCAGCATGTTAAATGACTGCAAGGCATTGCACATCTGAGATAGAACTGCTTAAGTGCATAATTCTTCCTCGTGGCTTTGCTAGGAGCTAAACGAACCTTCTTAAACTAATAATAAAATAATCTAAGATATAAAAATATGTTTCTTTTGGACAAATCTGACATGTTACAATGACAGAGTGTTTATGACTCACAATCACCACCTCCGCCACCAGCACTGCTGTATTTAGAAGCAGCAGGCAGCAGAGTGAAATAGGCAGCCCTGAAGTTTCACATCAGGATAAAAGTAGCTAAATTCTTACTAAATGGGGATTAGATATTGATGAAGAAAAAAGATGGTGGTTTTCCAGGACTATGGCTCAAGGGAACACTCTCCTATTTCACCGAGCCTTGTAGTTGTGTCTAAGTTCAGATTGCAGCTTAGATATAAACAGATGAAGACTTTGGGGATGAAATATAAACATTCCCAAGTTCTTACAGTTCTAAATTAGGTGCGGTTCCAAGAACACGGGTTTTGGTCCTAGTGCTGTTTACATTTGATTTTTATGTGTCAAGGAGTACTTATTCAAAGGTGGAAAAAACTAAACCAGGAAGGCTTGTCTCGTTAAATCTGTACATTAGAGGTGCCTCACAGCGTGCAATGATTAATTGGGTCTTAGAGGAGACATTTCTACTCTCCCAAATGGAAAACTTTTAAAGGTCCAAGAACACACTCTTCTGTATGCAGAAAGGATGAATAGCCTATAGTCAGCTTCCAGTGTCCTGCAAGATTTCTAGAAAAAAATTGCATAGCAAATCTATGTTATTATTGCAGTAAGGTGAAGTAGAGGAAATGTCACTTATAAACCTCAGAAAAGACTATCAAAACCACTATTTACAAGTTCCTTTTTATTCATAGCCACGTTAAGCCTTTAGCATCACTTTGGACTAGCCCTTGTAACCTTTTCCCTGTGCTCTCTCTCAGTTTAACTCCTAATCCCCTTGCCAAAACTTCTGTTGTCATATGTTACCTATTGAGCTAAATCAATTTCCAGTCACAGAAACTTCTGGTAGCAAGAATTGCTCAGCACTCCAGGCAAGCCATGAACCATGGATCTGTCAAAAGGACCAGAGCCCTTCCCAGGGCAGAAGGTGAACTTGGGTCCTTGAGCACACTGACAAGCGGATGTGGATCTCCAAGGATTCACTCCCTGAACGTGAAACTCAGGGATTTACAGGGGCCTGTCACACACACAGCCCCGTTTCAATCTTGCCAAACCTCAGGAGAAGCAAAGAGGGTGAATGGACCCCTGTGGGATGCACAGAGCCTGCTCCATCTGAGAACAACAAATAGTTTTGTGGTTTGATGGATGCAATCAAAGCAGGGACCTGCAGGGGTGGTTGTGTCACCTGAGTGATGTGAATCAGATGTGATGAACAGAACAAATGTACAAAATCACACATCTGTCCAGTGAACGTGGAACATGGAACTTCCTTTTTAAAGGTGGTTATGCTGGTGTGATGCCAGCTCAGGATTTAGCCAGCCAGTAATGACCCAGTTTGACCTAAAACACTTGCCCAGTTTACCTGTAGCTTTGCTGGTTTGCTCTGATTTAGCAAATCCTAAATGCAAGGGTTTTCCCCCTTGCTTTTTGCATATATTAAGCTTCTGTTTGTGTAAATAACCATCTTATATAATAGACTGTGAAATATTGTAGTATAAAGATGTATTTGACACTTTTTCTTGATTTTGTTCCTCACCCAAAATACAACCACTCAGACATGTTTTTGGAATGACGCACATTTTAGCGGAAAAAATATTTTAGAAATATGCTGAGCATGTTGGCATTATTTCGTTTTGGATCCCTCTGGTTACAAACTATCATTGTGAGCTGCATTGGGCAAAAGAAATATAACTACCACTGTGCAAAATATGTGTGCTTGAACTCTTGGTTAAATATTTTAATGTTAGCTTAGATCTTTTCCAGTTGCCATAATTTTAGATAAAGAAATTTGTGAACACTAGGATGAATGGTAAGACAGTCCAAATGTTTTCTTCCTATTTATCAGCTATGCACATTCTTACCACAGTTACTCAAATTTTTAAATCTTTCATGGCTATTGGTAAGATTCCAGGAGGTTTGCTAGCCTTGAAATGGAAAAAAAATCCACAATGCCAAGAAAATGTAGCCCAATCTGCATTTAAAACAACTAGTTAAATATTTAAAGGTTGTTCTGTACCTCTACAGAGCATTTCACAGCTTATCCTTAAATATAGAAGTCCTAGATTGCCTTGCCTTGATCATTTCCTCTCTGTTGTCTTGTACTTTGGTCACCTTACTAGTAGATCAAATATTTCCTGGGTTTATACCACACTTTTTCAGTCTTTTTTTTTTTTTTTTTTTTAATTGGTAACTCAGTGGAATACTATTTAAGTAATAATAATTTCCAGAGATTTGGAAGAGGAGGGGGAAACTTTTACCTCAGCCAACCTTGTTACAGGCAGTAACTGCCCAACTTGCAGTCTTTAAGTCAGTCAAGTGCATCTTGGAAGTGCTATCACGTCTTTACCAATAAACCTTCTTTAGAATTGAAACACAAACATTCCTAGCTCAGAACATGGAATGTGAAAGCCCATCTTTCATTTCAGTCATAAATTAAGTACCTGTAAATGAATCAATTACATTTATATCTTGGTCTAGTACCTTCTAATCAGCTTTCAGACCAAAGATTTGTCTCACGTTTTTCAGGACATACCCAGGTTATTTGCTAAGCATCACAACAAAGAAAACAGTGATCCAGCTGATCCCAAAGAGCTTCAAATATTTTTTTTTTCTTTTAAGCAGAAGGCAGTGCTGCACAGCCACAGGAAACTGTACCTATTTTGGGGCTGGTTTTGCTCTATGAGGGGTTGTCAATCACTCTTTACTGACAGTTTCTTGCTAACAATGAAAACCCGCTTTTCAGTGGCGAATGCTGTGAACAGCTCCAGGTGAAGATGTCAGGAAGGATTTTCAGGGTAGAAGAAGCAGTCCCCAGCTGGATCAGGCTGAGCTCTCTGTTCATGTGCTAGCACATCCAGCAAGAGCTCTTTGGAGATGAGTTTGCTCCAGGGGATGATAATCTAGGGGCTGTCCCTCTCATCTAACCCAACCAGGCTTGTGTGAAGCTGGTGAAATTTTTATCTTTGGTTTTTCTGACTGGTGCTCCCGGTGCTCTACCCTTTTCCATGGTGTAGTGAACCTTGTGTCGGGATGGGATTAATTTCCAAACCAGATGTGTTAGCCCCTTGGGAGTGGGGTGATTTGGCAGGGCTGAGCCTCTCCTGCACCCTCCCATCTCTCCGAGCTCGCCTGCCTTTCTGCTCATCATGATGTTTGGCACCTGGTACACGCTCACAGTTCTGATTGAAAGGAAACAGCCTACAACGTTAATTAGCTAATCAGACAGTGAAAAAAAAATCTGTAAAAGGGGAATATTAACAAAGCCTCAATGGTTGGTAAATTATACACTTTCAGTGGATCTAGTGCTGCTCTTCACTGTTTTGTAACTAAACTCAGGTCTACATGGAGTGTATGGCCTCCATTGATTGAAATGCATGGCTCTTCTCATTATAGATGTGGGTTTTGTTTTATCTTTTTAGTCTCGTGATGTTCAAGCAAACCAGATATCCTTTCAGAGCTATAACACTAAAATCCTAGAAGGAAGCACGCATGCAGAAGTAACAAGATAACAGCACTATCAGCAGCAGGGCAGGTAACGACAGGTTTAGAGACTGAAATTATTGAGCTCATTTAGTGTTCCCACTTTTGCAGCAGGAACAAGCTGTCCTGTTCTAAAAACCTCCTGAGTGTTAGTGATGTTTTTTTTTTCTGGCAGTCTGTAGCTCTGCTGACTGCAGAATTTGTCACATGAGGAATGAGATTGCCATGGCTGAAGTCTGTGCATCCTCAAATCCTAATCTGCCTATCATTTTGTCCTTCCTGGCCTAGAGATAGCCTCTGCTTCAGGCGTTATTCACTGTGTTGTCCACTACAGACTTCCCTGTCCTCTTTGATGGCCACACAAGCCATTGCCCACACTCTGAGCCGGTGTCCAGAAGGTCAGTAAACTCTCACTTGAGCCCTTTCCTCCTCAACCAGGGTTCAATGGACAGAGTGACAGAGGGAACTCTGTGAGACTCTATTTCATCAGGGAATTTCAAACCTCTGGTAGTTAGATAGCCCTGTATATTTAACATAGCTCTTTCCCTGCTCTCCCTAATACCCTTTTGTGGGTTTCAATGGAAAAGATGTTCTACCTGTTTCTGTGATCAGTCTTACCCAGAGTTTGACAAATTTCTTCCTCTTTGAAGCCATTGTTTTAAAGCAAAAATTAGATGTGCCATCCTGCAGGCATTACTGCTAATTCTGTACTGCCTGAGAATTTTTTGATGTGAGCAACATGGCCTTTGTAAAAAGAAATTTGTAGTCTCAAAGGTTGGGATTACTTTCAAGCTTCGATACCAGACAAGATTGTGGCCCATTACTTGACAAACATATTGGGAGAGAAGTTGAATGTTTAGCAAAATTACAGTCCTCTCAATACCATTAAAAGAGACTTTTTCTTCCCTCAAAAAACTCTGTGTCTTATGCTTCCAGAATAGACTGGGGTAGCCCTGCCAGCATCGGAATATTTGCCTCAGTGTATAACATATTTGTAAGCATGCATCAGTAGAAATCCCTGACCTATATTAGTGGCAGAGAAGCAAAGGGGAGCTTATTAAGGCAGGAAGGAAGATGTGTACTCTGTATATACAAATATGGCATATCCAGAACGTTCAGCAGCTTCAACAGTAGTGTGGTACATTTTGGACAATTGCTGAGTCCAGCTTCACCATCTGAGATCAGGTATCATACTCTGAATGGGATTTTCCTTTGTATGTCACACGAAAGAAGTTCCAAATTCTCCTTGTACCAGACCTTCTTTCTGCGAGGCATTAAGGAAGGAACCTTGGGGAAGGAGGAGAAATTGTTCTAGAATTCTAGAAATTCTCTTCTAGAAATTGTCTTCTGTGTGATAGTGGAAGTATTTGACCTGATCTTTCTTTTCTTTATGGCTTCTAATGAAGAGACAGGAGGTAACAGACTGGCTGTGAGGGAAGGATGTAAGACAGAAAACTAGAGTTCAAGTGAATGTTTTTCTCCAGGTGATTATTTCAACATATCCCCACCCTGAGCTTCTGTGGGAGCAAAATGTTTGATTTTTTAAATGACTTTTAGCTTTGCACTTGGAATCACTTGCAGATACGGCTCGCTGAAGCTGCCAAAGACAGACCTTGGGCATTGAGCTCTAGATGTGAGCAAGCAGTGTTCCCAGTCTGAAGAAAAACACATAAATTTCACCCCACAACCATGTTTTGTATCCAAAGGACGTTTTTGGAAAGTTATATGCTTTTTACTAGATAAATCTATTATTTTATTAGAAGAATAAATCAAACATCATTCCCCATTTTTTAAAGTTCAGTGTCTTCCCTTGGTTCTACACAAAAACTTTGTTTGGTTCTCTGAAATCAACTTCAGGGATTTATCTCAAATGCTGAATCCAACTCTTCACCCTCCAGTTTTTAGGATTTTCTAAACTGATCATAAATAGCTGAATATCAGGATCCTGACAGAGTTTCAGCATATTCTCTCAAAGTTGTCAGTGGCAGCAGTACCTATTTGCTATGGCCTTAATCCAGTTTTAATTAAAATATTGATAGGTTGATCATGTAATGTGTGCTGGATTGTCTCTTAGTTCCTGAAGCAGTTTTGAGGCGTTAATGACAGTTCAGAAAAACTGAATCCAATCAATCAAAAGAAAAATTTTAATCCAAAGTTAGTTTTGATAGGAGTATTTATTTATAGGAGAAGTCTTAATCTCCTCAGGAGCATTTGGATGGTGAAATAGCTATGCCAAAATCCTCTAAACTGTTCTCCACCAGGCACGGAAAGTCTGTAATGCAGCTCTGAAAGAAGGGCACTTTTCATCACATCCATCATGATGAAGAATGGACTAAGCTTTGACCATGCTGCCTGGCTCTCTGCTAAGCAATCTTCTTACAGCAGTGGTGCTTCCTCTGCTGCAGCATCAAAATTCCCTGCAGGCCCTTGTGAGGGTCTGAAAACCCTTTATCTCCTCTGTGTGCTCCAGGAGCTGGGAGGAGAGAGGGAAGGAGGAAGGCTCAGAAGCTTTCTACAAATCTTTCTTCAAGTGCTGTTGTCTTTGTTCCATGACTGAACTGAACAGAGAGGTGACAAGAGTTTCGTTTCACACCTGTTGTCAGTGGCTGTGTGATTTCTTAAGGGAGCACAGGGACTGTAGAAACCTGCAGCCCACGGTGGAGATGCTCTGCTGCCAGCCTGATGGATATCATGCAAGACCAGGCTCCAGAGCACTGTGACCTTGTCTTGCCCTAAAGCTTTCATATGAGTTGTCACTGGTAAAAAACCCAAATAAAAACCCAAAAGAGCAACCCTGCTGCAAGAATGGGAAAGGGGGAACTCAGAATTCAGCTCCCAGACTCACAGCATGGCCAACAGTGCCTTCTTGCAGCTCTTTCTGATGAACCCAAGGACATGGCCCTGGGGGAAGCAGGTGGCAGCAGCCATGGTGCAAGGAACACTATGGTGCCAGCAGTAGTTATGATGCAAGAAGGAGTTACAACGATAGCCCTAGAAGACATCTGCTGGTTCAAAGGATCCAGGAGAGGGTGACGGGCAGGGGACAGAGCCTGTGCTACAGTTCCTGTCAGCTCTTGAAGACCAGCTCTCCTGCTGCCTGCAAAGCTGAGCCTTACACCCTGCCAGACAAGAACTAGGCAGATGGTGTATGAAACACCATGGAGATGGGGTCAAAAGTTTAACTTTCTACCCTCACTCCTTACCTAGTCACACAAAACTTCAGTTATTTCAGGAGTGAGAACTGAAGGTAGCTTTAAAGCTGTCTTCTGCCGATTTTGCTGCAGGGGTCCCCTTTGCTGTCAAGTTCAGTTAGCATTTGTTTAAACAAGAGATGTAGATACCTGATAAGTGGCAGCACCTGGCTTAAAGATGCATTATGGACAGCAGAGAGTAAACAGAACAGCTATAAGATTCCAGTGTGCAGAGGTCAAGACAACATCTGTTTTGCCTCGTGTACATATTCATGCATAGTTTTCTGTTCTAGAAGTCACTCAAGCATCTAATAACTTCCTGCTCCAGGTGATGTTTCAGCAAATTGTTTTCCTGCTCCAGTTCAGTCAGGATTTTTCTAGCTTTGACAAAATGGCTAAAATATCTACAGATTCCACATGCCACCCTGGCTTAATTGCAATGTCACAATTCTTCGGCTGGGAGCCAGCAACAAACAAGTTCAGCCAGGCAGGGAGGGGATGGATGGGGAGCCAGCAGTTCAAATGGGAGATGCTGAACTGGTGCTGCTGTCAAATACTCAGAGCTGAGGGTCGGCTGGCCAGCCTTTCCACTGCTGTGTTACATAGTACATAGCCTGGTAGTTTTAGCCTTAATGCCGTGCTTTAGTCTGTGGTTATGGATGCAGGCTGGAAAGCCACCTTTTACTTTCAAGAGCCAAATGGTATATCTGACATGTAGCAGTGCCTCACCTATTCATTTTCACTCATTTAAATTGGGAGGTTTTGGTAAGGTCACGACTTCAGCACGGAGACCTTGGATTCAGTCTCCTCTCAGGCCAAAGTGTTGCAGTTCTGTTCCAACAAGCATCTCAGCCATTAGTGTTATTTAAACCAAAACTGTTTCATATTCTGCAGATAATGAATTTACATTCTGTTCTTAAAAATTAATAATTGAACAAGTGTCTCTAATATCATATTTTAGTATTTGTGTTGCAATAGCAGCTGAAAACCCACAAAGATCAGGGCTCCCTTGTGCTAAATAAAGATGCAGTGAAAAACAGATTGTAGATAAGAAACATACATTGTAAATAATTAACACCAGAGGAAAAAAAATTGCAATAATTTGATCCATCCTTCTGTCACACTCTTTTTCTTATTCATCTTCTATATAATCTCAGATTCACACTCATCTAGTTCTGTTTTGCAATAGGGCTTTTTCATCATACCCAGTTTTCCTTTTTTTAATTTTTTTTTCAGTGCTAAAATAAAAGTAGGTGCAGTGGAAAATACTATGAGCAATACATATTTTTGAGTATGTAGGCTTCAGTAAACTCTTGAACAATGTTGCAGATACCAACTGACTTATATGAGACATAACTGCGTGTGCTGTGTTATCTCTCTTTTGGATGCAGTATTTCCTTCTGTAGTACTGAAATACTTTAATCTTCCTCCAGTTTGGCAGTTGGTTTATGAAATGTTTATTCATTTTCTTTGCATTTGGGATGGAGCTGAAATTAGCACGTCCATTTTCTTGTTTAAACAAGAGAAACTTCAGTGTAAATAAGATCTCGTCACACAAATGCATTTTTGTCCTTTCACTGATGTCAGAACAAAATGAAGGATGATATTTGTGAGGAAAACAAAACCAATCCAAATCTCTTTCCTAAAGCCAACAGAGGGAGCACAAACCTTTGAGTTTTTGTGAGACTTATAAAAAATAGGAGGTTGGGTCTACCTCAACTTACCCTTCTAGTGAGAGCATGGCAGGTTTAAAGGCCATGGAAATATTTTAAGTCTTAGAAACTTCTTCCATTGACTGCTACAATTTGCACAGATTTGGGGGTTATCTAGCTGTATTCAGTGTGTTCCTACTGCGCTTTCTTTGTTATTCTTGTCATTCAACCTCTTGACTTTCCATAGATTTTTTTTTTTTCATATACAGACATAAAATGTACCTTCCTCTCTCCCTTCTCACCACCCTTTGTCCAACCCTACTGCTGCTGTGGTGCTGCCCTGCAGCCCAAAAAGCTCTACTCCCTCCTTCTGTAGAGTCACTCACACCACAGCTGGGACTTTGTTTCTCCCACAGCTGTGGTGTGCAACGTATCTTGAAAATTCAGGTACAAATATAATCTGATAAAAAAGGAAGGCTTGAATACCCTGCAAGGAAAACATTAGGAGAGTGCATTTCCTCCTCTCTCTGCATTTATCATTTCACCCTATTTTTACTGATGGAAAAGCACTATCTACGTTCATAAAGGGATATCTGGGTTGTTTTGGGGTGTTTTCTTAGAGCTGCTGAAGGACAATGGGCCAGGTTCTCCAGTGATGTACGTTAGCATAACTCTAGTTCAGTGGAGCTCACAGAAATGAGATGGTAAAATTGTTGTCACTTACATTTGAGCTTGGATGTCCTTCCAGAAGACGTGCTCCTGTTGCAGCACAGCTTGTTCTGAAAGACGTAGATGGGTGGATGTCTGTGATGCCCTGGCTGCAGGACAGACATGCAGCTGACAGTCATTCTCTGTGGTGCAGGAGACCTCCCGTCCCTTCTTACCTGGGGTTTGAGTCAGGCACACCTCCTTATGCACCACGGGCTTTGTGCAATGCATGGCTGTGTGGTTTACCATGAGACATTGCCTCTTTTTCCACAGTTGTGCAAGGTTCAGGCCTCTATCTATTCAGACATTTAAAACAAGTGACCAGATGCTGTAGGCTTACAAAAGCACTACACATAGCCAGCTGTGCCATATAAATCTCAGACTTCTTTTTTTTTTATCATCAAGCTGTGGTTTGTTTGTGGTGTCTCATTTTTCCATCAGCTAGACATTCCTGTCCGTGCTTCCCATTTATTTGTTGGGATCACATAAAAACGTAGCTTTATTTATGCGTATGCTCTAATCCAGAACATAAACTTCTGCAGTCGACTCATCATGTATTGTCTGAGGGAATGCACATCGTAAAGCGCATACGTCACACCAAGAGCTTTCTTATAACTCTGTGCAGTCCTTTTAACTGGATCTCTGCTTTGGCCATCTGTTCTTTAATATTATAATGAATATTTCACACTTATCGCTGCTTTTGTTTGAGGATCTCTCACTTTTTTTCAAAGGTGACTATTGTTTTTATCTCAGAGTTTCAGACAGTGTAACTGAGGCACAGACAAGTTGGGTGACTTGCCAAGGTGATGTGTTTGGCAGGTGAGGGAACAAGACTTGCCCCTTCAGCTTTCTGGTTCCTATTCCTTGTTGCTCCGTGCAGTTGCAAGCGTGGTTTGGGGTCAGCCTGCAGTAATAAGTCATATTGTTCCACTGGTTCTTTGACCCTGACCCAAATGTTATCGTTTGAGTTAAACAAATATTCTCTAGTTTGGCTACCAGCATGTCACGGTGTCTGGATATGCTACAAAAACCTTGGCAGATTTCAGCTACTGAAAATGCTCTCCAAAATTTTTTTTGTTAAAATCTTCCAAGTAGTCCAGTGCTGACATTTTCCAAGGGCTCGGGTTTAGCACTAGGCACAATTAGACGATGTTTGGGGGTATTTTGGGGTAATTACTTGCCTACATACTTGGACTGAAGCAGCTGTAGAACTGGGATAATGCTGAAAGGATATATTTGTGACTTCTAAATGCCATTCTCAAATCAAACACCTCAGAACCACCCTTCTGATGGTTTCATTGGTGTTTCCAGAGGCACCAAGGTGGCAGCTTAGCTGGATGGTGTTTAGGTATTTTTGTTTACATGCAACACTATGCAGGTAAAGACATCTATACAAAAACAACTATGTACGTGGTAGTCATGAGCACTGAACTGGAAAAAAATTGAAATTGAATCAATGAATGTATAGATTACGCAAATTACAAAACATTCCTGTACAATGGTTAGAAATGGGTTTTCAGAACGACAGCTCTGGCTTTGAAAGCCTCTTCTAGGATAGCTGATAAAATCAGACAAGCTTCAGTTATCATCCCCTCAACATATATAAGAAATAAAAATGGAATGTCCCTGGTTATTCCTGACAGGATTGGTTTGCCTTCTCCCTTAGCTTCAAAGCTACAGGGCTTTAAATAAATACCAGACATAATAATGCATATGCATCTCAAGGCAACAGAAGACTTAAGTTGTGCCCCCAGTCAACACCATTCTTAACCTGACATTCTCAAGACCATCCAAGTTTAATTAGCTGTGAATGGACTTGTGACAGTCTCCTGCTCTTCTCTCACTTTGGGTTGCCCATGACTGTGTGAGCCTCAAGGACAGGTTTGATGGGCCTTTGAGCATCCTAGTCTCAGGGAAAATTTCCCTGCTCTGGAAGGGGGTTGGATGATCTTCCAACCCAAAGCATTCTACCAACATTCTATCTTTCTATGACTTGCCTGAGTCCTGTTGCCTTTGGATACAGCCAGTGACCCACTGATAAAAGTGAAGTGATTTGGAGATAAGATCAATAGCCCAAGGCCGCTTCCCACCAGGAGCTCTGTGAGTTAAGAGTGGCAGTTGGAAGTAAATATATCACAGTCACAGTTGAATTTTTTTTTTCCACATGTTTAGAGCATTTGCAAGCAGTTTTGTGGAATAAACAAGTAAATAGCAGCATGGACACTTGAGTGCACCCAGAGGAGGGCAACAGGGCTGGTGAGGGGAACACAAGCCCTGTGAGTAATGGCTGAGGGAGGGAGGTTGTTTAGCCTGGAGAAAAGGAGACTCAGACATAACCTTATCACTCTCTGCAACTCCCTGAAAGCGGCTGTAGTCGTGTGGGGGTTGGTCTCTTTCTGCAGGCAGCAACCGACAGAATGAGAGGACAGTCTTAAACTGCACCAAGGGGTGGATATTAGGTAAAAGTTTTTTACAGAAAGAGTCATAAAGTACTGGAACGGTCTTCCCAAGGAGGTGGTGGAGTCGTCGTCCCTGGATGTGTTCAAAAAAAGACTGGATGTAACCCTCAGTGCCATGGTTTAGTTGAGGTGTTAGGTCATGAGTTGGGCTCCAGGATCTTGAAGGTCTCTTCCAACCCAGTGATTCTGTGTGTGTGTGTGTCTTACTATGGAGTGCTATTTCTGGAGAATTTAACAATTGGAGAAGGACCAAAACTTGCAGAGAAGTTGCTTTGTGATAAGATAGCCACTTCAAGGCTGGAGAGTCCTCTCCTGCCAGTGTACTGCCATTCAATTAATAAAGGTGCTCTGCTAGAGATTAACTGTCTTAATCTGTACATCCATCCAGCAAAGAGATGGTCTTGGTAGTGTTCACCTGATGGGTGGCCCAAGATAAATGTGCTCTCTGTGTTATTTTAACAGTCCCTCTTCATGAGTCAGTGCCCTGGCATCTGCTCCCAAACTGTTCCCATCCTGTTCAGAAAACTGACCTGCATATAGATTGGTCTTAATGATCAAATGTTTAAAAATTCATTGCACAAGAACAGCTGAAAGCAGTTGATTGGTTTGAGCTTTATTGTATGCACCTCGATTCCCAGATCTGCAGTAAAGGGGAAGGTCAGCTGGTAAACATTTGAGCATTTAAAAATAAAAAGGGATGGATTTCCCGCTACTCAGGCCTTTTATGTTCAACCTCAGTACAGACCTGGATGTACTGAGGTATTTCTCATGTGCATGATTTAAATCCACCTGGACACTGTGGGCCACATCTTCCCTCAGCTGGTGTAAATCAGCATAGTCCCTTTGAAGTTAATGAACAAAAGCCAACTTTGCACTAGCTGAGGATCTGGCCCAGTGTAACTTATTATTTCAAGAATCCACAGATATTCCTGAGAAATAGCAGAGTATTTAGAAAGACAAAGTTCCTGACCTGATTTTTCTAAAAGCACAGTCTTTCAAGACATTAATTGCCCCAAATTCCCTGTGACAAGCAGAGCTGGAAATCTCCGTATAGGGTCAAACTTAAAGTTATACATAAGGGCTCAGAGGGAATAATATACCAAGAGAAATCACAGTGGGTGTTAATATGCTCCCCTCTTCTTGATGATCCTTCTTTATTTTATTTTAGACATAATCTTCAAATATATTTTAATTTTTGTTGTGATTATGATATTGAAAAATCAAACCCATTTTTATTCAGTGTCATTAAACAGTGGCAGAGTGAAAAAAGTAACAAGTACTGTCTTATTTTTATCAAAGTACTTGCCATATTTGAGAGCTTGAGTAAGAGCAAACCTGCCATAAATCAGATTTTTAGGTAGCTTGCATATGAAAATTTTGTATGGATACACAATCAAGGAGCAAATCCCTGGAACATTAGGAGGGCAGTAACAATGATGGAAAGAGAATTTGCCTTTTGGGGACCCATTTGTTTTTCCTTGATTTGCCTTCACGGTAGGTGGGAGATACCCAGCATTACCTGACCGGAGGAGGTGGCTGTGTGATAGCAAATTGCTCAGCGCTGCTGTGAATCAGTAAATAAATACAATGTGTTCTCTGAAGACATCTGCAGTTTGTCAGGATAATTGGCCCAGGAGCATTAGGAGATGCCCATTACTCCGTCTTTGATCCCGCTGCCCCGGTGTGAATTTTTCTCTTAAGTACTGGGAACAAGCCTTAAGCACAGGCACACTTTAGGACACCACAGTCATGGCACCATGTCCATGGGGACAGAGGGATCTTCCCCAAAAGGGGTAATTCCTCTGGTTCTCTCCTGCTTTGGCCATGGGGAACATGCACATGCAGGAGAATGTACGACCTCAGAGCTTAGAGGTTCCTGGACAAAAGACCTCCCCAGTCCCATTTCAGCTCTTCCAGCAGGATTTCACCAACAGCAGGCTTTCACAGGACTTTCACTAAGCCCACTCCTAAGCAATGCTTGGGATGAAATTTCTTAACCTTTTGTCTGCAAAGTCCAGGTCTTCTTACCAGCTTGAGCTCTAGTATTTATTATTCCTGTCTTCCAACAAATACATAAAATTCACTTTAGTTTAAATCATTCAAGCGTGGCAACTCTAATAATGATGTTTTAATAGTGTCTACAGTGCTAAAGTTTGTTGAAATCTGATATCTGAGGCTAGCTAATATAAGCAGTATCATCCCCCTTTTTTAATAAAATGGTTACACTAATAGGGAACTCAGTTGTACTTTACTGATAAAGACTAATGATTTTAAACATGACTTTTTCCTCCTGTATTTGTGATTTTCATTTCAACCAAGATTACTCTGTTGTTTCAGCACACCAGCAGTAATGTTCTGCCATCTAAGTACATTTTGTTCACCTCAGAGAATTTAGGTAACTAATTATCCAGAACTACTGAGGCGGTTACTGTTTGCTTCCTGTTCTATTGCATAGCAATATAAGTTTTCTGTAACGGAACAAAAATAATCCAAATTCTTTGCTCTGTACATCGAGAGCTCCCTTTTAAAATGCTTGGTTATGTTGCCTGCAAATTTTTTTGTAATGAGGACTCTGGATCAGCTTAACAAGGTTAACATTGTTTTGGGGGTTGCAGATGTGGACTTTACATAGTTTTTAATGAAATCAAGCCCAAAAGAGGCTCAATAAACAAATGACAATGTTTGGAAAAGAGAGGAACTCATTTCCTTTGATAGGGTGCAGGGAATTTAACCAATCTGTGTTTATAATTACTGTCTGGTTTAGTTAGTGCGAAAGAATCTACTTGTTACCAATTTATAAATAAACAAACTAGACCTGCTTTTTCCCATTCTGCAGCAGTCTTTTTAGAGTTTATTTTCTTTTTATTTGACTACAGAGCACTTACTGTACGTTTAACACTCAAATTCTAGGGTTTGGGGGGGGTTTTGTTTGTTTGTTTGGGGTTTTTTTTTTTGTTTT
>VWZN01014357.1:1076095-1105684 GCA_013396955.1 Regulus satrapa
TTTTGGGGGGGGTTTTTTTTTTTTTTTTGGGTTTTTTTTTTTTTTTTTTTTTTTTTTTTTTTGTCTCCTTTAAATACATACCGCTACTTCTGAAATTCTGGACTGTTCAGCATAATTTGCACCTTGTTATTATATTTTCTATTAAATACTTTTACTCTATCAAAACTATCATTGTGAGTTAAAAATAGTCAGGGGGGTGGAGGGATGGGAGGGGAGAAATCTGTTGTCCACATTTTGATCCTTGGTAATTTACCAAAGATATCATTTTTCTTGGCAGTCCTCTGTATAGGCTAAGTTGCTACTGCTTAGTTAATTGTAAACCAAAATCAAATTAACAGTCTTTGAAGGTTTTGGCTGCTACAAATGTGGAATTTTGAGCAAATTAAAAATCCAACATTTGGACTGCCTAGAATGACACAATTTGCTGTTGTGAAAATTAGAATCTAAATTTTCAGTTGCACAGAGTTGCAAACACTTTAATAGACCTATTTTTTGTATAGCTCTTTGAATCTATATTCATGACTCATTATTCCTTTTTCTTTTTAATTCTTTCCATTAAATATGCAGATTTTATTTTAAAATCTTTCTATTTATTTGGAAATGAAGGTTCAGTACAACTTTGCATCAGCCATAATTAGCCTTAAGATTTTTTTTTCGTTTATATAGAAGTAAGTAATTAAAATTGCATTTTCTTGCTCTCTAACAGTAGCCACAGAGGTACAGCATTATTTAGCAAGTCACTGGTTCTGTTCCCTTGCATAACTCTGTGTTTTTATGATTTTGTGAATACTTTGTAGTCACCACCAGGTTTTTTTAACTGGGATAAGAGTTTACCTTTGTTTTGGAAATTGCATAAATCCATCAGGAAATTCTGAAAAATCAATAAACTAATTTTATCGTTGGAGATATGTAAAGCAGTAAGCACTTTCCAGATGTGGCTGGGGATGGAAGCAAAGAAAACTGCTCTGTTCTAGGATAGGAAAAACTGTTGACATTTCTTTGAAGTATAATCTCTTTTGTTTATTTGGGTTTTAATAGCTTCCAGCAGTTAGCTGCATATTTTTAAACTGATGTTGCTTGCATACTTATTTTCTAAGGTTTGTGAGTGGCATTCATTGACTGCCATATGTTTAAAGGCTAACCTGGATGTTGATGAATGAATGAGATTGATGAGGAGAAGGGAGTTTTAACGAAAGATAGACTCGAGCTAAAATTCTCGATGCACACATTACCTGAACTCTGAAGGTATTTGAAATTCAAACGGCCAGGGCTGGATTTCACAAAGGTTTATTTCATTTCTGACTTCATTGCTGCTTATTCAGGATTCTGGCTGCTTAGCAAGAATTAAAATACCTAGGTAGGAAGTCTAACACTTTCAGTTCAATGTTATAAATTGTGATTTTTCTCCAAGCAGAAATTCTCCCTGTCAAAAAATGACCTGGAAAGTAGCCAATTGTACAGTGCCATGGGACATTTATGCCCCTGTGCTTTCCTAAAAGTGTCTTATCAAACCCATGTCCTTGGCCTTCCCTCCACCCTGGACTAGGAAACATTTCCAATTGGAATCTGGATGCCGCTCATTGATTCATTCATGACTTTAACTAGGATCTTAAAATATTGTTCTCATTTCCCTGTGCCCAAATTGGTAGAATATTATAGAAGAAGTACTTTGTTGATAGATCATTGGAGAGTAAGATTTGTGAATAAAAGGTTTCTTTGACATCTTGTGCTTTGATGGAGCCTGAGACTTTTTGCCTAATACACAAAATAGTTTAGATATTTAACTCCACAGGTTTTGGTGTGAAATAGGTGCCTATGTATTTTCTGGAAGGTTGGACCTTGCAGTCCAGCACCTACCTGAGTGAATGGGAAGCTTCCTACTCTGGATGAGGCCCATTGTCTCCATCTCCTTTAGCCCATCTGTAAAATGGGAGTAGAAATACTTATCTAAATCCATAATGAGATTTCAAACTATTGGTCTGGAAAGTGCTACAGAAGTGTGAAACCCTAATGAAGAGGAGAGCAATTATTACAAATGTATCAATTTGCAGTGTAAGAGTTTTTAAAGAAGTCATTATGATTTCTTAGTATAAATGTACCTATTCAGAAGAATGGCTTTACAAATCATTTATTACTGTAATAACAGCTATTTTGAGCTGAGATATCAGGGTGCAATCCAAAGCCCATTAAAGTCAGTGGAAAGATTCCTACAGATGCTGGTGCATTTTATGTCTCTCTTTAAGCACATGCCTAATATTAAAGTCAAGGAGACTTAAGTGTCTACCAAAAGTTAAGTATTGAAACAGACCCTAGTCCTTTGTCTCATCCTGGACAAAAATGCTTCTAGGATGAGGCTTCTTGAGGAAAAGTAAATCAACCACCCCAAAATTTTCACTTCTTGAGCGTGAAGCTCTGGTGCACAAAGTAAATACTCTCCCTGCTGGGAATAGAATTGTGGAGCTGGCATTGTACCTTGTAACTTACTGGTCCAGCAAATATGTGCAGCATATTAAATATTAAATGGGTTATTAAAAAATATTTATGTGACGAGCAAATTTAGCACACAAATCATTAGAGCTGGGCTAAGCGGCTGAAAAGGGGCTGACATTGAAAAATGAAAACTATTTTGGAAAGTAAGAGGAAACTTTAAAAAACCTCAAAACACAACTATATATGAGTTCTTGACATTTCTTAATGATTTATGTAACATACTGTATGAGAATACAATTTAATTTGACTTCAGATGCACTGTTGGCTGCTGCCAAACTCCAGCAAACAGTAAGCATTTCAGATTGAGAGCGGCGCTTTTTTTTTCCTATAAAAATAAATAAGATTGAAACAAACTTCTCACTCAACCCAATCAATTTTTTTTTATTTAGAAGGATGTGATTGGCTTGAGTGGAAAGAGTTTCTTTATATAATTTCAGTGCTGCATTTCAAGAAAGTTTGTAATTGTCCTATGTACTTTAAAAGTATAAACAGTAATTGTATCTGGTTTGATACATTTTAATGGTCTTGGAGTTCTACAAATTAATGGGCAGGAAGCTTAGCAAATTACATTTCATTTGGTGTCTAGGTTGAAATTCACCACTAAACAAAGATCCTTACATATTAGTAATAAAATTATTCCAAATGATGCTACTTGAACAGTTGCTCTAGCTACATATTAAGATTTGCCCTGTTTTTCATGTGTTTTCCATCAAGGAAGTCTGTGGTTACCTTCCTGATTCTGCTGGACTGGAAAAACATAGCTAATATGGTGTGATCTGGAGAAAGCTTTGATGCAGGGGCTTTACAAATAAACCTCCAGATGCCATATGGTTTACATTCATCTCTCAATTTATTTCCTATAAATGTCTATTGAATATTCCATTGAACCAACACATGTGAAACTAGAGCTGGAAAAGAGAGCGAGGTATAGAATGCTTTGTGGCAGTATGTGATTATCATATTTCTTTTCCAATATTGCTACCAGCCTTGAACGCACGGTAAATTAGTCGAATGCCAAAGTTCTCAGAGTTAGGGTGGAAAATAAAGAAACAATATTTTAAACCTTACAAAAACAAACACTCCTCTCTCGCATGTTGTAATGTATCTCTCACACTTGAGCTGGTTCTCCTCTGCAGTAAAGCTGACTTCGGCTTCTGTCACTAGAAAATTAAAGTCCAGGGGAACTCTATGGGAAAGAAAATGCTGTTAAAACTTTGCAAAGGAAAAACAAATTAAGGATAAGAAGGCTAGATGTATATTTGGGCTTGGTTAACTAATACTGTGTATCAGAGCTCCCCAACCCTTCTTAGCTTCTCTTCTTTGGAAGTCAAGCAGCATGACTTAAACATGTCAAAGTAGCACATCTCAGTCAGTGGGCCTTTCTTAGGGCTGCATTTACTCAAAAAGAGCTCCACTTCTCCAAATGCTCCTCATGGTGGAGGTTACATCCCCCAAAACAACTCTCCTTGTACTATTAGGAGCTTCTCTCATCCCTACGAGCCCCCACGCACAAGCCCCCGGCTCCTGCTCCTGTCACCTGGATATTGGAAGTTCTGTCTGAAAATCAGGAGGAAGACCCCATTTGGGTACAGATGAGGAAAAAAAGCTTCTGCTGAGATGGACTAATTTGTTTTACAGAGCCAAATTTTCCATAACCCAACTTTAACGAACTTACCAGCTCGGACTTTTAGTTTATGTTGATCAAAGGAACATATTCTGTGCAGCTTATAGAGGAGCTTTCCTCTCCCTCCAAGACAAGTTGTTTTGCATTTATCCATGCTTCTATCTGAGACAGAATGCAAATTTCTCACCTACCCAGGCTGTCTACATAAGGTTGAAAAGCCGCTTAAGACCTGCTTATGCCTTATAAAGCTTATTAGCTCAAATACTGTGGGCAGGAAATCTTTCCCCTTAACTTATTTCAACTAAGAATTTATCTGGAGGAGTCAGTACTGCATCTAGTCTGTGCTGGTCCTCTATATGTAATTTTATTTTAGCCAAGAAACCTTGCATAAGTGAATCTTCAGATCACTGACCAGCATATTAGAAAATTACTGTTATTCATCTGTCTTTATGATACCAGATTGTAAAGCTCCAGTCAGCAGCAGAAAGTCCTATTCATGGCAGCTGAAAACCAGGCTTCTTTATAATGTAAGTTCCATAAATAGCAGAAACAGTTAGGAAAGCAACCAAATCCACAGATGAAAAATAAGGTAACTAAATTTTTTACTCCATGCATCATGCTCTTATGTTCCACTGGGACTAGGGCTGGGAAATCCTATATTTAACATACTAAACTTTGATGTCTTCTACAGGAAAACTACTCAGGTAAGTTTGATTGAAGAGATGAATGGAAAAAAATCACTTTGTTTATCCTCAGCCATAAAAGATGTTAGAGACCCTTTTAATGTATTTTCATTATTATTATTATTAGTATTATTATTATTATTATTATTATTGCATGGCAGAAGCTGCCAGATACTGCTGGGCAGAAATCTTTAGAGTTTCCTTTCAGAAATAAGATATTGGAATATTAAAATTAAAAAGGCCATAAAATTAGACTCCTACATAGTCACAATGGCCATGCACAGGTTCTGACAAGAGTGTTGAATTGCTAAGAAATTTGTCAAAACAACTTGCATGTAGGACAAAACAAACTGCTGGCAAGCAAATGATATTATATACCAGTGTGGAAATATCAGTCCCTTCCTATTCGACTCCAAGAGCAATAAAAAAGGTCTTTTTACTGTTCCCATGTACAGTAAATGTAATAATTTTCATTTTTGTGAAGTGTTATCATTTCAACTAAATTTCCTCAGTGACTCACCAGTTTCTTTTCTTGGCAGTTTGTTACTACACTGTCCTCTTAGATTTAAAAAAAAAAAAAAAAAAAAAAAAAAGAAAAAAAAGAAAAAAAGAGAAAACTTTCAATATAGGATAGGATGGAGATTTTTCAATGTTTTTCAATGTAGTAAGCAAGAAACAACAATGTTGACTTATTTTTGCATGTCCCATTGATTTTTGGAGGAACGATGGAGCGCTGTGAGGCAGACAGCCCTCTTCATCCCACCTGCCAGCTTCCTTGTTCCCTCCCTTCAAGATCTCATCTTGGAAAGCCTTTCTTTTTATTTTTTCCTTTAGTTTTTAACACCAGAAGCATGACGTGCTATATTTTCAAAATAATCTCTTACTAAGTACCAAGAGACTCCTGGAAAAAGCATATCAAAACTTGGGATCCAAACCCAAGTCGTCTCTTCCTCTGGCTTTGTATCTCCCAGACCCATGATGCCGCATGGCCTCTGGACTGGCATGCTTAATTCAACTCCAAAACGTCCCTTGCCTGTTCCCTACCTTTCCAGCTCCAGATGTCTGGGTAGCAAACCTATTTAAAAATACTGCTCCCATTCGTTCTCACTCTTTTTTTCTTCCTAAAGCGAATTCCTGCTGCAGTTCCCACACTCTGAGCAGTTGAGAATGATAAGCCATCCCAAAAGTTTGGATGGAGGCATAGATTTTGTGCTGGTGTCCCCAGGTGGATATGTCTCCTACACCTACGGGAGTGAGGAGGGTGTCAATTCTCAATGCCATGGCTTTGCTCACTTCACCCCAGTGGAGATGCCTTGCACTGACAAGGGGGTTGTTCCCAGTTCTGGTGTTGAGATGAAATGAAACCCACTTCAAGCCTGAAGGCATAACCAAGCAAAGTGGGTTAGAGCATTATAAACAAAGCTTACAATTTCCACTAAAAAGCTGTGTTTTAGTGGAATGCTCCCAAAGGAGCATTGTTCGGGGTTTTTTTGCACTCATGCAGTATTGGGCAGGATGCAACCAGGAGACACCACTGAAGTAATGTGATAGAAAGGATGTGCATGTGGAACAATAACCACACAGATAATGCTGCTATAAACAAGGCTTGCTTAGCAAAATAAGCTTAAAGAAGTTTGACTTGTGCAGATCCTGGGGGTCATGCTGGCCTTCAGTGTGGGTGATCTTTACCTCTCCCATGATCAACACTGCTGCTCTTCTTGGCCAGGAGTCTCTCTCCTTCATTGTGAAGTTTCCAGGGCAGAAGTGCTCTGGCTTTTCCTGAGCTGTCGCTCGATTTCAGCAGCACTGCAGCTGTTGCATAAGTTTGTACCTCTTGTTTTGTACCTCCTAGGGCTCAGTCGTGTCTGCTGCTTAGAAATAATTATATGGGTTATAAATGCCTTCTTATGTCCTTCTGCATTGCTCAGCCAAGTCCTCATATTCAGCTGGTATTATAAAGCCATCCTAGGTATTTTCTCGTACACATTGAAGGTTTTCAGACACATTCTTCTATAGTGGCTCTGTTGCTGTCTTTGTCCTAGATGGAGTCTGCCAAAGATCTCTTCCCAGAATTATCTTATTCACCAGAAGCAGCATGGAACAAACTCTCCAGCCTGCTAGGAACTGGGCACTCACATGGAGAGTTTCCTTAGTCAGTGTCAAGGGAAAACATCCCAGGGTCATTCCCCGTAGTACCAGTTAGACTCACAGCTACGGGAAGAGCCTCTTTGGTTGCTTCAGCCCTTAGGAATGAGAAGGGTGAGCACAGAGATGTCTCCTGCCTCTCAGAGCCACGGAGAAAGGTGGCACTGAGCCCGAGGCAGAGATCTGAGGAGAGAAAGGAGCAGTCTCTCTCTTGACACTAGACAGATGGGGTGGAAGAAACAGAATTTTTTTTTGCTAAGCTTGCAAAACAGGGAATTCAGCCAGGATTTGCACTATTACCTGCCTCTTTCATCACTTAGCCCAGCACTTTACCCTCTAAGGGCCCAACTAGCTGTTGCTTAAGAGTAGAAGCACTGAAACTCTGACTACATTAAGCTTCTCAATGTTTAGCATATTCTGAAGTTGATGGATTTTCCAGTTTGCCAGTCCAGGGTCCACCTTCTGCAGATACTGCTTTCCACAAGTCACATTACTTCTACTCATCTGGCCTGTGGAGCCAGCTATGAAATCTCAGACAATGGCAAATGGAAGCAGGTAAAACAAAGAGAGATGATGGTCATAGCCATGTCCACCAAAACTCTTGTTTTCAGCTTTAATTCATTACACAGCTGGTGCTATACCTCCTGTGTAAAAGAGGGCTTTTTTACTCTGGTGAAGCTCAAGCTGGAGTTAATTGACTATCACAACCTGGTTTTCTGTCTACTCTGCTGTTCAAATCTTCCTTGCCTTTCATGATTCCAACATTTAACAAATAAGTAATCCATGAAAAATTGGCCACTGTGGGAGAAGGGAGGAAGCCTGTACACTTTGAAGCAATATTTATGCTGAAAGGTGGGACGTGCTCTGAGAGCACTGTGAATTCATCTGTACAGGATGACTCATGCTCAGGACATGGTTCTAGCCACTAACTAACAGGGAAAATACCAGTACTTTAACTGTATCTAGTACCCATTTGGGGGGAGGAAGGTAGGAAGGAATTAATGTTTGTCTTCTCCCATCTAGAAAGAAAGGGCCTGAATGTTTCCCTTCTAGGCTGTGGTTCCTGAGTAGTGGTCACTTGATAGTCTGAATTTAATTGTCTTTCTTCCTGGAAATGGGATTTAGATGACAGTCCCTATCAAATGCCTACTTCTTGGCATCTCTTGAGCTCCATCGTGATGGATTTAAGAGGAACAACAAACGTAGCCTCAGTGTTGTAGGTTCTGCTCTGTGGCAGAGCTCCCATGTCTGTGCAACAGTAGGCACCCAAATACCCTTTGTAGGGAGATTTGGATCTGTGCCAGCAGATTCTGCTAAGAAAGCTGACAACACAAAACTCTCCATAGGTACGACATAGCCTCCTCTTCCCCTTGCAGGCATTTCCAATGGCCAAGGCAAGAGGCAGGACCAAAGTTTCACTTGGTGTTCACATCGGGTCAAACTGAACCACTGTGATGGACTCACCCAAGGGGAATTTATAAAAGTGCAAAGTTTTCTGTATTTGCATTTTCATTTCAGTACTAATTGAAGGGAAGGGATAGTACTTGGTCAGCAGAAACAGGAGCTGTCCCCCTAAACACACAGCCAGACAGATCTGATGAGGAAGACACAATATATTTATACAGACCTTTTTCAAAGTGGAACCACACTTTAAATATTGATTTTCACTGGCATGCAAAATGCTGATATCTACAGTCAATTATGTCACTGCGTTATTATTTTATTTTTTAAATAAATTTTCTACATGACAGGGTAAATCCTTAGTTCTCAGCCAAAAGAACCATCTCAGTAACATGCAATGAACTGTGGGTTTGACTGAAATCCAGCTGAAGCATAAATTTCAAATCCAATTAATTGTAAGCAATATCTTTAAGGCATTTGAAGAACTGTATCTTGCTTAAAATTTTCTAGTCTGTAATACATATATGTTATATACAATAGTGCATATTTATATATACACACAGGAGACATAGATATATGTATATATACAGCAGTTACAGTTCTATATACAAAATTTTTGAACTTGAATGAAAACTTTTGTGAGTTTTAGGAAAGTGTATTAGACTGTGCCTGTTCACATGATAAACTCATGATATGGTAGTTGTATAGTTCAAGTGTTCTGTACTCCCAATATTTTACGATAGCTAGCATAAAACATCTTGCTATAGGGTTGGATTCAAATGTTCAAACTGGGATAAGTCAGGGCTACTCACTCACTGCTCTTAGTTGCCCCATGCAGTTTTGAATTCTACAGTATCAAAGGAAAGACCTGCAGTGAAAAAAAAACCCCTATTTTTTCTTTTGCTAAACTAACCCCACACCCCTGTTGTCCCATGAGGCAAACACTGCACATGAAGACTATTCCAGAAATTCTTGCCTCTGATACAGGCACAGGGACTCCACTGCCATGGGACAATGAGTGAACCACAGTATCACAGCCATACAAAATGCTCCTAAAGCTCCAGAGTTAGAGCAGCATTGTGGCCACCAGTGAGAGTGGCGATGGCAGTATTGCCTTGCTGTGCCTTTAATTTCCTACCCATCAGTCTGGATTTCCAGTGCTATTTAGCTGCCTTTGTACCAAGATAAGCAATTTGTTTTATCTTTGAAAGAATGGTCGTCTTGGACTTCCCTAGTAGCCATCCCAAGGGTGATGACACATTCATATGACATCTGAAACAATGTATGCGAGATTACCTGCCCACAATTTATCAGGGAAGTGGATGAAAAATGCTTTCATTTAACTGATTAACATTTAATTAACATTGTTAATTAACATTGATTTTAACTTTTTCAGATGAAGTGTAACACTTAACACTGACCTTAACTTTTAAAATCAAAGCTGGGTGCTAAGAAAGCTTGGAGAAAACCATGATTGATATTATGCATTATAATCTAGCTGTATGAGATCTGTGTTGAAGTTATGGAGTAATGTGCATTGTACCATATAAAAGTCTAATGATAGTTAATGTTAGTTAATTAAGATGAACACTGAATGGTATTACCCTGTCTCATATGGGTATTAACATCGTATTAGAGTCTAACAAAATATTATTTTAGTTAAAACCATATATACTGACTCAGTCTAGATTCCCTCTGAAATGAATTCTGAATCCGATTAAACTGCCTCTTTCAAAACCTTATGATGCCCCTGGATCTCAAAACACAAATAGGAAAACAAGGCTATAGTCTAATACAACAAATGGGTCTTCTTTATTGAGTAAAAATAAAGAGAACAATTTATACTTATGTTCAGGAATTCTAGGACCACAGAGCTGAGGTCTCTACTTTATTGAAGAAAAATGCATTAGATTATTCTGCTCATAAGCTTAGCATGCTCCATTTTCAACTGATAAGATTTTTCTTCTGCCTTTTCACATCCTCCCATCCTGAACTCCTCCTAATGAGCCGTTAATCCAGAATGACATTTTTACCAAGATATATAAAAGACACAATCATCACTGCTCCAGATCCCAGCACAGCCCTGTGCATCTTCCCTGACCATAGAGCAATCAGCATGCTCCTGCCTTGCCCCCCAGCCACGACAGGGATGAACTGAGCATTTAGCTTTTTGTAATCTCTAATTTTGTATTTAGCTATGAGAAGTTATAGCCCCTTGAAGTGGGCTCAAACCACTGATGGGTACATTATATACTACTGAGGCAGAGCAAAAAGGGTCTCTGATCTCTATCCCTTCCCGTGTGGTGACATCCCTGTGCACACAAACAAGGGACACAGGTATGCATGGGATTTCTCCTTTCCTTGCACTCCTGAATGTGGTGCAGGGCATCAATTAGAGGTTCATAGTCTGAGGCAAAAAGCAGTATCTGAAGAGAAAAAATATGCAGAAATGCAAGAGTGCATATATCCTTTAAGCACATGAATATACATGTGATATTAAATGTGAGAAGGATTTAAAGAGACCGTATTGTACCTTTAATTAGCAGGTGGTGCTTCTTAGCATTGTAAAAGCGATGAGCCCTGTTAAGTGATCTGGAGACGAGCATAATGACTTCAGCGCTCGGGTTATGAAGGGCATTTCTATAAAGAGAGGAGTAGTATTAAACAGCCAAACTCTCCATGCAGTCATATTTACCCTCCATGGTTTTATCAGCAGAACCAGGTGGTCACAGGCAGGTTGGTGCAGCTGTGGAAGTAAAGCAAGGAGAAAATTCCCAAAGCAAATTTGTACTGAAAGGGCCTGTGGAAAGAGAGGTGTAAGAGGAGGTAGGTGGGAGGGTGACAGCAAAATTCTGGCTGGAGCAAAAGTGGAAAGCAGAGAGCAGCTTCATTAGGTCAGATTGTATTTGGAAAGGGAGTTGAGATCTACGGATGACAGGCAAAACTTATTTATTGCTGTTTTCCTTCTGAACCGGTCTCTATGTCTGATGATTTTTCTTCAGTGCCCTTCACTCTCGTGGCCATTTCTAGACTCCAGACAGTTTAGGGTATGTTGCAAATTTTGCTGAAATATGTTTGGCCACAAAAGAAATTGCCATTACAGTTCCAAGCACATTCTTAACTCCAAGATGAACGGCTGCTTTCTCCTGCATAGTAGGTGGCAGAGAAAACGGTTTATGCTTTCACAAAGTTGAGAAAAACAGAGGTTTATGTCTTGGCAGGAAGTTAGCACCTCCAGCATTCCAACATCTTTCAATGCCATCTACATTTCTCTCACCGTGACCGTGTGTTAAAGACCACAAGAAGCCTTTCATGGCTTTTTATGGATGCAATAGAGAATTTCAGAAACAGAAGTTGCATCAATTTTGAACATTTGTGTCAAAAGAAGCTTCACAATCAGAAAAGGCAACTGATCCTTGAATGCACAAGCATTACAGCAATGTCTATATGAGGTCCTGTCGGCTCTAGCCTCCTCAGACTGTCCTTTGGTGTAATTTTTGAATGGCATTGCACAGGACCCAGGTGCTGTGCTACAGAAGATAATATTCTGAGGGTAGCATCTGACCCCTCTGTCAGCTCCAAAGGCAATTGTATCAGTAACTTTGCATTTGCCTGTGGGGCTCTCTCATAATTAGGCTATTCATGAGCTATGGGGGTTGCTTTCTACTTGTGAATGCTTTTTTTTTTTTTTTTCCTTTGACTTATCTTTGATTCCTAGGAATTTATGCACTTTTATTCGCTTCAGGATCCAGTAATGTACAAATCTGTTTTTAAGATCTGCAATATATGCATTTGCCCCATGGGATGCCTCCCTGGGCCCATATTTGTTTTCTGTGTGTAAATATACACAGTGGCCTCACTGCTTCTCACACATCAGAAGGGATCACACTGAGGTGACTGATTATGAATCAAAATTAAAACCACCAATTGGCATTAAAGGTCACATCTTTATTAGAATTATTCTCTAAATACAATTAGCTGCACACCAATCTGTGGGGAGGAGGAATGGAGGGTTTCTGTGTGCCTGATGCAATCCTGACCCAACTTACACCAACAGTGTATCATTATCTTGAACAGAGTTTCTTCCAGCTGGTGGTAGAAATACAACTCATCTTCCACTGCCTCACTTCTCCCAAGGGCAGCACAAAGAAAGGAAAGGCAATATAAGGACTCTTGGTCTTCAGGAAATTAGGATTGTTTTCTTTTTCTTTCTTTTCTCCCTCTATTCTATTTATAAGTGATTCCTTGCCCCTTTGGGTGAAGTTCTACCAGTACACTTGCTGTGAATGGGCTGCACTTCCAGGCAGTCACTCAATAAAGTGATAGGGTGATGTACTGAAGACAGCAAGGAGGAAAATAACCCAACAAATCAGTGGGATTAGTCTGATGAGTTCAAGAGGTTATTTGTGCCAACAAGTTAACAGTAAAGCTTAATCCCCAGGGGCTGCACGTAAACCATGGTAAATTAAATCTAAGATGGAAATATGCATAAGAATTTGAAAAGCAGCTGAGCATCAACTTTAAAAAGTGAAGGGGAAGATCAAGTAGAAAAAAAAATGTAGGCCACTCACTAGGAATGGGAAGTAGAAAGCACTGGTGAGCCCTCCACTCATGATAGCACAAGCACTGCTCCACCTGCCTCCAAAGTGACCAGCACTGGCTGCTCCCAGGGAGAGTCTGAGGCTGCACAGACCCTTGTGCAGATTATTTATGCTGCAGAAACAGGTTTGTTGAAGTTTATGTACGTAATAATCTTTATTAGACCAACAGATGTGGTTATCTAGGTTCTTCTTCAGGGCTGAAACGGAAGCAGCAAACCTGCATGTGTCCAAAAGCAGGGCAATGTTTTTAAAATATACCAATTGATCTAATAAAAGACATTACTTCTCCCAGCAAACCCTTCCTTGAGAACATTTATGGTAGCTCTTATATTCCTGTAACTGAGGGCTTTAAACCATTTAAAAAACATTATACTAGATAGTATCACATCTTCTTTATTTGGAAGTTAATTATTATTTTTTGTCATCTTTAAAATGTGAGGAAACACAATTGAATGGACTCTTAACCAAGATAAAATAGGATGTCTGGAGGAGAAATCAGTCCTGGACCTTCTCCTTAGCCACAGCCCTATCATATGAAGGGATAAGCCAAATGTCTCTCCAGAAGTGAGATTTTTTTTTTTTATGCCTCAGGAGTTAATAGCAGAATGAATGCATTCAGGGCCATATGATGAATTTGAAACTTTGTCCTCAGCATGGTGAAGTTGAAGTAGCACAAAACTGCCTGTACAGAATGGAGTGAAAGTTTGAGGTGTTCCTGATGTATAATTGCACTTCATTCTTAGATGAGAATTATGATGTTAATTTTAGAGGTTTAAAAAAAGAAGGAAACTTTAATTATCATACTTAATGGACACATATTGTTCAGCGATCTGCAGCTTTTCTAGATGCTCTGTCATTTCTGACATCTGAAGACAAAATACACTGTCTCTCTCACAGAGAGACACAGATACACAAGTAAACACAAAATGAGATACAGGTACCAGGTTGCACTCTCTTTGCATCTATTTATTATTGGGAGAAACAAAGGGAGGCAAACGAGTGGGCTTTTTCCAAAGGATGGTTTGGGATGACTTTTCAAGTTGGCTCCTGAAAAAAAAATAGTTGCAAGCCTATCATTTGTTAACTGAGTCTGAGCATGCGGCTTGGCTTTCTAACAGTTACTCCCTATTGTCTGTCTGAATTCATCTTTCTAACCACAGGGCTCTTAAGTAATGCAATTCCCAAAGCTAAATGCACATACTGAGTGTCTGCAGATCCTCATAACGAGAGTTGCTACCATGTGCAGTACCATGTAAACACCTTTCTTCCTCCAGTTTCTAGAAAAATAGAAAAGAAGGAGATAAAGTTCCTATTGGTATATTTTAAATGCAAGGAATGTGTCAAAAGTCTCCCGAGAAGTCGAGTTTCCTTTATTCCACAGCAATGAAGAAGTAAAATGTGTTTTCTTTCTTTCACTTTGTCAGAATGCAGCGCTAAAGTCTGGGGGTCAGGACTGGTGTCAAATAAACAACTTTACTGTTTTGAATTTTTTAAAGGTTGAAGCTCCAGATAAAACAACTGCCGTTTGCACACAATATGCCCTGTGATCACATGACATGATTGATGATAAGTCAAAACAAATTTTGTTTATTCAGCTTTAAAGTGAATGTGGTGTTCAGATTTTTCCGCGGTTTTGAGTGTTATTAGACAAACAAGGTGCACATATGGGATGTAGTAAAGGTAGAGGCCTGTTTCACCAACAGCGCGTTTCCTTTCGGCGCTGCTGCGTCATCCACGACGCCACCCTGGGCTGGAGGCGTCTGGCCCCGCAGGGTGACCGCAGTGCTCCCGAAGCCTTGGCTGGGGTTTTTGGCTGCCCTGTTCTCCCAGGAAGGCTGTGCACTGGAGCAGGAGGTCTTCCAGGCCTGGGGGACCCAGTAGGTGCAGCACACATCAGGGGAAAAGCAAAATGTTGCTTCTCTTACCGTGGTGCTCTGGCAGGCGCAGTGGTACTGGGAGCATCTGCTGTGGTGAGTCACCATGTGAAACGTCCCTTCACCCCACATTCCTTCACCCCACGTTCCTTCACCCCACATTCCTTCACCCCACATCCCTTCACCCCACATCCCTTCAACCCCATGGCCACTACTCCCACCAGAAACTCTGATGTCATGTTTCCCACAGACCATCCCTCCTCTCCTCCCAGCCTGGATGCTGCCCAGACACCATTTTGGAGCTCTCTCTAAATGAAAGTTCTCTTTTTTTTCCCTCATGCTGAGTAGTCTCCATCTCAGAGTAGGGTATAGAATTGTGGACACGTGGAAGTGAGTTAATTCAGCTCTTCATTGCATCCTCTGGGGTGGGAGCCAGAGCTCGTGGAGGTCAGTGGCACAACCCTGTGTGATGAGATACCCCAAAAGAGGGGCACAGACATCTTTCTCCTTGTTGGAATTTGTATTTGTGTCCTCATTTGTGTGCAAGAAGAGCAGGAGGAAGGCCACAGCGCTTCCGAGGGGAGGCTTCTATTAAGGTCTTACTGCTGGGTTAAAATAGCAGGTTGAAAATATGAAGCAAAAAAACATCGAAGTGCACGATTATTTCTCTGGTGTCTAAGAAGGCTGTGATATTTGGTTTTTTGGGTTTTTTTTTTTTTGTTGTTGTTTTTTCTTAAATCAAACTTTCTTATGATTATGCTTGAAAATAGGAGTAAGCTAAACTTAAATTTTTCAAAGAGGAAGTCCAAGTTTTCCTTTTTTTCTATAACAGTAGAGTTCAGCTGAAAGCAACAATTGTTTTCAATTTTTCTTACAGGAAATATCATACCAATTCATTGGGAAAATACAAATGAGGTCATTTTTTCAAGAGACTCAAAGATTCCCTGGAGAAATATCAGTAATTTCCTAACACCACTATCGTTTGTCCTTGGCTTTTCTTAAACATATTTTTCAAGAATTTGTAGCATAGCCCGTTCCACTGAAACTCCTTCTGTTAGAATAAGATATTTGTTATAAATATTACTGCTTATACTTAGATTTTATTTTGAAGTCCTACATACAAAACTTATATATTGGGATACCACAAATAGCAAGCTACAGAATTATTAATATTTTTAAATTAAATGTTTATTTGCAAAAAGAGTTAATGCTACTTAGAGGAGAAAAAAAAGTTGATGCCTAATTTCATCCCACTTAGTGTATTGTAATTATATGATTACCTATAGAAACTTCAGAGTATCGGTTTGCAAAGATCAAAGTTAGTGAAAAGTCAGCATGTAATTAGTTTCTTGCTTTGGAGCATTAGGTAGAATTACTGCAAAGAGGCAAAACTATCATTTTATAGAGACCCTTAGGAGATTTATAATGATGGTAGACAAATATATGCATACAATATCAGTTGGTGTGCTAAAATTTAATTTTAGTGAGGAAATGTGGTTGAAGGTGATCACAATACATGGGGATGTTCTTATTTTAATATTGGTGGATGTTATTATTAGAGAATCATATCAAAAGATATGTCACCAGGGAGAAAATATCATTTATAAATCACTAATGAGTAGCAAACAGTGTTTAGCTTGGAGGTACAAGACATCTTTTCACAATGTGCATTTATGATCAAACACAAAAGATAACTGAGGGAGAAAAAAAGAACAGGAGATCTATACTTTATCTTTTAGTTCTTGGCAACATTTTTGATGGTTAAGTGGGGTTACACGATGGATGCACTGAATCACTGCACTCTGTATAAAGGCAGAAATAGCCCTTTCTATGTGCAACAAAGAGCTCACATTTTGGCCCTCAAATGTTGTTTTCTTTAAGAAAAATTCTTAATAGATAACATCCCAGTTTTAAGATGGTTTGCACTCCATATTTCAAGATATTCAAGTCTCTTGTACCCTTCTATTTCACAAGCAGGGATTAAAAAAAAAGGTTATGTTGGGTCTACCTATGCACATGTGGAAATTTAGAGGAATTTTTTGAGAATTTCAATGGGTTTATAATTGAACCTATTACATGAGAGAAAATATTTACAAGACAGAGCCCTCACGACATTATACAACACATCAGGACCCCTTTTCTCACCCACATGACATGAATATGATTTTAGCATGGCATTAAAACATATAAGAAGGACCTTATGCCTAAACATATAAGATGTAATAGAATAAATGAGGAGAGAGATAAAGCAAAAATGTATAGATGAGAGCTTGTCATGAAAAACAGTCAAAAAAAGAAAGGACAACAGAGAGGCTGAGATGGGAGTGGAGAGAAATATGCATGGAAAGGAAGGAAGAATTTGAGAGCAGATATAGATTAAGAAATACCTTAATGTTTCCAAGAACAGAGTAAAGAAAGTGGTGGCCAGCAGTGGCAGTATTTAAAGGTGGCATTTTATCTGTCTGGAAAACATTACTCATTACATTTCCTTGAACAAAATAAAAGTTGAAAGATAACAACTTTTACAGGTTGCAAAAATACTGGTGAACTAGAGCAAAGAGCTAAGCCATTATCCTAAATTAATGTAGACCCCAAGGTCTGAGGGAAGATGGACTTATGTAAATAATTCAGATATTCATTTTGGTGCCTATAACTGTGAACAATTATTTCAATATTGCCACTGTATTTGTCCAATACACGCTTACAGCATGATGTGAGATTCATAATGTATATAGGACATAAAAAGTTTATTTGTGGATAAAGCAGAGATTTTTACTGTTTTATTTCATGTATATTAATTTGATCTAAATATCTTGCTCTTTATTCTTTCTCCTTTATTAACATCTCTTTTCATGCTGGAATAAATTATCACTTGCTACACTCATATAATAAAATAAGTAAATAGATATCAAGGATTCCAAAATCAAATTCCCCCTCAGAGTAGCTCAGAAGGTGAAATATCTCATGTTTGCCTTGTCTTGCAAAACAAAACAGAAATTTTGCATCTGCCCCTTTGGGGTTTTTAAATGACCCTCAACTGGATTTGGAAAATATCCTTCAGGAACCATTTTCCCAGTCACCCACCTACATCTATTTCTAATGTCTGTAGGACAAACCAGTACAGAGAGGACACTCAGCCAGCATGCAGCCCTGGTGTGGAACAAAAGGATGCACACCCACCCACACATGGATCAGGCTGCAGCACCATGAGGTTGCTGTCACAGCGAGCGAGGTTCTTAAACTAAGATTAACCTTGAAGCTCAAATGAGATAAAAACAAATAGAAATTTCTCCACAGGAATAAGAGCTTATTATAAAGGAAAGTATTTCATAACTTGCATAACTTTAATTAAGAAAAAAGGCTGGCAGGATATATTCTATCTCAGCAGCCATATGCTTAAATATGTGCTCAGTGAGGTGCACAGAATGTGTTCACGTCTCATTATTAACTAAGTAGATCTGTGTGTGCAACTTCCTAGAAGTGCTGACAATATCACTCATGCATTTGCATGATGCTCATCCTTTTGCCCATTATGGAGCATCATGTCTGCACCATACTGAGAGAGCTGAGCTGTGCTGGTGTAAACTGAAGCAGATCCTGTAGCAGACCCAAGCGGTTGCAATGGGGTTTCTGAAGAAAAGAAAAAAAAAAAAAAAAAAAAAAAAAAGTGGAAGGGGTAAATGAGCAGCTGAAGCGAAAGTTGAGAGTTCCTTTAGATAAGGAGGCATCTGGATGGCCTTCGTCCAGTAAAGTAGGCAGGAGAGTTTATGATAACAATCCATTGATTCCAGACAAATTCACCTTTCCAAGGGGCACTGGGGTTTTGAGAGGCTTAGGACTATCCAGGATTTCAGGTGCCCTTTGCAGCTGTAGCTGGGTCAGGTGTTGTGAACTGAGTCTGCAGGAGATGTTATAGAGGATGCTATTGGTGAGAAGTGTGCTGCGGTTTTTTATTGAGGAAATCTGCCAAGGTGTCCTCAGTGGTATCATCAGTCTCTGGTTGAACACTGAGACTGACAAAGGCATGAGAAAGTTGTATCTATTACTGAAATTACTCTGCATGCCAGGACCATCTGCTGGAGTCATAGCCCTCGGTCTCTGAAGCAATGAGGAAATACCCAATTTTGAGTGAAGTTGTCTGTGCATGCATCTTGGCATAGAGTAGTGTAGGAAAGGAAAACTGGCTTAGGATGACCCAGCTTGGACTAATTGGCCTCTGGAAAAGGGGAAGGGTGGAGGAAGCAGAAGCGACGGAGTGACGGGTTTCTCTTTGGATAGATTCACTGATCCTCAGGAACCTCCCAGGGATCCAAGCTGCAGTCAGGCAGAGCATGGCAGGGGGCTGTGCTGCCATGAGGCCAGTGAGCCTCAGCACGTCTTTAGAAGCATTCTAGGCAGCTCAGGGGAGCATCTGATGAGGTTGTTTTTTTTTTCCTGTTAGAAATCAATGCAGACACAGGCTTGTTCTTGTCCGTATATAATCTGAAACTGCCCCAGTAAATTGTATGATCCATGTAGGGCATGTAATGGAGGTTTCTTTGTTGATCCAGAGACCTTGCAAATAAAAAGGTGAATAATTATATGTACTCTGTCAATTACCTCACTTTGGATCAGCTGATAGTTTTTGCATGAATTTTTAATGAATCCAGAATGAATCTTTGGCCTCTGTCTGAGTAAGTAGAGGAACATTACAGCCTGGACTTCACCAAAAACTTCTGAATTAATAGAAAAATTGAAGAGAGGATGTTGCATGAGTAATATCTGCTTGAAAGTGAAAGGTTAGAAGTGGTCCTAAAGTCTCAGACTTCCATAATCACAGTGGTACCCAGCTCCTATGATGCTTGGGACTCAGATACTCCAGCCAGCAGGAAGCCCTGGAAGCATCCTCATTACCACTTTTGTGGCAGAAAACTCAGCAGCACAGAGGTCTTGGGTTTGCCTTTCTGCTGAGAATTGGTAAAAAAATACAACTAATTTTTCTAATACACATGAAAAAAAAGAAAGCTAAATGAACACAGTAAACAGGGGACTATGAAACCTTTTTAAGGTAACCACTGCACAGGGATGTTGCATTTCCTCAGCTCTTGGAACTCAATGAGTGCTCCTTGTTTAAGATTTTCCCTGGAAAGTTTCATGAAGATGTTTCTCATTTAAAATTAGGTATCCTTTCACCAAATCCTTGTCTGAGGGATCAAGAAGAAAAAATGTTTGGAGGCCAATAATGCAGCTAAAATATTGATGCATTCCTACTGTAACAGAAAATTCCCTAATCACAACAGCTACATAAAACGGTATGTTGTGTCATTTAGGACTGATCGTGGGATCTGGCATTCAGAGTCTGTCACCAGTTTAGAGAAGTCTGTCTCAATCAGTGTCACTGCTGGCCACCGCCGCCTGTGTAGGTCGCTGTCAATCCAGCTGTCTTTGTTTGAAAATGCTGTTTTGTTTGGGGCTTTTTTTTGTTTCTCTTTTCTAGGGCACCTACCACATCAATGTCAGGATCTGATGCTGCCTCTTACTCAGACATAAGAGAGATTCACACTGGCTGCTCATCAGTGATTTAGGATATTTCCTTAGATGAAAGTACCCCTTTCTAACACTCTTTCTCCAGGCTCCTGCAATGCTCAACAGAAAACTTGTCTTTGCCAAGTTATCCCGACTGTGAGTCTGAGCAGAGCAGCTGATGGCATATAAAAACCTCACTCATCCTGTATTCTCACCTTGCAAGCAGTAAAGTTTCCCTGTTAATTCACAAAGTTTCAGCTGGTTTTGCTCTTTGTTGGACTGTGCTACAGCAGTGGTGACAATGCTCCTGGAGAGAGGTGCGAAGATGGGGAATGTCGCTATCTAAAGCAGTCATTTAGAGAGGGCTGAGACTCCTGCTAAAGCTCTTTTGCACATCTGCTGGTTGTGTCCCCTGCCTTTGCAGTGATGCACTGTGTCCCTGATAGTGGCTGTAGCCTTGGCTCATCTGCTGGGTGTGACTTATCTCCAAAGCAAGGGGAGAGCAGGTTATTAGTAAGGCTACACTGGTGCTTTCCCACTGGAATCACTGCACAGAGCTGTGGATAAATACTACAACACAACAGGGTGTAGCTGGCAACTAAAATTTGATGTTTTGTGTATTTTTCTTCCCCAACCTGGCACATTTCCCTCCAATTTAGTTGCAGAACAGAGAGAGCCTTTTCGTGAGGTTGTCTTTGGCTGAGTCTTGAGCCTGGGGTGCAGAGAATTGCAGGCACTTTCATGCTTATATTTTCTCTGTTGAGTTTGTTCATGCTGTGATAGCATTTGGTGGAGGTGTGGGCAAGCAGAAGCCATGGGTCACAAAAAAACCCCTGTATTTACTGTCAGAAGAATTGGGGACACACTCTGCTTGAAAATAGAACAAAAACTTGGTTACTGTCATTTATACAAGATGTGTTTTGTGACCTCCACGTCACGGCACGCAGGCGAGGTGGCTCAGCCCCATCACTGAGTCTCATATCTCACATTGTTATTTCCACGCTGCCATTTTGGGCAGAGGAACAAGTTCAGACAAAATAAAGATTGACCTCTGGCCGTTGTTTTGACCCAGCCCAGGGCAGTGCTTTCCTGCACTGTGAAAAGGCTGCCTCAGCTTTATTTCCATGCTCCCCTGGTGCCTCCTGGCCCGTCGGGGATGGGATGGGAACACCAGTGCCCCGGTACTGTGAGAAAGCTGCTCTTGACCTGAACCTGACCAGAAACAGGAAGTAATAGAAATCTCACAAAAAAAAAAAAAAAAAAAAAAAAAAAAAAAAAAAAAAAAAAAAAAAAAAACCTTTTCTCCTGAGATCTTCAGCCAGAGGGTCAATTTCTGAACTCTCTCTTTCCCTGGTGTAACCACTGACTTTGTTTACACCAGTGTAATGGAGCAGAGCCTTAATTATGGAGGTTCCCCTACAGCTTTGCACAAGAGTTGAGCTTGAGTGTGTGTCCAAACCAAATCTACAGAGCTTTTGAGCTTCTCCCATCCCTAATTATTTGTGGGTTTTGGATGTATACCAAGAAATTAGTTCACATCCATCCACAATTTTCTCTTTGTTTGATTGGCTTGAGGGCTGGAATTAAGAAAGAGAATTACCTAGAATAATGCCATCTGTATTCCACATAAAGAGAATCCGACCAGAAGCAACAATGCAATGTTTTTTAAATTGTATGATATGATAATACATAATGACACACTGCACGAACTGACACATGGTTTCCACGAATACCAGTGAGGTTTCTCTTCAAGGAAAAAGTAATGAAATGGAGCAGATCTCAATCCAACCACAGCAGTACCAACCTGAGCATCCACCAGGGACATAATCAGAAATCACATACTCACTGCTGAGGAGCTATAATTAAACTAGATTTAATTTTAATGGAAATTCTTCCAGAAAAAAAAAAAAATATACCCATGTTCCCCACCCCCATGCCCTCTAATGTTGTTCCACTGTTCCAGGCTTTATGGAAATAGTTACAGGATTCATGTGTTTTGCAACCCCAAATGTTTTCAAAACAAATAGAACATCTTTAAAAATGAAATTAATAAATCTTTTACATTCATACTCAAAAGTCAGTCATGCTGAGGTTGTGTGGGTTCATCAGCATCAGATGCTTCCTGCCGGCTGGTGCCTCCACCCAACACATGTTTTAAATAATAATCAAGTTCAGCCTTTGCAATTATATTTTTGACTTAATGCTGTTGTATGGTAATGCCTCTTTTATCCTACTTTTATCTCTCAACTTTATGTCAGACAGTACTACTCCTATCTAGGGATGTGAAAACCTGATAACTTTAAGAGGATTTATACTGACAAAATGTGCTTTATTAGTTTGGATTTGTTTTATTAGTACCCTGCAGTTTGATTAGGACTAGGAAGCAGTCAGGATATTGTTTGCCCAAGCAGAGAGAAAATAACACCAAGCAGAAAGTTAAATATATATCCATTTATTGGGCTGGTGCTCTCACAAGCACACCAGCTCTTCCTGTGCCTCAGCCCCTCTATTTACAAAGGACACAGGCCTCTTGGAGATGTAAAACAGAAACCCAGAGCAGATTCTGCAGTGCAAACACATGCAGCTCAGCTGAACCCTCCACAGGGGGATCACCCAGAGCACTGAGACCCTTTCTGCAGCCTGGTCATGTCACTCCAGCGCTGCTTGAAGGAGCACCTGTGCCCAGTGGGGGCCTGCCCCTGGGATAATGTCCCTCTGGGGCCATTTCCCCAAATCCTCTACCTCTTGCCCCTCTTCCTCCACGGCCACACTTGGGCTCACTGTGATCAGGCAGAACCCCTGTCCCTGCACAGGCTGCGTGGTGCTTTCCCCATGCTCAGCCACCGTCCTCCTGGGACAGGCTTGGCCACCCTTCCCGAGGGCAGGCTGGGCAAACCCACCTGGCAGCAGCACCCCGTAAAGTGTCTGCGTGCAGAACTGATGAAGTGTTGCTCAGGAGTATCTGGTTACCTTCTCCTTGGGATAAATTAGCTCAGGCTGAGTTAAGTGCTGTTGTGTGTTGCAGTCAAACCTACCAGGTTTGAAACCAGGCTGGGTCTTGTGCCACTGCAGACCCGGGATGGTCCCCCTAGCCTGGGTGCTCTGGGATGCCCATCAGAGAGGGTGCTTAGGTGGGGAGAGGGGGTCAGGCATGTTTCTGACAACTCTGACAGTGAGGCTGGCATCTGTAGGACTAAGAAATGTGGCTGAATACATTCCTACATGTGATAGGTGCATGGAAAACCCATTTTTTAATTTTTGGCAGAAAGGAATTGGAATGCAACTGGGCAAGCTACAGACCCACGCTCACCCTGCCAACTTTTGTAATAATAGGAAGCTAGTTACAGTAAACAGTGGTAAATAACACACTCATGAAATCCAGCAGGGAGTAAATGATTTGTTCTTATATAGGAAAACAAAAAAAGGAGACAGTGCTTTATTTTTTAATACTGTTGTACTCCACCCACACTGTCTCCAGTATATCCCATAACAGTGTTGGCTTTCAAGAAAAATGCATATAATGACTGGACTCAGCCTTCTTGCACAGAAGCATGACTAGATAATAAAACAAAGATGCTGTCTTACCAAAAAACTCACATTCAACTCCTTGCGACACATTCATTCACCACTCACTTTCTCAATTTTTACACATAGAAGGAGTTTAGTGACTGGATTTATTCCTGATTGGTAAGAATGAAAACAGAATGAGCACAATACTATTTCTATCTGTGCCCAATATATATAGTACATTACTTACAAAATATTTACCTGTGTTTCTTCCCACCCACTACTTTGTTATGTTCATCACTGCCTGGGAGGAAAGGTAGAAGATGCAGCAGATATATGGAGATTGGAAAGGATGTTTACTTAAGGGAGATTTGTTGTAAGTTATGAAACAGACTTTTTAAAAAAACCTACATTCCAATGTTTTTCTGAAAGTAAACAAGTTTAGTTATGCTAATAGATTATTCCAGTGCCCATAAAGGGTCTGTTGCCTTTTCTGCTGTGAGCTAGTTTTAAACTTAGAAAGCTCTTAGGCTCTCTTACTCAAGTGTAAGCCTGCAACTCTTTCTCATATCCCACATGGACAGGGAGAATAGTTTATTCCCTGCCCCTCAGGAACAGTATTGTACATATTTGATGTCTCTTGTTTCTCTCTGACCAGTCCCAGCCCTCCCCTGCCCCTCATCTCTCAGCCCTATTTCCTATTCCCTATTTCAGCTCTCTACTGGATTGTGCCCAATCAGTTCTCCCTCATTTGAGCACCATGCTGAAGACATGGGGATGATGCTGAAGCCAAGCTTGTCCCTGAGCATGATTGCTCTTTTTCCATGGCAGGGGGAATTCTGTCATGGCTTCCTCATGACCCCTCTCCCTAAAGCAGAAGAAATCAGAGTAAGACAGAAGAATCTGGGCACCACAAATACACAGTCCTGCTCTAGGCAGGCCTGATGGGACCATATCTGGGGATATGAAGCTGGTTTGAATTCAGCAGATCAGATCAGATTCAGCCTTTTCTTGAGGCTGGGCTTTCATCTGAGCACTAAAGTGGCAGTCAGTCTTGGAACAACTCTAAGTTGCATTGCAACTGCATTGCTACTTCTACAGCACTGCAAGCAAAAGAAGCCTCTTCTGCTTCTCCTTCTAATTAAGCCACGCTGTTGCAGCCAGGGTCTGATCTAAAAACATGTCCTTCCTGTGAGGTTTAGACCACAAAACTGACTGCTTGCCACATTCCCCTGTTGTTTTGGTTGGTTTTTTTTTTCCTTGGGTCTCTGTATGAATCTAATTTATCACATCCAGCCCTGTGTTAAATATGCTGAGTGTTTGAGCAATCTATGAAGTCACAAGCTTCCCATGGAGAGTTTTTCTTCGCTTCATCTGGAACCCAACAACTCATACAAGAGTACACAGCATGGTCCCCGAAAGGTCCTTCCTTGTCACCTCTGGAAAATTCTGCTACTTCTTGGTTGAGCTCTTTCACACAGAAACGTGTGGTGTCTGTGGGAAGGGCAGGTCACGTTGCTGAGCCCCAGGCTCCCAGCGTGCTTCTGTAAGTCAGGCGGTGGAAACACTGCTGAGCTATTTCCTCGCAGTGCTCTCCTGGGCTCTTCCCAAAAAACAGGGGAGAAGTCTAGAGGATGAGGAGATGATGCTGCTGTGGTGAGCGGGGGCACTGCCCTTGCTGCTGCAGAGGATGCAGTCACTTACTGGAAGAGGGGGTGAAACGTTGGCTGGAGTTAAGGGAAAAACTCTTTGGGTCTGGGTTTTCATCCAGGTCATGTAGATAGTGGATCAAAAGGAGCAGTCAGGACACCCTGTGCCTCATCATCCACTTGGAGCAAGAGCAGAGCAAGGGAGATGAGGGCAGCTGAGCACTGCCAGAAAGGTCTGTGTGTCCCATCTTAGCTGTCCATGAGTTCTATTCCATCACAGCAGTGTTTCCCAGCACTGTGGTGTGCTCTGGGTATACTCCCTTCCCTCAGCTCCCATCAGGACCATTCATTGACCCCACAGGTAACTGATCTCTCATTGTATGAGGCACAGGAGACAGAATAATAAATAAATAAATAAATAATAATTCAGAAATAATCTTTTCTCACATAAAAATCCATGTTCCTGGGGAAAAGTACACAAAGCTAAGGCCAGGAATAATCTGTTCAATTCCAGCAAAAGCTCCAATTCCCCTTTTTTTTTGTGTAAGTCACAGACTCCTTTTTCTCCTCCCATAACAATCTCATGCATAATAAAAACAGGGCTTCCTCTGAAAATCTTTTGTTTTCCAAAAATATGAAGAGTTCCAGGGAGAGTCTCCAAGATCAATTTGCTATCTGATTCCAAACAGAGCTGAACAAAATCTCTGGTTTTCTCCACTGCCAAATATTTGTGGTGACATGCAGGATCTGCCCCTAATGTCAGCAGGAATATCAACAAAATATTTCCAGCATGTTTTCACAAATTTGCCATCAGTTCCCAGGCCATTTGGTGAAACTCTACAGACGTCATGGGTTGACTTTGTTAAAACCATCCATGCAGTTTTAAAGAAAATAGCATCTGATGACTTCCCACCACCTTCCTTGTCTTTTTACAGACTCCTAAAATACTATGTGATTCCTTCAAAATGTTCAAATAATCACTCCTGCTTTGATTATAAACAAAGAAGACTTTAATTTGTCTCTTCAGCCAAATTCAGGAAAATCAGATCCCACTGCTCAGTTGGAGAGGGGAAGACAAACAAATGTAATGAAGCCAGGCAGCTGAAAAAANAGGGGAAAAAAAAAAAAAAAAAAAAAAAAAAAAAAAAAAAAAAAAAAGCAGCACTGATTAATTGAGAAAAACAACTCACATTGTTGGTTTGGTTTTTTTGGGTTTTTTTTTTGTTGTTGTTGTTTTTTGTTTTTTGGTTTTTTTTCCCCAATCCCACTTGTCCTTCTCCCAACAGCCTAAACACAAGGCAAAAGTGGAAGTGCAACTACTCATGTCCTGTGCTCCTTCCCTGCCACAACAGCTGCCTGGGGTGGTGGAGCCACACTTGGACCCTCTCCCCTCCGATGTGGGTGCCCCTCCAGCCTGGGTGGTGCCCTGGCTCCAATCCTTGTGCTCTCCAAGGCAATCACAGCTGCTGCTGCTACAATTCAGGTGAGGCTCAGACCAGCTGAGCCCCTTGCCACCTTTGGGAAAGTGCACTCTGCTTCTCCTTCCTAAATGTGGAGCGCTAGGAGGTGAGATTGAGATTGGGGATTGGGTGCTGAAGTAAATCAGCTGCTCCCAGTCTAGGAGAGACTGAGCAGGGACACCATTCCTTCCTGCCCAGCCCTATGTCTGGCCCCAGTCTGTGGGACCTGCCCACGATGCGCTCAGCAGCTTCCCCAAAGGGGCTCTCTGGAAATCATAGACTCCTTGAATGGTTTGGGTTGGAAAGGACCTGAAAGATCATCTTCCTCCAACCCTGCCACTCAGGGGAGTTCAGATTTTTCAGAGCCCAAAACATCCCGCCCCTGGACACTTCCAGGAATGAGGCAACCACTCTGGACAACAGAAAAGCTGTCCTGGTTTCAGGAATGTTTCCAGGGTGAGTTTTTATCATTTCAAGGTCTCTTTCTACAAAGACTCCCCCTATTTGTAACTAATTTTTAATTGTTTTGCTGCTACAAGTGGCCCAGCCTCATACAGACTTGAGACTTCAGTTTATGGGACAGCACATGTAGGAAGTTTACAGGTCCCCTAATGATTTCAAATATCACTTACATCACTCTGGAAGGCACCAGGTCCATAAGAGATAATGTAAACCTCTTCCTTGCTGCAGTTTCTCTTGAGATACAGCTAAATGCTGCAGACACATTACTGTGACTTGAATGCATATAATAGGTATTTGTGCATGCAAATGGCCGGTTATATGTGAGCAAGTAATTACCTGATTTGCATGCCCAGACATGGTAATTCAAATGTAAATTAGCTGTGCAGTTGCAGATATACTTTGCATGTATAGCTGCCTATTTATAAAAATATGTATATTTTTGTCCAGCCAAAAGGGCCTTTTACCCCTGCTCCAAATGAGGTATAAGTGGGCATTAAGTGGCACATGCTCACATCTGCCCAGGGGTGAATGTCACTGGTCTGAATATATTTGTGAGAGTTGCTCTGCCCAAACTGGAGCCCAACTTTATTTATAGAAAACAGGCACAAAGGGTTTCTGTCTGACGCCCACCAAAATCAATGCAAGTCTTTCTGATGACTTCAATGGGCTTTGAATCAGGCCCAGATGGGGCAAAGATATTTCTTAAATTATTTTTAATGGAGGAAGCGTCGTGCACAAATATGTGAATAGATTAGCAGGGAGATCTGCAGGTCTCTGTAAAGAGGGGCTGATTATACAGCATGCTCATGGCTTTAAAGTTCCCTTATCAAAACCTGTGAAATTATTTTGATGATGCAGAAATCAATAAAATACTTACTTAGAGGAACATTTTGCACCTGCATTTACAAACTTCAAGCCCAAAGTAACACATGAACCACGATTATATTTTCTGAAGTTAGTAATGATGTGTTTTTCTCTACGCCACTATTGGTATATGCAAATAATTACTTTTTTTTCTTTTTGATACAATTTCATTATTTGCATTGCTACTAGTGGTTCACCAATAAAGGCGAACATCACATTAGGATTCATGACAGTTTTCACATTGTATTATCAATATGTGGAAATAATTGTCTGCTCTGGGATTAAATTACATTATTGTGTATCTTTTTCATGCCTAATAAATAATGATGGATGGCTTTTATTTTCATCACCACCTGCAACCATTTAGTCACCCCTTGATTGTTGAAGATAAAATAATAAAAAGCAAGTGTTATGTTGCAAGCAAAAGAATGCAGTCAAAACAGTTGCATGCCTCGTGTCTCTGTCTACCTTTTTCCAGTCCCTCAAGAGTAATAGTTGGTGTTCTGGGAAGGCTGGCAACCTGCAAACTGGCAAACAGTCCTCATAAATTGGGCAAGGGGGAAAAATGTGGAAAACCTTTTTTTTTCTCATAAAACAATAATTATTTCTTAGCGCATGACTCTTAATCTGAAAATTAGGTTTTTGTTCTGCTGTGCAAATCAGTTACATGCAATTAGAATGCAAAGCAGAGGCACATTCTCAGTGTTTAGCCCTTTTAAATCGAAATGAAAACAGCCTGCAAATTGTTCCAAAGTTGAAAATGCATGCTAAGTAATTTTGAAATTTAAAGAAATAAAGCCATGTGTAATAAAAAGCCCACTCTAGCTCATTACATTAAAAAAAAAAAAAGCCAATTGTGAAGCTTCATAATAAAAATAGATGTTGCATATTTTGAAAATCTGTGGCTTTTTACCAGTGTTGATATATTTATACACAGGCACACGGATCCACATGTGCACACACAGAGTCTCAGTTCATGTCACTTTTTACACGATCATCTTTTCTACTAGGTCAAGTGTAATCTTGAAATTGTTAGAACTCCTACCTGCACATTCTGATCCAGAAACTCTTTAAAGCTGAAAACAAATGGAGTTGACATTTTTAGTTAAAGCTTACATTAGCTATTGTCACAAGTCTTTAATCACACTCACCCTCTTCAGATATCTGGTATTGTTAGCTCGGGCCGCCCTGCGTGGAGTGCCATAGGAGCCTTTTAAAAATAGCACAGCAATATTTAGAATGGAAAGTTATTGCTGGATAATTTCATTAACTGCTAGTGTATCAAACTGAGCTCAAGACAAAGTTGTCCTTTTTTTTTTTTTTT
>VWZN01014357.1:1105719-1115719 GCA_013396955.1 Regulus satrapa
AAATATTCAGTTCTGAGTCAAAGGTTTATTCTCCGTGTGCAGTTTCACATGCTTGGCTCTATTATCTTTAAATCACAAGATGACAATCTTCTCAGGCATACCAGAGAGTCAACCAAAATCCAACAGTAATAGATAATCCTATCAAATGTCAAGATACTGAGGAGAAGCGGTTTGAAAAATAGGCCAACAGTCCATTACTTGATTTACCTTGAGTGGATGTTAACATTTCTGTAGCCTGCCTTCAACAGGGTATACTTACTCTGCATTTCTAAATTGTTTAAAAGCATGTTTCAAGCATTTAGAACTATTTCTGTTGTTTGTATTTAAATATATACTTTGAATTTTCCATCATTTACCAGCAGTGCTGCCTAAGTGGGGAGGTCCCAGCTGGCTGGAAGTGAGCAAATGTGACACCCCTTTAAATGAAGGGTCAGAAGCAGTCAGGCCTGTTTAATATCTTTATTGATGATGTGGATGAGGGGATTGAGGGCACCCTCAGTCAGTTTGCAGATGACGCCGTGTTGGGTGGGGGTATTGATCTGCTGGAGGGCAGGAAGGGTCTGCAGAGGGATCTGGACAGGCTAGATCAATTGGCCAAGGCAAACTGTAGGAGGTTTAACCAGACTTGGCAGTGCTGAGTGAATGGCTGGGCTCGATGGTCTAAAAGGTCTTTTCCAACCTAAACTATTCTGTGATTCTATATAAGTAGAAAGTGCTGCTTAAAATAAATGCTTTTCCTTCAGGGACAAAAAAACACTGCTGGCTGATGTAGCTCTCTTCCTCAAGAAAAAAATACCAACAAAAGAATCCATTTACTATCCCAGATTTATGAAAGAAATGATAAATTTACTTTACTAATAGGTGAAAAGTGGAATTTCTTGGGGTGTCTCCTCTCTTGACCTATGGAAATGCCTCAGCCACAGAAAATTATCTTCAGAAATCATAAGCAAGGACTCAGAGGGCAGTCATGAGTGCTGATGTGCTTGGACTGCTCATGTGGCCCCATTCCACACACCTTGAACGCATCAGCCCTTGCTCACAGCACAGTTCAACACATTAAAGCTCCTCTGTGGAGAGGTGCTGTGTGAAAAGTCCCTTAAAATGATGGCTGTGTCAAACAGAAGAAACTGCACTGGGGAAACTCCCCAAAATTTGAATTGGCAAAAAAGAGGCTATCCTGGAAAAGCTTCCCATCTGGATTGCTGGTGCATTGGAAGTTCCAACAGAGGATCCTCTGCTGACACCTTTCCTTGCCCATTTTGCTCAGCCGTAGCACTACCCACACTGCCTACAAAAAGCAAAGGAATGGGAGAAGTTGGGGTCAAAAATAACACCTTCCCATGACAACATTCCCATTAGCAGCAGCAGTTGCAATGCAGGAGGCATTATTCTTTTGACATTTTTGCAGTCCATTTACAGTCAATCAGTATAAAGCAGCCACATTTTTCCTGCCCGGCACTTTCAGTTAAAAACCACGCCTTGTTACACATACACACGGAGCAAAGGGCTGACTACAGCTGAGGCTTTTCCTTCTCATGCCCAGACAGATGGTCCCTGGGACAGGATGAAACCCTGCACCAGAGCAGGAGCTGCAGGGTTGATACCAGTGCCAGGCTGCAGGCAGCTGCATGACTGCACTTCTCAGAATTTTACTGCCCTCTCCAAAAAAAATCATTCAATTCCAAGTGATAAATAAACACTCTCCAAGTTCTGCCTGCAGCTGGAGGCAATCACTATCTTTCTCATCTCTGTGCTCCATCCATGCCTCCATCAATAGAGAGGTAATTTTCAGACTCAGTTCATTAACACCGAGCTGTTGATGGAGCTGTAAGCACTCCACCCCGCTGTCGTTTCAAGCCTGTTATCAACTATTCTTTTCTGTTTAGCTGACCTGCCATGGCATTTAAGATGAAAAATATTTGTTTTAAATTCACAGCAGTTGCTCTGGTCTCTGAAGAGGACTGACTGATGCTGGCTCTGACATCCAAAAGCACTACAGAGCCAAAAGGAAAGAAAACTTTTTTGGCCAGAGTTCTGCGGAGAGGATGGCATATGTGGCAGCTTGGGACACTGTGAGACAAAGGCAGTGTCATGTTTGGCTCCAAATGAGGGCTCCTGCTTGTAAAACATACACACACTTCACATAAACAGGCATAAAGATAAGGAAATTACAAGAAGGTGGAAGGAAAACAGGAGACACTGTCCCATCTGCACACAGTAGATACAAAATCCTACCACACAGGCAGGCTTGAGAGTGCTTGATACCTTGATGGATGGTTTGGACCATGGTGTAACTGGTGCAAGAAGGAAGAAATGAGCTTATGCCATGGCCCAGCCTGATGTTTGCACAGCTGAAGAAGGACGTTTTTGGTGGGCAAAGACACCCTGGGGCATTTCCTTCTGTCTCAGAGCTCATCAGGACATTTTGACCCAGGTGCCAGCGTGTGTCAGGCCGTGGTTTGCACACAAGCTCAGCAACAGCCAAGTGGGGACATAGACAGCACCCACCCACCATGAACCAAATTAGTCCCTAGTGACAGATTATTTTCAATAAATAGAATGACCAGGCTGCACATGAAATTATGTCTCTGCTCTCATTAGTGTTGTCAGTTCCTTCACCCCAAGGTTGGCAGAGTCACCCGTGCTGGAGGCAGGGGAATGGTTACAGAGAGCAGAATTGCAGTCCCCATGGTTTTGAAGGCTCTGTTGTGGTCGTGGCATACATAACTCAGTATGGAATTCTCATACTTCACAGGCATGAATGTATTTGCATGCTGAGGTGTAGCAAGTGGCAGAAACATCCCCAGAACATTGTAAAAAATCCACGTTCCTGCTTCCAAAAGCAGATGTGCTGCCTGACCCACAGGAAGCTCTCAAAGCTCTCTGCACTCAAGGAACCAGCCACCAAAATTTTTGACAATTTTACCCAGTATGCAAGAGGGAACTCTGCTTTGGGCAGTTAAGGCTTGAAATTTTAATTCTGTTTTTCCTTCTCTTGTCTTTGACTAGATTAAAATAAACCCGAGGTGCAATGGCCAAGAGATATTCACCTTGACTCTGCAGATATGGAACAGATATCTGGCCCTAGCAATGTCTTCCCCTGCAGTTGTGTGCACCAGACCCAGCAGACAAGAAAACCACAGCAAGAGCCACACAGCCTCAGTTCTATTGGGAAGTAGATGTCTCCAAAAGGGCAAGAATATGGCACAGGGATCTTGTAATTCGGGGTGAACTGAATCTGCACCGTTTAATGAAAATGGCTATCATCCATATTTTGTTTTCTTTATAAACATTTGCAGAGTGTCAGTAGCCAATCTAAATGTCTCAGCAGACAAGTACATACTGTACTTTGCCTCTTTTTTTCTGGAGTGCTGGAGAAAACATGTGAGCTGGAGCCAGCTGATGTGCTCTCCTTGGGTCTCAAGGGCAAACTCCTTCAAACTGAGAACGATCTTCATGTCCCTTTCAAACTCGTTTTGTGCTCCTTTTATTACATCTTCACAGGTTCATCAAACCATTCCTGCTCCCTATCATGCTCAGGGATATTTTCTTTGCCAGCCAGCTTGGGAGAGTTCCTGACCACGAGGCACAGCCTGGCTCCCAAGGTGCCGAACGACATCTTGGAATGAATTGTCCCAGGAAGGATTAGGGAACAAGCTCTTCTTTGCAGGGCTATTACCCATTTTGATGTTTTCCTTTTTTAGACGAGGATCATCTTGTCTGGAGAGAGGGTAGTGTGTGTGTGGAGGAAGTGGGAGCTCTGGCTGCAGGGCTGTGCAGGCACAGCTGTGAGAGTGCAGGCAGCTCCTACAACTGCCTCGTTATTGGAAGGTGAGCCTAACAAACCTGCTGTCAAATGATCTCTTGTCTCTTTAAAGCAAAGGTAAAGGATCTAAGAAAGCTCTTTCTTGCTCATTCTTTGGACAGAGACATTTAGATTGAGAGCCGCGGCTCTCCCTCTCTACAAAGACTACAAAGGTATTTTTATCTTAATTAGAAAGTTTTGCTGCCCTACTTTCTGGCGAGCCCTTGTCCAGCCAGCCTGTCATCTCAGCCATCATTCAGGCCCCCTTAGAACCAGACCAGCTGGTTTCAAAGCAGCCTTGGCACTACGCTACCCAAGGGCTCCCACTCTCCGGACTGAGTGGGAGCATCAGCCTTCAGAGACCAGTTTGAGAAGGTCCTCGGCTGACACGAAGAGACCAGAGCAAAGCCCTGTGCCTCCCCTCGAGGCTTTGTCACCCTGCCACACCGAGGGCCGGGCTCGCTCCCCACTCTGTCAGCATATGCCAGCCAAGACCCCGGCGCTTGTTTCTCCAGGCTAGCGCAGGCAGAGCAGCCCAATTCATTGTGACAGAGCAGTTAAGTAAGTGGCACAGATTTCACATGTCAGCCCTCGCCTGCCTAATCCCAGAGCTATCCCATAGCAAGTGACTGGTGAGGAGCTTCAGCAGCGTGCACAGGCAGTGCTCAGTACGCTTCAGAGCATGTGCTGCTCTGTTTTCCACTGCCTGCATCCAAACTTGAAGGACTTCACATGTGTGCAAACCTAGAGAGAGGCTAGAGAAAGCTTCCCAAAGTCTGGTCTTCTGCAAAAGCTTAAATGTATTTGTGTGCACTGCTCTTCATATATGTCTGGGGTAATTACATTTCAATTTTCCACAGTAATGTTGTTGGGGGTCTTTTGTTTGTTTGTTTGTTTTTAGCTTTTTTTTAATAAAAGGAAAAACCTATCTTCCTCATTATCATACCTTATCCCTGCATTCTGGAGTAGTTATGAAATTTGTCAGCAGTTTCTTTTGCATTTTAGCTGGGGTAAGTGTCGAAGTCTCAGTAGCTTGGGAAATATCTTTGTTTAGCTGAGTGCTGACTCTGTTGTGGTATTTTCCAGGACCTTGAAGGTACTGGTAAATCTTAACAACCCTGGCCAGCCTCACCTGGTGCCTCCACCTACTCCAGCAGGCCTGGGAGCCCATTTAAGCTCACCCAGGGAAATTTGCTCCATTTTGTGAGCTGAGCTGGAGGATGCTGGTCTTCAGCTGAGTGATGGACCCACTGACCCTGACCACGCACCAACTTTCAACTTGACCTCCTTGTGATGCTGCCTGGCGACCTGGCCCCCATCTGCAGCTCTGCCTGCTCCTCTTAGGTACTGGAGAAAGCAGCTGTGACTCACAGGGGCTCCCACCCCACCATGGCAGTAGGGCATGGGGTTCCTGTTAGAGTTTCTCCCCTAGGGAGAGACAGACTTCACTGCTCCCTGACAAAACTCAGAGACATAACAACCCCCGTAGTCCCCCTCTGCTCCTGGGAGGGACGGGGTTGCCCTCACTTTGCATACAGGGGGAGTGAAGCCCAGATCTCATGGGTGTGCCACTGGAGCTGGAGACGTGAGAGGGAAAGAATTAGAAGAAATGACTCATGGCAACACCCTTGCACCAGTGGTAGTGGTGCAACTGGTTCTGGCTTCTGGATACAGTTAAAACAAACATCTCATGAGTGCCAGTTGCTGTGTTGTTTATGGTAAATGGGATTGGGTAAATAAAGCAACTGCAAAGACTTCCAGTAAAAATGAAAGGTCAGGCTGCATGACAGAGCAGTAAAAGGATGTTTGCGTTGCCAGTGTCCCAAAGCTTCTGTAATGGGCACAAGAACAATAGTTCTCATGGCATTACCTTTGCTGAAAGAACAGATATGAAGGCAGGATGCTTCACACATACACAGCTGATGTGAAAGTAAGGTTCGCTGTTGATGATACTGTAACATCCATGCTATAGGAAAGGATGCTGAACTCTGTTAGCCAAAGCTAAGTAACTGCTAGATTGTATTATTATCAATGGAAAAGTCAAAAGAAAGAAGCTGAGAGTAACTTCTCCCTCAGAGCTCTCTCCCACCACAAACGATGTGGCGTGCACAGTGGGGTGCCAGCATGACCAGGCCCCCATGAGGCCGTGGTTTTCTACCTCTACACTGTTCTTAAAATCAGTCCTGATGAGTCCAAAATCTTCTACCAGTCAGTTGCTGAAGCCCCTGAGTATGCCTGGATTTCCTGATGTAGTGTGTTGGAAAGATCCCCTTCCTTTCCTCTTACTGGAACGCTGTCAGAGTACACGGAGAGGCTCCTCTGCGATTTCCCTGCTGGCTGCTGTTGGAGAGGGGACACAGGGCTGGAGAAGAGCTTGGTCTCAGTTGGGATGGTTTTTCTTACCAAAAAGGAGTTTGCTGTTGCTCTATAGGTGCCCTCAGTAAATCCATAAACCACAGTCCTGGTGGTTAAGGTATCAGACTTGTCCTTTTTGGAGGAATGCATTTTTATGTGATGGTGTGACATGAAATCCCTTTTTCGTGCAGTCACCATGAACACCTTGAGAACATATACTTTCAAATTTGCTTATAACCTCTTTCATCCAAGTTTTTTCTCTCCTTTATGAGAGGAAGAAAATGCTGCTCTTAAAAAGTTACTGAGAAACCAGATTACTTCTAGTGCTTCTAACCTCTCAGCAGAGGATATCTTAGAACTGAGGCAAAACATGGCCCAAAGGATGTTCATTTGTGCCTGATGCTATGGATAGAAAGCCTGGGGGAATCTTTGTATCCTGTATACCAGGATTATTTGTTTTGCTTCAATAGATTTGGGATTTTTGTGGACATAAACATTATTCTTTTTGTAAAGTTGTACTTCCAATAACATTTCAAATCTGTTTCATCAGTAGGTACTGACAAATATCCTGATTTCACTAAAAAGTGGCAAAACCACATCCAGGATTTACTCAGACTTTCCTGTGCACATTTCTGATTTTCTTCCTTTTTAATAGATTTAAGCAGGAGTGTCAAGAAAGATCTTGCTGATATCATGTGATTACAACTCAAAAGGTTCAGAGATGTCTTAAAACTTTGTTGCTCAGATTAGGACTTCCATTTGTTGGACTCTGCTCAAGTCAGTAAGAGTTTTTTTCCTTAGCAAAAGAACATAAACTCTTATTTTGACAGATGCAAAAGCTTTCTCAGCCTGAAGGCTTTCCTATTGTAAAGCCCAATTGCATTAGGTAAATTAGGAGAGCTAAAAGAAAATAAGTATCACATTTTAAAGAAGCACAAAGCAGAACAAAAGAATAAATTGTTACTTTGCATAAGATAATATTTAAGGAGCACACCTCAGGCAAGGCAAAGACATAGTCAACACCAAAGCAGAATCTCCCTTAAACTTTTTAGTGAAGAAATTAATAGCCTTGTGCTTTTCTGAAATGTTTGTGTTTTAGTTGTGTTAATATTCTTTCCATGATGGTGTCTACGTGAGAACTGGAGATAAAATAAGACAGATGTACTGACCATGGTTACCAAGGGAGCAGTTTCCTTAGCAATGGCAAAGCAGTTGTCAAAGCAGTCAATGTTCCCTCTCTCTCTCACATGACTTGTTTTTACTAGTTTGCATAGCTTGGTTACACAAACAGCTCATCATAAACCTCTCCCAAATTTCCAGGCACAGGCAAACAAGGCCTAGGTAGGTCACTCATCAGAGGATCCCAGCCTGGTTTCAGTTCAGTTTTTACCTGAACCTCTTCTTCTTCTTTATCATTTTTCGTAAAACATTTGCCATCTAAAGAACATGAAAGTCATCCAAATGGAAATGTAACCACATAGTGCACATTCAGATAAAAAGATATGGAGGTGGGTGAGTAGCATAAAATTGCCACCTGTCCAAAGCACCAGTCCCTTCCTGTTAAGGATAAAGATGGCAGCTAAAATCATCCCTATAAATAGGTCTTGTAATTGCCTCCATGAAACGGTTATTATCTGAGAATGGAAGGCACTATGATCCCATCTTCCTCACTGGGGCTGAGGAGTGGATTATGCTGCACTATAACACTTACCACTCTCTGTGGGTGCTTCTGGTGGTGGCTCTAAGTGTGCGAGGTCCCTGGGCCACGTCCAGAATGACCCAGCTGAGGCCATTACCCAGCAGGCAGCCCCTTCCACCCTCTCCACACCCTCACTCCCAGCTGAGATGGACTTCTGATGCTGGATGGAAGGTATCAGCTCTAAAAGAATGGTTGATCTCATAAACTACTTGGAAAACCCTGCTATGTACAGCTCTAGGCACGGGGACCACCAAACCCAAAGTTATCCAACGTGAGTAGAATACCAAAAACATCAAGGCAATGATGAAACTTTTTCCCATTGTGTATTTAAGTTAAGCAGTTTACTTTGAACAAAATGTGATTAAAAGTGTTGTGTCAGTAGCCCAACAATGCAGAGACAGACCTGTGCTCTAGTGCTGGCTGCAAGAGTTGGGTGCAGTCTTCTGGTAATTGGTGTTAGGATACAAGTGATTACCTGCCTCTGTTTCCAAACAAGGGCCAAACTGTTTCATACCAAATATATCTAAATTCCTATATGAAGACATTTCCAGGGAATTCCTAGTTGCAAGCTACCAAGGGGCACTTTCAAACTTTAAATAAATGCTTCTATGAAAAGCAGTATTAATATAATGCAGTACTATCAACTGGAGTGTCAAATACAGAGAAAATACTGACTAGATCACCTCTGGATTAATTCTGGGTTGAAAAACGCCATCTCAATGTCATTGCTTTGATCTGCCATTTAAAAATGTTTGCTATCAAATAGCACCTGAGAATTTTCTGATAGTTCAGCCACTCTATGTGTGTATTGTTTTTCAACCCATGGCTAAAACTCATTCAAACTAATTTTTCCAACACATCCTTATTTACTGCCTGCAACAACCATGGATTTTTGTTCAGTACAGATTTTTTTTTTTCAGGTGGACTGGAATTCAAGTAGATGCTGATAAAGAGGAGGAAAGGTGTGGGGTGTATGCACACAGGGCAGCTGAATGCTGCTCCCCTCCCTGCTCACAGCTCGGTGCCATGGGGTAGATTACAACTACACCTGTGCTCCTCCTTGAGGCTTTCACTCCATGACTACAATGCTCATGCTGCACTGCTCCAAGCAAAGTTAGGAGTTTTTTCGGGCTTTGTTTACAAATACTTCTAGCAGGAATCTGACACTTTAGACAGGAAGGCACAGAGCAAGCTGGGAATGCAGTATCAGGTAGAAGTGTTGCTGGCCTCTGATGTGACTCGTGTGTCCTTGCTTACAGCTCCTTGGCAGGGAGGGGGAGCAGGGAGAGGTTTAAGAGCACTGTGACATCTATGAATGCTGTAAGCAAAATCTGTCTCTCATCTGCTTTATTAGGAAAGCTGCATGGAAAGGGAGGGAAAAGGCTGTGGCATGTTTCTTAGTTATTTCCTCTATTCCACATCAAGGCAGATTCAGATTCAGAGAGCCTCACAGTCCTTGAATTCAATAAATCTACACAATCCTAGTGAAGACCAGTATTTTTGTGTCAAGAAACACAGGGAAAAAAGAGGAGGGAGGGGTAAAAGCTACATGAAATTAAATGATTTTCAAAAATAACACACTTCTTCCTTTAGACGAAATAGTGGAAGCTCTTTTTTTCTGCTGTGCACAAAATATAAATGTGCAGCTTGCTTTTTAAAGTTTTTGGGAATGGGGGAAGGAAAGCTCCAGGAGAGAAGTGTGAGCAGTGGCAGCCATCCAGGTGATGGAAGAAGGCAGCAACAGGGAAGGACTCAGATTGCTTCTCAAAGAGGAAGTTTGCAGTTTTACTGGTAGGAGGAACACACCCTGAGGCCAACCACAGCCCTGAGTCATGTCAAAGTCCCATAGCATGTACGGCCACACTTCCAGCCCCTCCACAGCCCTTTTACCTCAAACCTCAAAGACAAGCTGATGAAAAGGTAGAGGTTTGAGTCATCTGGGTGTGTAGTTCTGCCAGGGCATGCCCCAGCCCTGCCAGTCCCTAAATCAGCAGCCCCTCAACCACCCCGCGGGGACCCCCAATTACCAAAGTGGCAGCTGCGCAGTTCACTTGCCTCTGGTTGAGCTGATTTTTTACCATTGCTGCCTCAACCACCTGCTGTGCATTTGATGTAACTTTTCAATTAACATTCCCTGAGGA
>VWZN01014357.1:1120719-1143711 GCA_013396955.1 Regulus satrapa
CATATAACTCATTTTTGTTCTTCTTTCTTTACTTCAGCCTTTGAGGGGTTTAAACTTATTTTTAAAGCAAAAACATGATGTGGATCTTCTAGAACAATAAGCTTTCTTTTTTTGATGTGCTTTGCCTTCATCTTGACCAGGAACTTTTTAGGAAAGCTGGTCAGAGAGAACCTCTTGGGTCATTGAGCCAGATCTCCTGCAACGTGCAGGAAATGTTTGGTTTAAAGGTCTTTGAAGCATCTCCTCTGCTTGACCCTAACTCTTTGAATTGCAAAGTCCCTTCCCAACCCTCTATTACAAACTGGACCTGTGGTGAGAGAGCCAAAGTGCCCACTGTAGCGTGGCACAGGGAGAAGGCAGCAGGGACCAAGGACTGCCAGCTCTGTGTTCTGCACAGCTGCAGAGTCAAACCTCCGGTCCTGGTTCAGAGATCTTGGAAAAGTGCATGTGAACACAGGATTTTGTGGAACCATGTCATTCCTCAGTGCAAATTCTGCTTACATAGGTGAATATTTTTGTATCCATTTTCTTAAAAAATATTTGATGTTAAAGATGCCTGATTGTGTCAGTGGTCAAACATGGGTCTTTATCATCAGTGTTTGGCTGTAATATTCAGAAACTCATGGACACAATCAAATATGAATGCCAGGAAGACTAAGAATCATACAGCTTTTTAGAAAATCTCAGGATTCAGTGGAAGGGCACGGATGCAGTTTCACACTAAAATAAATACATATGTTTAAGCTTCATTTCTAGATCTCACTTTATTTTATGCATAAGACCTGTACATAATCAAAGGATAGGTAAAAAATTATAGATAACTCACTACATAAATAAAAGCAAGTAGTCCTTTTAGTCCTTCTGGTCATTTTTTCCCTGTACTAAGTCTCGCAGCAGTTAATTTCAATATTCATGTTAAGGTTCAACCAGAGAGATAATTTTGAATCCTAGCCCTGTTTAATCCAGTGCTTAGTCTAGTGAAGTTTCTCTGGCTATACATTAGGATGAAATTAGAATTAAGTGCAAAATATTCATACAAATTTCTCTGCAGTGCATGGGATGAGGAAATAAAGGAGCTTGAAAAGCAAGCTACTTTCAAAGATGATAATTCCGTATGATAAGTTTTGTACTAATGTCATATACAGCCAGCAAGGAAATACTTCAAAATCGGAGGCATCACATTTCATGCTATTTCATGTCAAAGATGCATGACTGAAAAATTCCTATTAAAAACATGAAAACATGCCAAATGCAGAAAAGTGAACAACTGAGCAAAAAGTGAGACAAAGTGTTACTAATGTCTGCCAACTGGTATTATTCACAAGTACCATCAATCACACATGAGCAACCTCCAACGCTACCCCCCCTCCAGAACACGAAAACCCAGCTCACCCCTAACTTCTGGTAGCATAGTTGTCCTGTTTGTGGTTAAGATTTCCTTTATTGTTCAGAGATTTCCTCCAGTTCTGTGCATCTATTTTAACCCTAGCCAGTCATCTTGACAAGGAAAAGGGAAGAAAAACCTATTCAATTAAAACATCTTTACTGCTATTTAGAATGCAGATGAGCCCTTCAGCAATGAGGAAATTAGTATTTTATGGTGAAGCATTTATATAGTTTATTCTATATTTGAACCATAATAAATTACATCCATTTTTTACAAGAATTATAACTGACATGCTGTCAGAGCTGTACATGTACAGCCTTAGAAATATACATAATACTTTGAAAGCTGTCACATTCAGTACAGTTGTAAACATCACCCTGGGTTACCAAACTGTTATCTTTAGGTTTACTTCTTCGGATAAACCGCGGGATCTTCGCACATTTCAACCAGAAGAAAATCAATTCTCCCTCAAACAGTTGCACAGCAGTTTACCACTCGCGTGTAAACGCACAGCCTTGTACTAGCTTGGGCTTGGGTCTGTTTGGAAAATAACCTCAGTTATGGGCTTTGAGTCAGGTCTGCAAGAGCACCAGAGTGACTCAGTGTCCTCCCTCATGTTGGTATTCTTCAATCCAAAAAAGCCACTGTGGTTCTAAAAGATTCCATTTGCTGAATATCCACATGTATGTTCTGTATCACAGTGCTAGTTCTATGGGGTTACTTTTGTAGACTGATCCTTATGAAATATTGTGTATAAACCTGTTTTCATAAGACTGATGGATTGTTTTAAAAATATTATTGGAGAATCATAATGTTGCATTGGGATTCTCTAGGAGGTTTCCAGTTCTTCAGAAGTATCATTACTCTTGACTGTGTTCTTTAGCTTGCTGACAACACTGCCTCAGATGTTACCTAATAACTGAAATTTTTTATAGTTTATTCCCTTGTATGCATTATTTTCTACTTCACAGTACAAACCAAACACAAAAAAAAGAATAAGGGCTTCCAATTGGAAATTTAATATAATTAATTAATTAGCTCAGGCCTTGTATGAAGATGATTTTAAACCAAGCTGTGATTCAGCTTCAGCTGCAGAAAGGTGTGGTTAAATGGCATCGCCTCTGCATTCAGAAGACTTTAGCCACGATCCTGCAGGGAGCTGTCTGCCTACAGACATCTGGCTCAAAACAAACCCAAAGGCTTCAGTGGGACTTGAGGTACTGCCAGGGTCCTTCAAGACTCATAGGGATGGAGGGCGAGGAAGGTGAGATGAAGGTGGCATGGGAGAAAAATGCTTTAACAACAATTGTCATGTGACAGGGATGTGAAATCAGGTTTTGTGCCCTGAGGAGAGCCTGAAGTTTGGGCACTCTGCCCATCAGGTAGCACAGGAAGGGACAAGTGCTGAGCCTGAAAGCTCCATCCAGATGAGGCTTTTGGGTCTAACTAGAGCCATGCTTGAGACACCAGGGAGCCAAATGGTAAAAAAACTGTGGCAAACAGATCAGCTGCCATCAGAGCTCAGCATCAGTGGACCTGAGGATAGGGGTGGAACTCAGGTGCTTACATCTATCTCAACTGGCTCCATCTCCTTCTGGGATAGTCCCTTAGAGTCTGCCAGCACTGTCAGGTAATGTAATTTTTCTTTTTTTCACTTCAGGTGGTAGAGGTCTACACCAGAAAACTCCTTGGATGGAGTTGGGTGCTTTTCCATCACAGAGAAGGAAGATGTCTTACATTCTTTCTAATCTGAGGTCTGGTAGCCCAAGAAGCCACCACAGTGTTGGGCTCTGTGGTACAGAGAGGTGAGGAGCCCCAGGAGCACCCATCACTGTGCACAGCAACACTTATGCCGTTGTTACAGTTAATTTCCTCCTCTCTTTGAACCATCAAAATTCAGCATGCATTATCCTTCTGCTATTTATGTAAATGTTTAGATTAGGTAATATTTTATTCTACAGTGAATGACACTGTAATCCTCCTTATTCTTTTCGTTTATCATAAATATTTAGTTTGTTTTTAGCTTGTGGGACTAAACACAACATCGTTTTCATTACTGTGAAATCTTCCCCTTTTCTTCTCCTGCAAGCATCCCTGGTCCCTTGGCAGTACTCTGCCTCCCAGAACATGCTAATATTGCTTGCATTACTGCAGGATTACCACAATGAAGTATACACTTGGTATTATAATTCATAATGTTGCTTTAAAAGATTAACCACTCCCACGGCTGTGTCTGGTAATTACAGAGCAGACTTTCTTTTTTTTTTTTTTTTTTTAAACAAAGAGCAGCATACACAAAATGACTGGCAAGGAGGTAAGTGTTTGGGGTGTGCTTTGTTTTTCAACCTCAGAGAAAACCAGATGCAAAATTGATAAAGGAGACTGAGAGTGGGTTTTAAGCAGAGATACTTCAGTATATTAGTAATTTAACAGATTTATATGAAGGAGATGGCACTGTCGGCCCCTGGAATGTCACAGGCTGATGCGATTGGCAATTGCCAGCTCAGATGACTTTTATGAACAACCCCAAAATAATTAATAGGCCTTCTGGAGTTTTCCAGGCAAGTGAGTGTGCTGGTGAAAGAGCAATAGTTAGTTTAGCCTGTCAAGGTTCATTCTTTTTCAAAACTCCAGTCCTCCCTTGATGCCCTCTAATGGTTTTTTGAAACACCAAAATGTTTTTGCATGAACAACATTACCCATTGTGCTTTAGTTAAATGCATTTCGATGTCAGACATACTCCTGGTTCAAAAATGGCTGTTCCCTACTCCTTCCTGGGGGGATCTCCGGGGAGGGCAGCCAGATTGACTTTAATCGGCCAAAGACGCGGGATGGGTTCTTAATGCGATAAACCAATCGAGTGTACAAAGTCACATTAATATGTGGAAACTTGATCAGCTTTTATTAAGGGATCAGGAAATGCTTTAATTGCTGAGTGACAAGAGCACTTGTTTGTTTAATTGCTTGTTTGTGTTTGTTGTAAAGCCTTGGGGGACGTGGTGATTTGTCCCATTGTTCTTTGAAAATGTGGGTCTGGCAGCCAAACCAACAGCAAAAGACAGACACTGGTCTGGTACCAAGTGTTGCTTCATCAACATTTACCACACTCTGAGCTGGGAGAGGATGGCAGCCTTTGGGGCAACAAAGTGGGATTCTCCTTCCAGTCTCTCCTGGCTTGCATTGTCCAGAGCTTCCACGCTGTGAGAAGGTTGGAATTCTCGTACTTAAATGAGGAGTTAGTCACTGTCTGTTAAATGAAAGTAGCATTTAAGGGCTGCTGCATGGTAGAGCAGCACTTATCAGGTTGTTCTGTCTTTCACAGCTGGGGATGTAATGGTTGCCTGCTCCTACATAAAACTCCTAAAAGATCTTGGAGCCTGAGGCAAAGTCCATTGACGCTGTTGGTGTCTTGTTTGTTGGACTGGCCTTTGATCAGATGCTAATGCATAGTGATAGCTTTTCTATACCTTTCCTGAATGGGGTTTTAGCATGGAATTGTTCCCTGCTGCAGGACTGCAGCAATCTTTGGGATAGATCTTTCTTGGCTGGAGCTGACCACAAGCCTCGATGGTACAATGATGCCTGGCATTCCGTGCTGGGAAGAAGTATTAGGTTTGCTGTGAATTTACATGAAAAGTCCCTGGCTAGCAATTATTCTAAATAGAAAGCTTCCTGAGATCCTAATATTTCTTTCCTCTAGATTCTTGCCTTACTTTGGAAGTTAAGTTTTCCATCCAGGAGCACCACCTGGAAAAGCTTTCCTTCCTGTTTTCTCTAAATTTGTTATTTTAAATACTTTCTTGATGGAGGAAGACAGAGGATTGCCGATAATTAGGGCCATAACTGGCTTTCCAGATCAGTATCCAGCACTGTAGAATGCATCTACCTCTGTAGAAGGAGCCTAGGAAAAGTCGTATCAATATACATTACAGGCTTGTCATAACTCACTCATTTCCTATTTCAAACAGGAGGAAATATACTTGAACATATCTGTTGTATCTGTCAAGACTTCTCATTTGTCAAACTATTAGTGGTCCCTCTGTCAACATAAATAAATCTGTCCATAAATCTTGACAGGTATAATCATTTGTTGCGTTTGAAAGGCAAGTCTCTAACATTAGACCCCTTTTGATTCCTAACATGATTATCTTTAAAGAAAGACATTTCAGATGCCTTCTGAATCTGGCCTCTGTCAAATGATTTCTCTGCTCTCGCTGAGTTATCTACTTGTACGAAGTAAGCAAAGGCACAGTTCCTGCTGTCAACTCTCCTGAAGACCACACGAATCACCGGCACCGCAGCAGCGCCGAGGCCTCATCCTGCAAGTGATTATGTCCTGTTTGTCAGACCAGGCTCTTAATACACTTATTGTTCTTTACATCTAGCTCTCTCATTCCTATTCTGAGCTGTTCTTCTGGCACACGTTGTCTTTTCTTTACTTTTGGGAAGCTCTCGAAGAACATTCTTTGAAGGTATTCCATCAGATGCTGCCGATCTTTTCAGCGCTGTTGTTGCTGGCAAACACTCAGTATCCGTACAGGAGAATTAGGCCTCTGAAATGGCTGCTGAAATATGGGCTGGCAAAAACTTGAGGTTGAATTCCGTAAATCCAACACGTGCTTCGCAAGCTCCCCCACTGCTTTGGGGCACACTAAGCAGCTCCAGCCTCCCAAGGCTCTCCAGGGAAATGTGAAGTGACCTTATTTCTGTGCTTGATGGCCTAGTGATAGTAATTTTGCCTGCCTGATGAAATCAACAGCTATCTGGCATTCACCAAGCTGGAATATGAGGTGAGGGTCTTTGGCCAGAGCTCAGTGTCTCAGCAAAAAGCTCTGGCACATGACCCAGAAACTGGTCAGTGCAGGCATACCAAAAGGCGTCCAGTGAGTCCACAGCTCTCATGGCTTTTTAATATTCCCTTTAGGTTTAGGAAAACCTAAAGCACAGGCTTTGCAAATGAGAATGAGTCAGGAGGTTGCTAGGGCTGGGTTTGTGGGAACAGCACAGTAAGGAGTGGATCCCCAGGGAGCTCCAGCAGGAGCCAAGGTGGTTGGTATCCGAGCTCCTGTGGTGTCACGGGCATGCCCAAATTATACAGTCACAGGAAATTGTCTGGTGAATGCTGGAGGAACCCAAGTCTAATGTTTTCCCTTCAGTCTTCTGACAGTGAAGTAAGGAAAGCTCTAGTGTTTTCCATAAAATGTATTTAAAGTTCTAAATCTTCCCTCTTTCAACTTTTCACTCCTTCAAATCATCTGCGGTTTGCTACAGGAAAGTTTTTAATTGACAGCATTTCAACTTGTGCTCCAAAGAGACTCATTACTTCACAGATTCTTTAGCTTCCTGGGGCCTTGACGTCATGGGGATATTTCTTGCTTTCTTCAATGGATCTTTACCACTCAAACTAATTTTTCTATGAGCTGCAGAAGAAGCCTCTGTACCAAAAATTTGCTCCAGACCTTATGATGCTTTGTACAGGATGTCCAGATGCAGGGTGTCAAAATACATCTGTTAGATAAGGTTTTCATCTGAATCATAGCTCTCAATGCATTTGCTTATTAAACAGCATTTTTTTTTTTTCCATGTCAAGTCACAATTTAGGATAAGATTCTCCTGGGGAAGACAATATGCCAGAGCAATAGACATCTAGTTTATTATACCTTCATGGTAGGCTCAAAGAAATGGGGAGAGTTTAGTCCTTCATTTCAAGGCAGGGATCCTAGAATAGTTAGTTAAGATTGTCTACTAAATCTGTTTGAATTAAAATACTTAGAAATATATAGTCAAAGAGGACATTTTTCTATAGCCTGGCTGACAAAGCTCTTTGTTTTGGTGACATTTGTTGAAGTCAGGGAGATAAACACCTTGCTTTTATGAGTCTGCATGATATGGGGCATGTGCTTAAAAAAGAATACAAGTTCATCTGGGCTCACACCGACACCCACATGTGTTGATACCATTGGAGGGTCTTCAGGACTCTGCAGCCCCCGGGTGAGAGCTTCTGAGGGGCTGAATTCTGGAAATTGATGCCGAGATTGATCTACCCTGGCCTTTTGCATCGGTGCCTATCAATACCTCCCGCACAAGGAGCTTCCACGAGCTCCCTCCACTGCTGTTTCTGCTTCTCTTTCTCTGGGCCAGGAAGGATGCTGGGCTCTACAGCTTCCTTTTCTGTTGACTGGCAAGATGGTACTTTGTCAGGTAACTGCTGTTGCCACCAACTGCAAAGCTCACTAGAGTATAATGACACCTTCTGAGCCGCTTCTTTTATGCGTTAACCTACTTGGAAACAGAGGCTCATGTGCAAATTCCCACTGTATTTTGTGAAGGCTGGAACATAAGCCAGATCTGAGCTGAATTTCCCCTTTCCAAGAGCCAGCTGAATCAAAATCCCCTGATGCAGACATCCCCAAATTTTATGGGTGCAAAAGATGTCTTGATCCAAATTTTGCAGTTTGCTCCCATCTCTGCTTAAAACATAAAATGTATGTTTTTAGGGAAAAAGGATATAAACATCTTGTTCATGTTTGAGCTGAGAATGTCTTTTTTCTGTAGGCTGTCAACACAACTTCAAATGCATGCAGCCTGTCCAATCTGACAGACAATTTGCATATTTGTGGAATGCTAATGCCAAGTTACTGTATACATTTGTACATGAAAGCATTAGAAAGTTTGAAGGATTAAAGGTGGAAATGTATCCCCCTCGGCCTCGATTAGAGATCAAGACAGCACATCAATAGATGGCAGACAAATAACTGCTGCTTTGCCGTTTGGAATGGCTTAACCCAAAAATAATAAAATCCAAGCTATTTCCTAGGACATAAATAGCTGAGGGCTTTACACGTGCTAATTGCCGGAGCGTTGTTTTAGCCTTTTGAGAGTGTAATGTGGAGTCTGGCACATCCAGTGTGAGCCCTCTGACACAGTGATTGTCTTTTTGTTCTGTGCTAGCTGCGTGCCTGGACCACAGCTAGAGCTCCCTGAGCCACCCCAGCCTAAGGCATCCAGGATGATGTCTAGGGCTGAGCCTTCCTCAGTTGCTCTCAGGTCCTGGAAAGTTCTTTGAGGCCAGATGGAGGTGCTTGGCCTGTGCAGAAGTGACTTAGTTTGCCATGAGAAGGGCGTCAGGAGGAGCAGCAGCAGGTGCTCAGTGGTTTTCCATAGAGAGATGATTGCTTGGCTGCATGCGTCAAGATATATTTTGGAGCCTGGCTCTAGACCCAGTGATTTGAAAACGGAGACTTGGAGTCTTAAAAACAAGATATTCTAAAGAACAGTTTCGCATGGTTCCTCCTAAGGATCAAAACCCGATGCTATTTATTTTACTTGTGCTAAAAAATAACCTCAGTAAGATGTTCTACGATGCCCAATGGATGTAATTTAGGACCAGACATTGGCAGCACAGGACAGAGAATGCAGGAGCTAGTCAAATCCTTCCCCCAGTCTTTGATCCAAAACATGAATATTCCTTTGATTCAGAAAGGGTTTGGCCAACCTTTTTCGCAAACGGTTGCACGTCTCTGCGTTTTCTGGCTGGGGGAAGTGGAAGTGGCAGAGCCTCAGATACCTGGGAACCAAGAGCTGAAAACTCTCCTGGAAACTTCTCATGGTCTAACGAAATTCCCGGGCCAGCTTCCAGCCTGAGCGGATGCAGACAATGAGCCAAAATGAACCACCAAATCTGTCGAGATTCAGCCGTCATTTACGAAAGAGGACTGGGATTTTCAAGGGAGTTTGTACGAGCTGAACACCCAAATCTCTTTAAATCCCAGTGGGACTTTTGTTCCTCTCTTTCTTGTGCACCACTGAAAAACCTTGTCTATTTATTTGAAATATTTTGAAGACCTCAGGCAGCACTTACATTACAGACAAACCTCTCCACCAAAATTAGAAAATCACAGAGTTTTAGCTGCAGTCGCTGAAAATCTGTTATTTAACACACCTACCCAAAAAGCCCCAGGCTACACCAAAACTCTTGACCAGAGATAGCTCTGTGCTGTCACAAGACAGATCTATCTTTAGGTACCCCAGTTTGAAAACTTCACCCTTAATGCATTCAGAAAAAGTACGTTGTTGTTTTAAAGTACATTACTCAAACGCTGAGATGCCTTCCTACTGGGAGCAGTGTTACAAAGCCGAGCTCTGCCTGGATGCCTATCCAGCATGGATCTGACAATTCACATGTAGGAAAAGGCCTCTCATGCATTCATAGTTTAGATGACCTCCATATATTTGTTTAAAAAATAATTAGGCTTGCTTAGCTTTTGTACTGTTGCATTTTCCTTTGTTTTTTTTTTTTTTTTTAAAGTAGCTTTTCCTGTAGCACTCCCAGGCCAGTACAATGCTGGCTTTTAAAAGTGATTTGTCTGTTACCAGGCCGTTTTAAACTTTTACTTCCTAAGTCCTTGCAAACCAGCAATACAAGGAGACTAAAAAAAAAAAAAAATCTCCTGGGGATTGTTTTTATAGTAACAGTGAAAGCTTAAAATGTTGCAGCAGCAGCCAAATTATTTTTCTTTTAGTGGAAACAATACCAACAATTGGAGTCTATGCACAAAACAGATTAAAGCTACCCATAAAAATGACTAACAAATGAGTGCTACATTTCTTTTTATCATTTACTCTTTATAAAAAGCGACATTTTGAAGGCTACTAATTTGGCAAGTTATTTCCCCTCTACAGTCATGGTTGTTCAGTAATTAGAGGATATATAAAACATGGACGTAGACATTCTAGTGCAGTCCAACATTTTTGTGTGGTTTAAGATAAAGTCCATTTCCTTTCTTTCTGACTAAGAGAAAGCAAGGTAGACATATCCAAAATTTAACTGTAAGACAAAGTCTGTGTCCAGGCAAAACTTTCAGGTATAGTCTCATGACAAAAGTCCAAGTCCTATTTGCACTCCTAAATTGTTCAGAATGAGGATGTCCAAAGAAATCTTGTAACCTCAGGGCATACAGGAGTGTTTTCTCCCATGACTAAACAAATGACTTCTTGAGCACAGCTGAAATCAAACATTTAAAGTATTATTAATTACTAATGCTAATTGTTGAGAATTTTTTTAAAAGTCATAGGTAGGTAATTCTAAAAATCTGTTGCTAAATATGGTATTTGATGTCTAAGCCCTCCATCACTCCTGAAAATAACACTTATGTTTTTAAGTCACTTAGGTGGGTTTGGAAATCTTTGCCTGCTATTTCATCATGTACTTTCTGGCAGTGGCCCCTTCTATACCTGTAAGTAGTAAAAAATATATTGCTCCCTCTGAAAGCGAAGATCTAAAAATAAAACAGGACTTAGTTTAGTCAACATAAAGGCAAACTAGAAAACCATTAGTTAGACAGTGCATTTAGGTAGATCAGAAGCCTTGGTCCATGTGATTGAGATTAAGCCAAAACAAAAAAATTGTCTCAGTTTTAAGTATTTTTCAGAATGGTCACCATTACTGTGAGAAACTCTGCTCCAGTGTATATAAAACATAGTGGAATAATAGCATCTCATTTGATTATACAAAGTAGTTTTTTCCTTAGTGTTTTAGTTCTCAAAATTCCCAGAATACACCACATGGAAACTGTTCACTTGAGAAATTAAGTACCGTATGTGATAAGACAGTCATGTGAAATTTTTAAGCTGTCATTAAAAATGATTATAATTAGGACAAACTATATGAAAATGCTTTAAAATTGAGACCCTGGTGAATTAAAAATTAAGGGGTATATTATGTATTATCATGTTGAAGGGCAGGGATTTACGCGTGTAACTCCCATTAACACTTATGTGAGTTGCATTCCCAAATCCCCACGCCTGGCGATGAGCATCCGCCCCCGCGTTTGTTGTCGCTGAACAACCTCGGCTTTTGCTGTACTCCAACACAATTCTTCTGCCTGCTGAGAACGAGTGGAACGGCAAACCAGGAGTTTAAACTGTTTTCCCTCACAAATCTAGGCCCCCAGATGGAGCCAAATGTAATCCATCTAAGCAGTAGCCGCGCTCCCATGAGTAAGATTTACTTATGAAAAGTAACTGTCACGGAGTCTCCTCTTCCCTACAACTCTTCCTGTGCTTTCCCCCACACTTAATAACTGAGGGCTGGGCTGCAATCATTTTAGTATGTCTCCTCTAAGTGCAGGAAGCCAGTTGCTTGGGGGTGGGCTTGTAAAAGCACTTCAGTCAGGAGCCTCCAAAAGGAGCTGTATCCACGGCAGCGTGGAACTCCCACGCGAGGAGTGAGCGTGTGCTCCAAGGACAGTGAAACTTATCTCTCCTTTGGCAGGGCCTTAGGACTGTGCAGAGCACTGAACAGGTGTGTATCCAGTGGCTGTGCTGGGCTTTGGGTCACACTCAGGTGAGGAATGAGCTGCTGGGGTTTGGGCTGCAAAGTGTTGCCCGCTCTCAGGTGCTTTCCTCGTACCCCAGCATCAGCAGTTATGTGAGTGCATCTTTGCTTTCGCTGGAAAAATTGTAGTCCTTGTTCTTAAAAGAGAAACATTCATTATCGTACCTTAGAAGGTGATTAAAATTTTATTTTTTTTTTAATAGAAGTATATAATTTTCACATGAGTGATTGTGGAGCCCGTCTCGTTGCTCTCATCATTGCTTCTGCTCTTTTTACACCCCAGGATTTGGGAATGCTGACACTTCCTAAGGTAAGAAGCTCATCTGTTGCTTGGGCTTTGCTGAGAATTTACTAATAGCACTCATCAGAAGTGTCCTGTCCTACTGATTTTACAAAGGCACCCATGTTACTTCTCTTTAAAACATATTAATAAAATGGTCATATTGCCCCACTATAGCTCTCAGTGAAGAAAATCCCACAGAACCTCAGCTCATACCTCATACCTTTCTATGGCATTGCAAAATTGTAATTATAATAACACACTCCATTCTTTACAGCATCTTTTCCCTGGGGCAAAATAAATAAATCTAAATAAAATAGATATATGTAGAGGCAGTTCATCTCATAGTTTATTAATTAGCACCTGAGAAAAGCATTTTGCCAAGCTAGAAAAAGCACTGATGAATTTTCAAGGAAAGTAATGAATTCCAGGTTTGTTTCTTTATTGGTACCTGTGGATTCTGTTGTATTGCTTGTTAACAGATGCAAGTGGGCAATATAACTATTACATCAGGCAATATTATAGAAACCCAGGCAGTTTCTAAGCAACAACCCAGCACTGATTCTTCCCAGCTATTTTCTAGGATTCCCTCCGACACAGTAAGTGAAGAGGAGTTGGACAATATAGTCTAATTTTGAGAAAGGAATAAAGCATGAAACTGGTGATTTTCAAAATCATATTTTTGCAGATTTCTTACCAAATCAAAAGAACTAAAATTGAAAACTGTCAAAAACATTTCAGCTCAAGAGCTGCATAAACTTTTCTATTGTTCAGGCAGCTAAACAGACACAGCTATTTTGCTTCATGCCTTGCCCACAAAAATAATGAAAATAAAGATCATAATAATAGAGCCTCTTCAGTTTGTTGGACTGAAACTGGATTTTGTGGTGTTTCCCTCACTCATCAGTTCAGCCTGAAAGTAAAACTTTTTTTTTCTTTTTTTTTTATTTTTTTTTTTTTTTTTTTTTTTTTTTTTTTAAGTGTGTGAATACTATGGTCAGTCAAATCTGGCTCCTGATGGAAAAATTCACAATAAATCATTGTGTTTAGGCCACATAGACTGTGTGTGTGTGTGAGCACACATAATTTTGTGTGTATACAGGCAAAGAAAGGTGCATTTCAAAGCAATGTCACTCCCAGATGTCACTGGCTGATAGGGTTTCTTAGCCTACACATTTCATATTGCAAAGATGACATCTGCTTTATATATAGAACTAGGGATTCAATGAAGCAGCAAAGCTGGGATCTTTTTTATTACCCATAACTTTCCAACCAGGACTCTCTCAGAATTTGAAGAACACTCTTTCCGCACTTTGCTTCAGTCCAATATGGCACCCAGTGTCAACTTCAGGTTTTGAACCAGACTTCTAAGAAGGACAGCGCCCTTTCATCTGTCTATGAATAATGCCCTTTCAGAAAACAGTTTATATTTAGAATAAATAAGAACAGATATACGTGCACACCTACACTTGTGGACCCAAATGTGCTTCCAAGAGCACAACCATGAGAAAGCAAGGAGAAAATATTGTAAACCAGATGTTCTCTGGGTTTGAATGCTCCACTGGTTTCCATACACCATGCAAGGTTCTGGTCTGCTAAGGGAGTAGGAGCAAGTTCAGTATAGGAGCTTGGAGTGCCAACAGTTTTGCCTTGCTTGGAAAGGTGGAAAGCAGGGGCTTTCTTCACTCAAGTCTGATTTTTGGGAAAAAAACCCCAACTGGATTACATTTCCAAAACAAGATTCTCTGATGTTATGTTCGAGTTATGGGCCAAAATACTTACCCTTTTGGCCAAGAAAAACCCCAAGCTCATTCTCAAGAGCTGTGGTTGCATGTGTTCATTCTCTTGTTGTCTGGGCTTGTCCCCTCTTCTCTTTGTGTCACAGTGACACACTAAGAGTGTCGGGATGGAGACACCAAACTCCTGGGTGCTGTGGGGTGCAGGGATGGGAGACACCCCAGACAGCCAGGCAGCAGCTCCCACCAAGGGACTGATGCCGTGCTCAGGATTCAATGGCTTTCTCTCTTTTCCCTACCAAGATGTTAGATATTTCCCTACCTATGTTAGAACTGATTATGGAAAACATTAAAAGATGGTTTGAGAAACAGACACTTTCCTCACTTTGCTCCCTCAAAGGGGAAGGGAAATATGCATCTCAATGAAAACCCCGTTTTCTATTAAAATCTAGTTTTGGTGAAATAAAGTCACCCAAGCATACCAGCTGAGTTCACACAATTTTCGTGTGTTTCCATCCATTCCTCCTTCCCCTCCCTGTCTCCAAACCATTCTCTGCCTGCCTGATACATGTTGACATGAGAATTAAATCGCTAAGAAGTACGAATGCTTTTGCTTTAACAGAAAGCCAGGTTACTATTCCTAGCATGGAAAGTTAAATGAAATCATGCTGTGAGTGAATTCCTATTGATTTCTTCAGGATTGATCAGAAACATTTGTCAAATTTTGTTTTCTTTCTGTCCTACATCTTCTTTAGACACATAGTTAAACATACTAAGGAACGTTTACATTTTAAAAATGTGTTCTAAGGTCTTTATATAAACATACATGTAATAAAAGTGACCGGTGATTTATATTTCATATATACATTCAGATACTTTATTTTCAAAGCCAAGGTTTTAAAAAATAGGTACCTAAATTCAGACACCTAAGTCTATGTTTACAGTCTTTGGTTGCCTGATTTTCTAACATGTTAATACTCAGAAACACTTTTTTGTTTTCTGTTGAGTTGTCTCTTTTGGGCAAAAATTTGCATTGGGCTGATTTTCATCTATTAGAATCAGAAATGAAAAATTAAAGATTATATATTTTCAAAAGATGTAAATGCATAAAGGAAAAAAATAAAACTAAAAATCCACAGCTTTTCCCATATTTAATTGCAGAAAATTATGTGCATTGGTACAAGGCATATGAGTGCAACCCAGCAGATTTATCCTTGCTCACTGAAATTGACCTAAACCCCTTTTTCACAGCATTTGTCTTTTCTTCTTCAGGTTCACACCAAGGCCTCCAGTTTGAAAAATGTATGTGTGCTCCTGCACCTAATGTATATGCATATTCAGTGTGACTGCATATGGAAATGGAGCATCCATGCCAAGAGTTTTCCAGCCAAGAGGCTTTTTGCACGTGTGAGTCTCGGAGGGTTGTGTGCTTTTGGGGTAATTGTGCGTGTAAATCCAGCGGGCAGTCACACACTCAGCTATAACCTGTACAGCTGCATTTATACCATTTTTAAACATCTAGCAAAAGCTGGTGAGAAAAATGATACGTTTTTAGACACCTGGTCCTTGAAAAACATAATAGAAAATCCCTAAAAACTGATTATGGATCGTGAAATGATGTGGTTCAGCTTTCAAAACTTGCTCCTCTCTCCCCCTTCTAAACACAGGTCACTCTTGCATTTAGGCATTATTAGATTTGTGGGTTTAATTACAAGCAAATAATTTTTTGAAGCCGTAAAAATAAATTGATGCTGTTCTAAAATCTAAAGAGAGAAACATTTTTTTTTTTAAATTAATAAATAAACATATAACAAGAAAAAGTTAGTGGAGCAGCTGTGTAAATAATGCAAACAATGTTAAAGAATAAAAGGAAACTGCCAAAGCCACTTGGGATGAGGAAAGAGCCTAAAACCCCTTATTGCTCTAACAAGGTCTTGCTCATTGGTTGTGCCTGTTTTGTTTGGGTTTTTTTTATTCCCAACTCCAGGTCTGCCTTAAAAAGGCACTGGAAGAAGGGAAGGAAAATGAGGTTATCCCATAAAATAATCTACTACTATTTGGTAAGGGCACAGGAATAGAGAATGAGGCAATGGTTTACTACTGAGAGTAGAAGCTGCATGAAGTAATCAGCTGAACATTTATTTCATTCATCAGTGCAAAGCAAATGCTGAATTGTGCTGAAGTCAATGAAAAATTTTCACGGTTTTGCTGCAGGCTTTGCTGAATGACACCACTTGTCCACAGAAATGCCCTGAACCTCAAACTCAGAGTGGTGCACCTGGAGCTCTGCACTTGGAATCCAGCAAGGTGAGAAAGGCATCTCTAATGTCCTGGGGACAGGGGAACTGTGGCTTTGCATCTAAAGGGTGATTCCTGCATTCTTCATCTGAATTTTGTAACAGCTCTCAAGATCTTGAAGATAATCTAGGATTAGCAAAAAAACCCTAAATCAAGTAATGCACATGTTCTTGTTGCTGAGAAGTTAGAAACCCTGGTTTATTCTAAGTAGAAATCTGTTGCTTGGATATGTACGGATGTAAATTAAGTTTGTGAGACTTTACAAAGGGACAAGGTGCAAGGAATAAATTATTATTTAATCCTAATTGTTGCTTGCCAAGTGTAATTATGACTTTGTAAATGAATGCAAGGCCTCAAAAATGAGCCAGGGAAGCTCCCTCTGCCCAGGAGCTCCACGTTTCTCTGCAGACACCCAGTGCCATGAAGCATGTGGAGTATTCCTGGTGCCTGCTCCATCTCCTGAGTAAGGGCCAGGGGGAGACGGAAGCCAACACAAACTGTGCTCCAGCAGGACTGGACTCTCGGAGTGTTTCTAAGGAAAGTCCAACTGGCAGCAGTTAAAGGCACCTTGTGGGGCTCTGGCACTCACCAGCTGGGCTGGGCACTGGGCTCAGGGATGGTCACGCTCTCTTTAACTCTTAGCTCAGACTCTTGACCCAGTGCCTGGGCCACCTTGGGGAGCTTGCAAAGCATTTGCTGGTCCTTTCCAGCCATGCTCCCATGTGCCTGGCTCACTGGCATGAGGGCTAACACTTGCCATTTTTGCAGGACTGACTGACTGCAAGCCCACATATTTCATCAGGGCTTTCTCTAGTTAAACGGTGCCCTATTGCCATCACTACCCTGTGCAGTTGCTGTTTGGTGTCAGATAACAGTTATGTGGAATTTGGGGCTCCTCTCAGTTTCCACTGCCGAGTCTGAGTTCCCAACTCTGCTTCTTGACAGAGTTGACGTTTTACCTTAAATTTTAGGAAATACTTTTTTAGTAGCTGAGTGATCTCATCACACAGGAAAATAAATGCAAATTTAATTCTATTTCTGACTGAAATCTATCCACCTATCTATCCATCTATGTGTCCTTCTTTTCCTATTTTTCTGTCTACCTCTTTATTTATCTTTCTAAATATGTGCATATATAGTGTCTATTCACTAGGGCAATGGTGGTCTTAGAATTTAATTACAACCTGAGGTATCTGGTGTTCTAACTTGCTGTCCCATCCTGCCTTAAGGAGACCTGTAAGACTTACAGAAAGATAAAACACCTTCATGTAGTTTTTACCTGCTAATAGCACTTCTATCATTGCACGATCTGGCAAGACAGTTGAATACCACCTTTTCCCAAGGGTAGGCAGAGCAGGCAGAGCTGAGGCAAAGATTAACAAGTTTTCTGTGGAAGGAGGGTACATCTGCAAGGGTGAGGAGAGCCTTTGCTGATGTGCCACTTGTAAATGCATATGAACTCTGTAATAGGTGCCTTGCTTTTGCTCAACAGCTGCAATCTTTTCATTGTACCTCTTTTGTTGAATTCAGATAAAAGCACTTCATCGTCAACAAATCTAATATCTGTTCTTGTCCCACTTGAAGGGGTCAAATGAAATTTCCCACCAGAGAACAAAAAAACCCCCTGAAGCTCCCCATTGAGTTTGGGTGGCAGGGTGCCAAGAGAGAGGGGAGGGAAGGAGGTGGTGGCTGCGGTGGCTCAGCAGAGCAGTGATGTCAGAGAGGGTGAAAAGTGTTCCCAGGCTGGCAGTCCCACAGCAGGAGAGGCAGGGCTGGCATGGCAGCCAGGCAGGAGCTGTGGATCGCTTCTTCCTGAGATGCCAGGGCTGATTGTCCACAGACACTCCCATGCAGGAGATCGGGTGAAGCTCCCTGGGGTTGCTTGTCTCGTGGTGGAGGTGGTCCACAGGCAGGGATGCTCAGGCTGGAGTGGGAGCTCAGGGCAGGGGAGGAGGAGCCTCTGGCTTACGTGATGGTCACGAGCAGTATTTCCAATGTACCTGGCTCTGCTGAGAGGAAAGGAAGCTGGAGACAGGGAGAAGACCAAAATCCTCCTAAGTCTCTCCAGTCAAATATTGCTGGTCGTATTCTCTATGACATGTTGAGAGAAAGACTTTTTAAAAAACCTTACTTTTACAATAACATCACCAAACCATTATAAAAATACACCTACATCTTCAGCAAAACTGCAGCATATGTTTTTGAGTCAAAGGCATTTGCTCCAAATGCAGAGTCTAGAGATGTCTGGCAGCTGAAGCAGGGAGCAGGTGTATATTTAGCCCTTTCAAATGTGCACTTAAGTGCATGTAAATATTTGCTAGGTCAGAGCTTCAGTGTGCAAACCAGCCACATGTGACAATGTCCATTTCCTGGGAGCCTGTGCTCGGCACATTCTCCCAAACCTCTGCACCACCAGTGCAATGTGTTTTTACTTGTCTTGTGCTAACCCTATCTCATATCACTGTAGAGGCAGCTCCACCTCCACTTCAGTAAACAGCTTTTCGTGACAGGGCAGGTTGTAGGGACAGGGGCACAGTCCCAGTGCAGTCCTAGTCCTGGTATCTTCAAGGCCCAAAGTCTCAAATGCCTACAAAGAAATCGAAGACAAGATGTGGTCAGAAATGAGAAATTAGAAATTTTCATCTTTCAATATGAAACTACTGAGCACCTGCAAGTTCTTTGGATTACTTGCACAGGCTGTGGAATAATAAGACCTAGAGAACTGCTGCACTGTAAACCTGGGGAAAGCCCATGGCCTGTTCAGAGCAGGGGATGACACAAAGTAGTGAAAGGACATGGAATAACCCATCACCAACACCCTCTTCCCATATCAGCAAATGGACTCTGTTATGAGAATAAAAGGGACCTTGGCTGCAAATGACTTAGGGCAGCATAAATATGTATTATGAATTTTAGGCTCAGGCATAATTAAATGCCATTTGTCAGATCTATGCTTGTTTTTCATCTCATTTGAGTTTTACAGAATGAATTAACTAACAAATGTGCCTCTGATTCTACCATAACAAATCATTTCTCAGAAAAGTTGCCTCCAAGCAGCAGTGACTGGGGGGAGTGACCTTCTGCTGTGAAGTTGTCATGTTCCAGCAGAGCCCTGAGTGGCAATGACAGCCTCAGTAATGGGGAGCCCATAGTGGCCTGGCAGTCTTGTTGATAACTTGTTAATTTATTTAGTGCAGTGGTGCAGAGGCAAAGATCTGGAGTAAAGGGTGGGGTGGGCTGAGCTTCAGGGCTGAAATATGTAAATATTCCGATTTGGAGGGGAAAAAAAAAAAAAAAATCTTGTTCATTGTCACTAAATGAGGTTGGTGACAGGAGCCACTGGCGAGCAAATAGGCTCATGTTTGTACCAAGGCAGCTTTCATTAAACACCTGATGCAGCAAATGTGTGGTCAGTGTGTGCACAGTTTAGGTAATAGAGCTCTAAGTGCTCCTCTTCTGGCCGTGTGAAAGCACAATTACAGCACACCAAGGGACTTTCATCCTGACCTGGGAACAGGATAGGATGAGAAACAAAGGGTCTGTGTGCCTTTGACAGGCAAAAGGGAGACAGTGTTTAAGGCCATGTGTGAAGAAATCCTTTCCTTGCAATTTAACTGTGTCTTGTAGAGCTGTCTCACTTTGTTCCATCATACTAAACAAGAGATCCTGCTTGTGCTTAGCAAATTGCTATAGCAAATGGATGGATTTGCTAACCATGTCTTAAATTCTGTTCTGAAGTGATAGTAATTGCTCAGGAATGGGTGATATACATCCTTTAAAGGATCTAATGTCTTCTCCAAGTGACAAGCTCCTGCAAGACCCAGATCCATTGGTAATGTCATGAAACAGATACCCCAAAATCAAAACATTTATGTTGTTTGGAGAGTCCCACATGTTGTCCCTAGCAGGTGGCCTCCTGCAGCTGTACTCGTTATGCTGTGTAGCTCATCATACATTTATGAAAATAGTTTGTCATATCAGGTTAATGAAAATATGCAACAAATGCTCTAAATTGAGCTGGAGGCAAACAGGTGAGTCAAACAAGTAAGATAAGATAAGAATTGTCTTGTGTGTATCTCTGCAGAATTACCCTTAAAATATCCTAAAGATGATGGGGTAGAGAGTATTTAACAAATAATGTGGTGTCATTTGAAAAACAAATCCAGATGGTGGTGTTAGCATATCCAGTGACTTAACCATAATGCCATGTGTCTGCAGGAAAACAATAACCCCCACAACAGCCCAAGCCTGCAAGCCTGAATTCATACACACTGAGGAGTTCAGTTATAAATACGAGGAAAGAAACAGCACCTGGTGCCCAGGTACCAACAGGAAGACTGGTAGCAAGTGTTGGATCTCACCCATGAGCATGGCCAGCTGAGGAAAAGCACATTTCCCTCTTCCCCAGTGAGGGAAGAGGTGCACTGGGCTGTCTGCAGGCACCTGTCATCAGCTGTGGCCCCAGAGGTGTCCAGGGAGCTTGGGCAGCCTGCTCCCATCTTCTTCTTCCTCTTCCCAGGCCCTGAATGTGTTGCTGCAGCTGAACTGTGTCCTCCAGCTTCTGGAGGGTCTGGAGTGCCCACGGGACACCTCTGCTCTTGGCCTCAGTGCATGAATGTGCACAAGGAATTTCCCCTGAACATTTATTATCCCTGGTACCACAGTCAACAGTTGGCTGGGTAACTGAGCAAATTTACTTGAACTCTTTATTTCCCAGGTCTTATTTTTCTAAGGAAGGCAATAAATCAATGACAGGAAAAGTACTCACCAGGCAGAAATTGGGTAGCTCCATGACTTAATCAGCACTGATTAATGCCGGTCGGGAATCTATCTCTGCATTTCTTTGGAATACATTTTGGAAAGTCTAGTAGTTCCTAGCAGAGTTTTGCATGAAAAATTAAATTACTTGCATATTCCTGTCTCTCCTTAACAACTAGGTTCCGTGAGGTTCACACCATCTTTTTTCACGTAGGTCTGTCTGTCTGGGCGCTCCGCGGAGCAGCGCTCCCTCCAGAGCTGAAGGCAGATGGTCGCTGGAGAGCCCAGTGCCAGGTCTGGGTGACAGGAGCGGAAAGGCAAGGACAGCCACAGCCGGATGAGACACTTCTCTTCCTCTCTGGCTGTAACACACTGCAAACGCCAAAGATACGTCAGCCAGAGATGGGGCTGGGGGACGGAGCTGCGTCACAAACAGCCCTTCTCCTGCGGGGGTGGAAGAGGAGCCATGACTCCCAAGGAAGGTCAAGGCCGGCCGGCAAACAACCCGGGCAAGAAACCCCCAGATGGATAAACAATCCAGACATCTGGTGAGATCCCAGCATCGCTGCAATCAGGGAGGTTTTGGCACCGACTTTGACACTGCCAGGATTTCCCTTGTAATTAGCAGCACGCAGCCCGTCTGGGGAGGATGTTCCCTCCGGAAAGCTGCTGGGACCAGGCTGCAAATCGAGCTTAATCTCTGTGAAGCAAAGAATAACACCCAGTTAGTGTCTGGCTCCCCAAATAGCAGAAAATTACTATCTGGAATTCAACTAATATTAGATGCTACTGATAGCTAACTACGAGTAACTAACTGGCTTGGCTGCGGCAGAGATTTCATCAGGGGCTCACAGTGGGGCCACGAGGATAGCCCTGGAGCAGCCATCAGAAGGGATTCAGTGTGGCAAAGGGAGCATAAACCTCAGAGCATGCAGAAGTGCCTGCATCCCCTTCACAGCATCAGAAAGTTAGGCGGGTACATATAAAACAGGGAAATTAAACCATAAATTTATTATGATAAAAGGCTCAGTCTGGTAAGACTATCAACATAATGGATTTTTCAGTTTCTACACTGATCCAGGCACACAGACACATAAAATACCTCCACAATAGGGTTTTTCTTGAAAAAAAAAAAAAAAAAATCTGTGTTGTTAAAGACCTTAGCTACCTGTATTTGAAGATCGTTGTCTGAAAAGATGAAAAACATACATTTTCATTTCATTTCAGATTAGCATGGTAAACAGCTAGATCTGTTCTTTCAAGTGGAGCATTCGGCTCCATTTGTTAGCTTTGTTGCTGATATTTCACCTCTCTTATTTACTTAACATAGTTTGACAAGAAATTCTCAGTGAGATAATATATCTACATGAAAGACAGGCTTGGGGAACAAGTCCAGGGGTTTCAGTGGGACAGAATCAATTATTTATGTCTTTGCCATTTTGGTCTGCCTTCATTCCACAGAAAGCACTCATAGAACTACCCAACCAGCTGCACATTTTTGGTAGATAGATACATTCTATTCTTAGGGGGAAAAAAAAAAAGGGACATCAGAATAAATCAAGATTGCACCCACTTGTGAAAAATATCAAATCCCAAGTGATGGAAGCTAACACCCTGCAAAACAACGCCCTCTCCCCAGCCAGGCAGAATGACCCCTGCTGCAGGGAGCAACCAGTCCAAACAGAATTAGAAAATGTTCCTGTTGCTTTTTGCCACACAAAATTAGAAAAAATATATAGAAGTCAGCATCACTTCTCCCAAACAGCACAGTAGAAATGATCCTTACACAGCAACCAGCCAGTGCAAGGAGTTTCTGAGGCTGAAGTAAGGCAGGTGATGGAGGACACCTCCATTCTTCAATAAATATCAGAAAGGAAAATTGCTTACCCGTTCTGGATAGCTGAAAAACATAAACCAGAGCAGTCTGACATTCAGCCCGTCCCAGCTCAGATCAGCAGGCAGACCCTGAAGAGACCCAAGGCACTGGGAGTTCCTGTTTCAGCATCGTTGATGGGACCATGCCAAACATCAATCCGAAGGCAGGCAGCCGTAGCCAAAGGCTGCCAGGCTGCAGGGACAGCAGAGTGGCTCCAGTTCCTGCAGCAGCATCACAGTAAGTGACGAGGGGAAGTTTCTACAACCCATGAGCACTTTGTCAGTCAGAGGTCAATGAGAAAGGATAAAGAACACAAAAAAA